>ML675630.1:19036224-19112700 GCA_007922155.1 Mesoclemmys tuberculata | reverse complement strand
TTTCAAAAACAACTCTTTAAAAGCAAAATATCTCTAAAGTAATAGAATATTCGAACAAATACATGACAGATGTTAGTCACGTTGCTTAGTGCATTACTGCAAGGCGCTCAGACACTATGGTGATTATTGTGGTATCTATGTAGAATACAATAGAAGTTTTAGCAGGATGCTCTTGAGTGCAGGTGGAACAAACTGCTCTTCCTTTCAGAATACCTTTAAAGAGTGCTGTGCAATGATGAAGCTTCTCTTTAGAAACAATGTACTCTGTGTTAAAGAATAGAAAAAAGATCAACATTGCCTACTGTCTTTTGCAATGCTACAGATTTATTTGAGTTTGCAGAGCTAAGATTCCTGTTTTAACTACTTCAAGTGAAAGATCTCCCCTGTAAGCCTGATTCTTGCAAAGTACTGAGCACTTCCTGCATGGTGCTCAGTATCCTCAAAAGGGGAAGGCATTGAAGGCACTTGGCATCTGTCAGGAGGAATTCAGTGCCCTGCAGGATTGGACCTGATATTAGTGTCTTTGACACATCAGTATATCCCAACTTCTGCTTCCAGAAATTCATCTTTATTCTAAGGGTGGGATTTGCAAAAGCACTGCAATGATTCAGAAGCACAGGTGCCAGTGGCTTTCAGTGGGACTAGTGCTCCTAAGTCACTTACATACGCTTGAAAATTTCACACCATGTTGTTTGCTTTGTGATGATGGAAAATATTGAAGCCTGGCATAAAAATAAATATTGTGTTTACCTCCTGTATACATTAGGTTAAAAACTATATTGTAAGGAACAATCTTGCACTAGGTAGGAAGATGGACTAGAAAACTTCAGAATGTTTCCTTTCTCTTTCCAACATCTGTGTTGAAGTAAATGAAGCAAGACACTGAGATTCATCTAACAGATATTCTTGTAAAAAGAATTCTGTTAAACTCACATCATTTTACCATTTTATTTCATGTATAATGTAAAGAGAGGCAGTATTGAATTTGTTCTGCTTCTTTTGTTTCTCATGTACAGAATATGTGTACACACAAACCACACTTTCATGTACAAATATGCACTTTTGTGGTATTACTTGTGTATTTTACACATGCATTTATCTATTTGTACATGCATACCCATACTTTGCAGACATAACTTGAGTAACCGTGGTTGATAAGGGGCTCATAAAGGTAGTTTTTACATTTGCATATATCACTTTTCAGATGGCCTTATACTGTAAATCACGGAGTACATACATGTAGAGGAATGATCCACATTAATGTATGTTTTGACCTATGGGAAAGTTATTGCAGCAGCTGTACTGACTAACCTGCAATATACAGTAGAGAATCTTTTTCCATGAGACTAGTATGACATTGAGGTGATCCTCTCTGTAACTAGTTATTAGAAAGCTTTATTTCTTTATAATTTTTTCTAACTCCTTCCTTGTTACTTAATTCGTCTTGTGCGCTACTTTTCTCTCCCTTTTCCTCCCACCACTGGCCAATCCTTTCTTTAATGAATGAAGTTTCTTGGTTAATTGAGTCTGGCATTAAAGACTAATGCAGTGTGTCTGGTCACCTTTAAATGAGACATTTCTATTACCACTAGGACCAATAATATTTTATTTAAAAATAAAAGTTCACTTAAAAGAAGAAATTATTACAGCATTTAGATTTTGCTATAAACAGCTAATAACTATTTATACCCTATTATTAGGTGTCACAGCTGCAGTTTTACGATAACTGCTTTGTCATCCTAAGTGAGGGTTGCTTATTACTCATGATTCCTTTCCCTTCCCTCCCCCACACCTTCTAGCTTGATGTCCTACACAGGTGATTAGTATGCTATAATTGAGTTGGTTGTAAAAAGATAATTAATTGGCATTTCACTCCCTGAGAGGTCAAACTGTACTATCTTCTGTGGTCATTATGAACCCAGTCATTCTGCTGGCACTCACCCCCCTGAGGTGACAGGATGACCTTTATCTTGCTGATCAAGTCATAATTGTCATAATTAAAATAGACAAGAAGGGAGGATGTAAGGAGTAACTCGATGGTTTGGATGCTTTGGCTTAACTTTGCTTTGCTTAAGCATGTGAAACCAGGACTTGTAGATCTTAATAGGAAGTCTGTCTGTCTGTGGTGTTTCTAATACATCCTTCACGGCAGTATCTCCTCTCTTGTCGATACCTGTTTTGTGTAGTGTTGTCAGCAATCTGGCATTACAGAAATATGAATAGAGGTGCCTATAAATAAACAAAGCCACAAGGTTTCTGAGGTGACCAACATGTGGAATCCTGCCAGGCAGTTTGAAATCATAAGCTTGAAGCACCTTTCTTTGACCAGTCAATTTTTCCGATATTGTTTCAATCACAGCTTCTCACACATTTTTAGGACATGGACTCCATTTTAATACACAAGTTGTCTAAATCAGTGGTTCTCAACCAGGGGTATGCCTACCCCTAGGGGTACACAAAGGTCTTCCACAGGGTACATCAACTCATCTAGATATTTGCCTAGTTTTACAACAGGCTACATGAAAAGCACTAGCTAAGTCAATACAAACTAAAATTTCATACAGAGAGTGACTTGTTTATACTGCTCTATATACTATATTAGTGTTTCTCAACCTGGGGGTTGTAATTTATTTTATAATTATATGGTAAAAATATTTAAAAATAAGCAATTTTTCAGTAATAGTTTGCTGTGACACTTTTTTGTATTTTTTTTATATCTGATTTTGTAAGTAATTAGTTTTTAAGTGAGGTGAAACTTGGGGTTACACAAGGCAGTTCAGCCTCCTGAAAGGGTTACTGTAATCTGGAAATGCTGAGAACCACTGCTCTAAATGTTAGGGGTTCTGCAGATGTTGAGGGGACTCTGAAACAAGTCAAGGAGGGGAATGCCACATCTTAAGAGTGATATAAGAAGGGCCTAAGGAGGAAGGGGAGGTGGGAGGACTTGGTTATAGATGAGGAAGCAGCTGAAGTCACATAACACCTAGGTAAGGCATAGTTATTTACTAGGGTTAGATAACTTAATAAACCTTTTTTTTTTTAAGATCTAACAGCTGTTGTACTTCGTTCTTTTAAAAGCTCTTTCTCTCTGTGCCAACATTAATTAAATAATCCTCACATTCCTTGTGAAGCAAATCAGTACTATTACCCTGATTTAGAGATGGGGGAATTGAGGCAGAGAGGTTGAAATGACTTGCCCAAGGTCACTCAGCGAGTCCTCAGGGATTAGCCAAGATCAGCCTGTATTAGAATTCAGGAGTTGCTGGCTCCTAGTTCTTGCCCAAAGTGCAAGGTTGTGCTTCCTCAGCCCTTAATGCATGGCTTACATACAGAAACATGAAATGCATAATGAAGGATAAATATTAGCTATTGGTAAACTTCATGAGGCTTGATTCAAACACTCATGCGGAAGTTTGGAGGTTTATACACATTTGGACCGTCTCCACTTCCTTCCTGGAAGGTCACTGGCACCCCTTCCACCCACATGATCCTTCACTATAAAAGGGGTGAGTTTGGTCCAGACCATTTTTTTAAGCTCATGTCCCTGTCCCTAATAAATATACAAGTTCTTGCATTAAAATGCAGTACTAAGGGTGCTTCTTTCAGCGTTAGATACTTTATTGAAAACTATATTGCACCACAGTTGTCAATAAAAGAGGCAGTCAAATTTAGTGGATACAGAGTCCTTATTGAAACTATTAGTGCATTAAGAAATTGAAATTATGCTGTAAGCAATATGGTTCCCATTCATTGCCCAGAACATAAATACTGCTACTACAGCAAAAGCTAATGGAGAGAAAGATGTTAGTTAAAGAATGTCCTTGCAGAAGTAAAGCCTTAACTTTTTATAATGTCATATAATGATAAAATTAAGGCACCACAGAGATAACTACATGACTTGCAATTATGAAGCACCTTGTTTTAACATTTTCTTCCTTGGATAAAGGATTGTAGCTACAAAATAATTGCTCTTTTTCCCTTCTCCCAGAAAAGTTGAGCCAAATTCCAATTTTTCGGCTTTGTTCAGGAAACAAGCTAAAGGCAACCTTATTCTGCTCCACCCTATGCACAGAATACCTCTACCCATGCAAATTATTCCTTCCAAGATGAGAAGTTAGATGTGAGGGCACCTTCCCCCCACACACACACTCCTAGACACCTTGCTCGAATGCCCCTCCAGGATTCCACCCACTGAGGACTCCCAGAGCAATCTGTCTGCTGGTTTCAGGGGCAGTGGCGATAGTCAGAACAGGGGTGGGACACTCCTGCACTGTTCTCTTTTCTAGCTACTGCTTTTCTTGCCCTCACGGAAGTATAAATGACTACAGTACAGTTCAGCTCTTTTTTGTTTGAGGAGAACTGCTCTATACTTCATGTTTATATGCTTTAAAAGACAAGTGACCATAATTTTCACACATGAGTTCCTACAATTAGACTTTTAAATCCATATTTAGGTACCTAAATATGTGTCCTTATTTTCCAATTTGAAATCCCATTGCAATGAATTGGATCTTGTGGGTGCTCAAATACTTTTGAAATCAGGCCACTTTTATTTAGGTGCCTAAATATAAATTTAGGAACTTAACTTTAATCACTCAGCTTTGGACATTTAGGCCAATGTGTCTGATTTTCCTCGCACATAAGTTTTCCATCAGTTTAACTTCATTGACTTTGGTGCAGTTAAACTGCAGAATTGCACTAGTGTGAGATTAGAATCAGACCTAATCTGTTGAATAAAGGTAGAAAAAGAGAAGCTTTGATCAAACATCTTTGATTTTTTTTTTTAATTTAAATTGGTTAGGAGTTACTTGGGGGGAGGGAGAGAAACTATACGTGTGTGTGTGTGTGTGTAAAAAATATTTAGAATACATAGGAAATGCATCTGGAATTCTTGCACACATAAAAAATTAATATATGACATAGACATGTTATCCATGGAAATGTTAACTTTTGTAGTGCTATCTTGGATAAAATATGATCAGAAATCATTTAATTCCTATTTTTCCATGTTTCAGGTCAGTTTATGAATAGTAAACATTGCCATGCTAGTCTAGTGAATTCAGCACATATGCTTTGTTGACTTTTTTATTTTAGTGCAAAAGTGAAGCATTTAATTTCTGGACTTTTTCTTTTTTCTTTTTCTGCATATTGATGCCCTGACCGACTATGTTATTCCTTTCCTAGTCACTGTGAAGGTTTCCATTATAGAAGGCAGCCATACAGACTAAGTTGATCATTATTTTACATACAGCTTAAGAGAGACGCTAAACCAGGTAACCAGGCATCACCTACTGTGAAAACATTAAGCAGTTAACCACCTATCATTTACAGCCATTAACAAAATAAGGTAAAAAACCAAGGGAAATAATTGTTAGGTTCACATCTGGTTTTCATGTAGAGCTCCATGCTGCAAGGTGCCCAGCAACTCCTGGAAGTACTATTGAAATCATTTGGAGCTGAGGACCCTCAGTGCCTTGCAAAATTGAATCTATACTGTGTAACTACTGTGATCTTCTTGAGTAAATATACTGTAACATGTATGGTTTGCATACGGCACTCGTCTTTCCCTATCATCCTATTTCTAGCCATGTGTTTCTTTTCTGTCAAGTGGTGGATGTTTTTTCCTAGGGTAGCCTTACTAGAGACAAATCTACAGTACCACCAAATTCCTCTCAGAAATACTTTGCCAGAAGCTACAATTAAATAGATTGAATTCTTCACATACTGTGTATACTGAGGAAGGTGCACCCCTTAGCTATAGTTTTCACATTGTAGTCATACAGTTAGTGTTGGAATGTGTAAGGTGTATATTTGTTTGAAAGTCAGCGTTATCTAATAGTTAGATCAGGAGACTAGAGAACAGGAGGCTGGATTCTCTGGTCTGCTAAATCCACTTTGCACTGCATCAGTCAAGATGGGCAGCAGAGACAACCTCCCATGTAGGGAAATCTCTGCTGGTGGAAACGGCTCCGCCATCCTTCAGCTGTCCTTCTTCAGTCACCAGTGTAATGGGAAGAAGGTGGCATTATAAACGTGGGGCATGGCATGGCGGAACAGACCTCCACTACTCTGTCCTCCACTGGCATAGAGCCTGAGGGTCCTTATTCCAGTGGTATAAATTACATCTGCTCCCATACTACTCTAAGATATGTGGGGGCCGTATGGTTAAGTTAGGGGGACAACCAGTTCCTTGACAGACTCTTCTTCACTGTACCCGAGCAGAGCTCAAGTAGGATGGAGAATCTGACTCTTGATTTCTATAGCCACCTATACCACTAAGTAGCTGCATGACGTTACTCTAGTCACATAACTCCTCTGTATGTCAGTTTATGTCTGTCTGTAAGTGGGTCTAATAATATTTATCCGTTTTCAGGGGTGTTGTGGGGCTTAATTAAGGTTTGGAAAGTATTTTAACATCCTTGGATATATTTATTTATTTGCTGCTCTTGCTCTTCATAAAGGGAGTATAAATATAAATCCAGATTAGCTTTTTGTAAATGTTTGGCTTGTTTCTATTATGCAGAAAACACTTGCTGTTTCTGAGTATAACTACTAGGTTAAGCAAACAAAGCACTTTCCAATAGCCTGGCCCTGCTATATCTATTTCAGCCAATTCCAAATGAAGTAGGCAGTGCTATAAATCAGCAATGTAAAGCATCTTCTCTCTTGATCTCTATAAATTACAGATGGTCACAAAGATTTCCCCCTCCCCTCAAATATAAAGACACATCTGCTGAGTGTATTACTAGACCTCAATAGGGTATTAAATGTATAGATACCAATAAACCAAGGTTTGATACTTTTCTTGGCACTTACATGAAAAGCAAACAGTTGCATATTTCACAGTACATTTAATTCCTACAATATTTACAGTATATTACTTTTCAAAAAGATATAACAGGACCCAATTCTATCTCCCTTATTTATTTTGAGTAATGATGACATTACTTGTGGAGTAAAATATTACTCAACATGAGTAAGAGTGGCAGAATCAGGCACATAGGGAAGCATTAGCAACTATCAAGTCAGTTAATATTCTCATAGTATTTTGTTGCTGGTTTCTTATTTGTGTTTCCTCTGTCACTTTTTAGGATTTGAAGATGACAGTCCCCATCCTCCAGCTAGTCAGAGAGTGGAGCGTGGCTGTGTTGTTTTCAGAAACATCATGCTTGCACCTCCTCCAGCTAATTATCAACCATTCATGCTTTTGGATGAACTTAACAAAGTAAGAAGACTTCATTATAAAACATTTTTAATTTGTCCCAAGCAAACTGGGCACTCTATATATCAGCTGTCTGAATTCCTTCCAGAAATCAATACTGCTAATTCATCCTTGCAAAATCATTGGGTAATTATACAAGCCCAAACACCAAATCTGCTCTTCCATTGTGATGACATTGGTGGGGAAAAAATAATTGCTTTGCCCTCACATAAAAAAAAAAACAAAACAACTGGCCATGAGCAAATCAAATTTGGCATGGCAAGAATAATTTATGTTCATTGTTAGCTAAGGTTTCACTTCCTGGCAATTTTGTCCTTCCAGGAGCCCATGTTAATCAGCAGCACAAAAAGAGGGCAACCAGGAGTTATTTGAGACCTGCAGAAATCTGGTGCCCCACAACATTTTTCTGGTATAAACAAACACGCAATTAGTGATAATTTATCTCAAAATACAGGGAGAGACTGGTTCTGCACATTATTTCCAATGACATCTTCCAGATGGCAAGCATAATCGCCTACATGCTGAACAAGAGATAATGTGAGACCATTATGGTGATCCACTGTTTGCTCTCGTTTTCAAAAAATGACTCGCAGATCCCCTCCAAAGCCCAGATAACTTTCTGCAAAATCCTACCATAGCTATTACCTACAAGTTCTTTTGGAAAAAGGAAATTGCACATGATCTCATTGTTGGTGTGAAATTCATGCAGGTTACTACAATATTAACTACATACAGCTTTGTATGTTCAAAGCCTGGGCAGAGACAATTGTTTCTGTAGATTTTCTTGTGTGATCTTAGCTCAGGAAGCAGCTGTCGAGCCAAAATAAAGAATCCATAGCATTGACAGGATATTAATGGTGTCAAATTGTGGACTATGGTTGAGGAGGATAGTCTTGTGAATAAAATGCTTAACTGCATCTCAGGAAATCTGGATTCAATTTCATCTCTGCCAGGGACATCTTTCTCCCTCCCTTTGTCTGTCTTGCCCATTTAGGTTGTACACTCTTAAGGGCACAACTCTTTTACAATGGGACATTGATCTCAGCCAGGACCTCTAGGCACTGCCATGATAGAAATAATAATAATAATTAATAATAAATAACCAGACATGAACCTGGAAGACCACTCTTCCATGTAGAAAATTAGAGTAGAAAAATATAGATCAAATATAGTGTTTTTTCAATGCAAACAATATTTTGTATGAACAGGTAACTATCAAAATCATAAATTTTGACTGGTTAAAAAGCTATCTTTAGATTAGATTTGAGCCATACAAATATATAATGCTGACAGTTCCTGAAATGTAATTGGCTGTAAAATGGACTTAAGTAATAGTAATGTTCAATTGCTCACTATAATGCTTGTGACATTAAAAAATGCAAGATAACATCTCTCCTGTCACAAGCACTAGAATTAAAACGGAAAAAATATCTGACTCAGGTAATGCTCCTGATCATAATTTCCCTGGCTTTGCAATATATCAGTGCAGGATGGGACCCAAAACAATGTATCGGGGGGAAAAAAAAAGACATGAAACTTACCAACTTTTCACCCTTGCCAAATTCAGTGTTACCTACTGCAGTACAAACAGGCTATGTAACACAACACAGAATGAATGTGGAAAAATATTTGAAACAATGGTTCATTTTCTTAAGACTTCCAAAAATAATTTGAAAATAATTTCTCCTAGTCTATTGATATTTTAAAAATATCAGCCCAGTCAAATACCAAGGGCAAAATTCTTTCATCAACCATAATGACTTCAATGGAGAAACTGAAGGGAAGACCTTAATTTAAAAAAGTTAAATGACATCTGTGGGGTTGCACACAGAGATAGCATTTGGCTGCTGTGATTTACAAGATACCTTTAAAAGATGGTAGGATATGATAGCTTGAAGCGAAAGAAAGAAAAGTTCTGGGAAAGGTTCTTAATAGTTAGGACTGTTGTGGCCAGGACTACACCAAAGAAGGTGGATAAGGCTCCATCACTGCAAACATTCATATATTAGTGAGACAAAACCTTAGTGGAAATGAAATAAGCAGCATCCTACAAAATGCAGAAAGAGGTAACAGGGGTCAGACTAGATGATCCAAATTGTCTTAGATTCTTAAAAATAGAGAGCTATATAAACTGTCATTCCCTTGCTAGCATTTGGCTAAGGGAAAGTAAGGGAGGTTGATTTTATAGGAGTGAGGGCCACATTTTGCTTCCAGGAATAAATATGTGATATGAAAGTATGGCAAAATTTGGAGCATATATGCAAATCAAAAGCCACCAAATCCAAGCAATGATGATTTTGCATTAGTAGTTAATTACAGTTATAAACGCAGAGGAAAACATTAGCACATCATAAATTACAACTCCATTTTTGGCAGTTCCCTTGAGTAGTGCAGAAATATATTTTCCTTTTTCCGCTGTAGAAAGGAGGCAAAAAGCCAAGTGGAAAAATATCTGCTGAGAAAGCTGAGAAGATGACAGTCTCACAGGAGAAAACTGTAGACAGCAGGTATGTGTGAATCAGTATCCCTTCTGCTCAGCTGGAGGATGCTTTCCTCTTAAAGAAGTGCTACCTTCCTGCAGCAAGTGAATGCTAACAGGTGCCTCTATGTTGGGAAATGGCCCTGTTTTCTCACTGCCATAATTATCATATAACATTGTCTTTCACACTTTACATCAATACATTTCTAGTGTCTTCACAATTTACTTTGGACATATACACTTGTACAAGTTTGATTTGGATCTGACCGTTAACCGAATCACACATATAACAGGGGAATCTGCACAGGAAGTGTGTGAATTTGTTTGTTTTTAACTTCAGATCTGTTTTTAGAATCAAGTCTTTTAAACTTTTCTCCTTGAAATGTCATAAGTAAAGAAGGATTAGACCAGGCTTCTAAAATTGCTCTCATATTTACTAGTCCAGACATAAAATCTATGTTGTCCACTTTTTATCATGGTGATGATTAGAAATGGGGGCAAATAATTTTATATGGGAAAAAAATCTATATTAAAAAAAAAAGTCTCCTTGGACCACATGTCAAGTAAAGTTTTGATGGGCTGATCTGGACAGCGGTGATCATGCAGAGATAATATTTTTCTCATGGCTCATGTGGTGAATTGGGGAAAGGTACCCTTTCAAGCTCTATGTTCTCATCATGTCAAAATTAAACTCCAAACTGAAATTCTGCTCATGCAGATCTTCCTATCATGATTGTCATTCTCTTGCCTTACTTGCTTTGATCAGCAATGAACTAGTTACAAAAATTGATGTTTAATTTGTCAGCTTCATAAAAAATGGGGCACTTCATACCTTTCTCCGTCAGAGCTATTGGTTCAGGCAGAAATCAGTGCGTTAATTTACATTTTTTTCACAGTTTCAAGGTTATCTTTATAACCATGAAGGCTAGAAAGATTTTATTTTAAATTAAAATCTAGATTCTGGAGCAAATTTTCTGCAGCCAGGGATGGGCAAGTGGTAGATTCACTGGCTGGAGAATCACACAGTATATGTAATCCTGATGATAGCTGCTCTCTGTTATAACAAAAATAACTGTGATGCCATAAGGAAAAATCAACAAAGCTACATCAGAGTGTATTAAAGGAAGAGGTGAGGAAATGAAGCAATCTCATTGACTCCCAGTCATGTGGTTACCCCACTGCACTGGTTTCATCATTGCACAGTTTTAATAAATATACAGTATCCAAAAGTAACTTTTGAAATAGTTTTTTCAATTTTATGCCATAGAAACATCCATAAAACATTCAAGCTGCCTACTAGTTCAATGCCCCATTGTGCTGACTCTGTAGATAGTTTAGAGAAAAAGCTGTTGATCAGAACACAACAGCAAATGAACAACAGACACAAGAGATGGATTTTAAGCATCAGGCCGAAATTTAATAAATTAACCCTGGATAGGGGCACTGTTTGCCCACCCCTGTACATGCATACCAGGAATTTAATGGGGTCCAGTGTGTTATGATTACAGGGTCCCACCATGTATAATTTGGTGAAGATCCTCCTCAGCTTACCCCTAAGCCTCAACTTGCTTCTGAAACCTTACCCCTACGGCTACCAATGGACGACCTCAGTCCATGAAGACTTCAGGTTTCCCTTTCTCCTACAGGCAGAAGTTCCACCACTGAAATCCGAAGTCTCAGTTAGCTCTAGGTCCAGGAAATGGCCTTGTTAGCCTTCATCCACACTAGATACCAGCCACAAATTGTGATGAGTTTAACTGTCTTACCTTTCCTAATATTAAACTTTCAAGACCTATTCCTTTCAATCCAACTGGGTCTCCATGAGGCTGCAGGAAAATTGAAAAAATCCCCTGAATCTAAGCCAGTTTGGTTTAACAGAAAAAATTCCTTTCTGATCCCAAAACAGGTGATTAGTCAGACCCATAGCATCCTGAAAAACAGCTCCTATGTGACAAGAGGAGGCAGGACAGGGCAGCTAAAGATCCAACAGGTCCTTGAAAAGCCCAAGCAGAGTTTAAATATAAATATATCTTGTACCTGCCTGATGGGCAAGCACAAGAGCCAGTCAGCCATCTTTGTCCCTCTAGCCTAACCAATGCACCCTTGTCTCCCACACTTCAGGGTACTGTATCTCATTTCTGCTTGTCCAACCAACAACCTCTCCCATGGTGGCGGGCACTTGTTATAGAAGACCCAATATTTAGCCCCCAAAAGCATTTTTTTTCTCTCATCGGAGCGGAGATTTAATGACTGTAATATAGGCCTTTAATCAGGAAAAACAAACAACCTTCCCTGCTCCTCCCCCCAGAAATACCAGCTTTTCTGCCAAGTAACTGTCACACAGACAAACCAATAGGAAAAATGAATTATCCCTCAGAATATCTCTTCTCAGTATGCCCCAGTCAATTTCTGCCCCATTGGTGGTAGTTACCTCTGACAAGCTTGGAACTGTTTTGAATTTTAGGTCTGAAGGCCCAGGAATGTCAGAAAAATCAGAAGAGACAAAAGGATGAAAGTGTCAGTCTTAATATGTGTTTGCTCAGGCAGTTATTGTGGGATCCTATTTTTGTTTGTGCCACTCATAGCTGGCAGCCTTCTGTTTATTATAATTGTATTTTTCTTTCCTATTCTAACTCTGGAAGACATTCTCTAGACAAGCTATGAAGAGCTTTGGAGAGTTTTTAGCTACATTAATCTTAAGTGTGTTTTTGTTTAGATGTAAAGTGGAGATCTCAGCCTATGTTTTTCAGACATAAATGTAACCTTTATCTGTACGTTAAAGAGGGAAAGCTCTTACGTTCTTGGTGCTGGGAGTATAGCCATTCTCTATACTATACTATGCATTATCAATAGGTAATGTAGAGATTATGTTAAAAGTTGAAATTGTGATAGAATTTCTATAACTGAAATTCTGGCTCTTAACAAAAAAACATGACACCTACATCCATCTTACATCAAGGTGATCCATACCAGTACAATTGAATTCTGACATCATATCAGCTTTTGGATCAGTTTACATTGCTATGAGTAAATTGCTTCAGATATTTGTTGAAATCTAGACACTCTAGTAGAAATTGCTTCCATGAAATAATAACATCTTCTTCAGAATACAAAGCCATAGGTTTGTTCCTTGTTGCTTAGGTGTGTAATGAGGAAATTTAGTTATTATTTCTGACTTTTGCATACTATTAAGCCTCTATAAATCGCTTTTTTGAAAGGAGTACCAAGATATGTTACCATATGCAAGCAAAAGCAATTTTATGGGTAATTTATTGTCTTTTGGAAATGTTCATTTAAAAGAAGAAAATGCAGTATGCTCTGGACTTCATTTTTCCTTCAGCAGCTTCACATTACAGATGTTCTTACCCAGCTGACTCACTGGAAAAAAATATTTAAATGCCATGACTTCTTACACAGAAATAATGACACAATAATTTCAGTATAGTGAATTCAAATTTCCTCAAAGTTCCTTTGAAAATGTAACAGTTCAAGAATCTGGTTTCTTAGTGCCATCTAATCCATTTTCAACCATGAAGGCAAACAGTAAGCCTTTTCCATATTCTATTCATGGATATGACTGTGTAAATGCTTTGGTATGAAACAACAGCAAATTAAACTGCAGCAGAAGCAGCAAATATTAGGAGAAAATGAAAACTCCTGACTCAGAGGAGCTGGGCTATGACAGACTCCTCATTATAGATCTTTTCATATGAAGAAGAATGACTGATAAATGAGGTTGCTGTGACATAAAGAGGGTGAGAACACAGTTGGACGTGCATGCAGAAATTATGCTCTCCATACAAAACAAATAGAAGAATGGGAGATATCTAATTTGCATCTCTTCTTACCAACAAACTGATTAAGAAGACATCCTCTGGAGCAGATGGTAGAGTTTTCATCTGCAACACTAAGCTACCATGTGCACCTTTTTCTACTGTTTTGGTTGTGATGGTGGTGACATCAGCTATAATCTTCCTGTTAGTTGACAGTCATTTACTATCACTTTACGGGTTTATTGTTGATATACATGTAGTTCTTTAAAATCTTGACATTCGGAACATCTGCCATTGCGCAGAATCCTCCTACCTCTTTCTATTACTGAGTAATAGCAAAGCATAAAATAAGTAATTCATAGAACCCAGTCTTGCATCACCTGCTCATGCTAGTACTCTTAATCATATGAACAGCTTCATTGAATTCAGTATCACTGAGAGTTGCAGGATTAGCCTCTTTATGATTTGCAAAGGCCTCTAGATATTGAACAACACACTTCATCATGAACTGTCAAACTGGTTGAAGAGGACAATCTTGTAGTGCACAAAGCAATGCAGCATGGGCAACAAAAGCTATCAGAGGCTGGGAGAGACTTTGAAAAGACTTTTGAAAAGACTGGGGGATTGTTTTGTTTAGAGAGGCTAGGAATAAGAGGGGACATTATGGAGGTAAGCAAAATAATCAGTGGTACAGAGAAGATAAAGGTGGGGCTCCTGTTTACCCTTTCTCATAATAACAAAGCAATATTAAATCACATTTAAAGGCAACTAATTTGAAAATGATGAAAGAATTTTTGTTGTTCTTGTTGTACATAATTTATAATTAACCTGTGGAATTCTGTTGCCTCTGGATATAACTATGGCCATTTCCTTATTAGGATTCAGAAAAGGATTAGACACTTATCTAGATGTTGAGAACTTCAGCTACATTAGATAGGATTTTTAAAAATGTAAAATGAACATTCAGGAAATATGCCAACTCATTCAGTGGCACTTATTAAGAAAATAAATTATCCTGTGGGCAGGTTATTTTCTATAACTGTCTACTCTCCATCTTCACTTTTCTCTGAAATATCTGGTATTGGCCAGTGTCAAAGATAGGACCTTAAACTAGATGGACACCTGGTCTGATCCAGTATCGCAATTTCTCCTTCGAGTGGTTGCTCAGATGCATTCCACTTAGGTGTGTGCGCGCCCTCGTGCACAGCCCTCCGGAGAACTTTTCCTAGCAGCCCCTGCAGGGGCCGGTCTCAGCGCCCCCTGGAGTCCCGCCCTTATGTGGCGGTACATATAGCGGGACCGGCCCCTCCCCTCCTCAGTTCCTTCTTTCCGCCCGTGACGGCCAGTTGAGAACTACCCCTGCTCTTCAACAGTTTGTGTTTCTCCTTAAAAAGTGAGTAGATAGTTTATCAGTTCACCCTGAACTAAGTTAGTTTTTAGTTAGTGAGGGTTTTTAGTTAGTTAGGGAGCCTTCGGGCTCAAGGCGTCCCGGCTATGCCGGGTTCGCCGGGCTTCAAGCCATGTGCTAGCTGCGGCAAGGCCTTCCCAGCTAGCGACCCCCATGACCGTTGTTTGCGGTGTTTGGGGGAACTGCACCGGAGAGATCGGTGCAGTATCTGTAAGTCCTTTAAGCCTCGGACTCAGAGGGAGCGTGAAGTGAGGCTTAGGGCTTTTCTGATGGAGTCCGCTTTAAGCCCGGCGTCCGAGCCATCGCGGACTACTCCGGCACCGAGTGTGTCTTCGGTGCGGAGTGCGCCTCCGGCACCGGGGGTCTCGGTGCCGAAGAGGAAGAAGCGCCATCCACGCTTGCAGCGCTCCCCCGCACCGCAGGAGCGGCCGGGGTCGAGTTCGGAGGTGCTCCTCCTCATGGACGTGCCGCCGGCATCTGCTCCGGCACCGGCCCCTGCTCCGGCACCGGCCCCGGCACCGACGCTTACTAGGGAGGCTCCCCCGACTCCTGGAAGTGGGGGACCCCCTATACGGGACCCTTCGACGCCGGAGGCTATCGAGGCGGCTCAGGCTTTGTTGGAGCTGCCTACGCCTCCGGCACTCTCTCACCGGAGAGAGCCAGGGCCCGTTTCCCGGGGCAAACCCGCGATGGGGGGCCCCGAAGGGTGGGCGGCCCCGGCACCAGTGGACAGGCCGCCCACCACCCGACGCAGGAGAGTCGAGCTCGGAAGCTCCTCTCCATCTTCGTCCTCGGACGACGCGTCGCGGCACCGTTCCCGGCACCGCTCCAGGTCCCGGCACCGCTCCCGGCACCGTTCCAGGTCCCGGCACCGCTCCGGACATTGCTCTTCGTCGCGGCACCTCTCCTCGTCGTCGAGTTCTGACTCGGCACCGAGACGGCGTTCTCGGCACCGCTCCCCAGCATCAAAGCGGCGAAAGACTTCCCGGTACCGGTCGCCTTCTTCTTCGGCGTCGCCTCGTCGGCACCGAAGTCAGAGTCGCTCCTCGAGATCGTCGCGTGGCGGGTCTCGGAGCGCTCCTTCCCGGCGTCATCACCGCCTGCGTTCTCCTGACTCGGGGTCCCGGACCCGACGTCAGGAACGTATATGGTCGTCGGCACCGCAGCCGGCACCGCAGCCGGCACCGCAGCCGGCACCGGACCCAATACTGTTACCGGCACCGGCACCGACTGTTGCGGCACCGGCTTTGCCCTCGGCACCGGTGCCGCCTTTGAGCTGGCCACAGGGACCCTGGCAGTGGCCGTTATGGGCCCAGTGGGCGGCTCAGATGGGGCAGGGAACTATGTCGGCCCCTGCCTCTGTCACCCAAACTCAGCAAGCACCTTCGGTGCAGGAGGGTGACCGCTCCTCTGGGGAAGAGGAGGTGGAGGAGGACCCTGGGGAGGGCCCCTCCACTGGGCCCCGCGGCCCATCTTACTCCTCATCGCCGGATGAGGCGGCGGTAAGAGACCAAGGAGCCCCGCTCATTGATTTTAAAGCCCACCAGGAGCTTCTAAAGCGGGTGGCTTTGAACCTTGGCCTTGAGGTCAAGGTGTTAGAGGAAGAGGTGGACCCCCTCTTCGGCCGTGTGGGGGCCCAGGGACCAACGAGGGTGGCCCTTCCCGTACATGAGAGGGTCCTGCGCCTGGCTAAGTCAGTCTGGCAGACCCCTGCCTCGGTTGCCCCGACCTCTAAGGGCGCTGAGAAGAAGTACTACGTGCCAGCCGAGGGGCACGAGTACTTGTATGCGCACCCTGCCGCGGGTACTTTGGTGGTGGATGCCGCCAACCAAAAAGACAGGCAGGGTGCTCAGACTGCCTCCCCTAAAAATAAGGAAGGCAGGAGGCTGGACCTTTACGGTAGAAAGGTCTATTCTACTGGGGCGCTTCAGCTGAGGGTGGCCAATCATCAGGCCCTCCTCGGCAGGTACAATTTGAACCTGTGGGACTCCTTAAGGAGGTTTTCGGAGTCTCTCCCTCCAGACCAGGCAGTGGACTTTGGTTTGGTGCTGGAGGAAGGGTTGTCTGTGGCGAGTGCGGCCCTGCAGTCTGCATCGGATGCCGCAGACACAGCCAGCAGGGCTATGGCCTCCGCCGTTGCAATGAGGCGGGCAGCGTGGCTGCAGTCCACAGACTTGTCGTTGGAGGTGCAGCAGTCCATCCAGGACCTACCCTTCGATGGAGCCGCCCTCTTTTCGGAGAGGACGGACGAGAAGCTGCACGCTCTCAAGGACTCGAGGGCAACGTTGCGCTCCTTGGGCCTGTACACGCCCCAGGCGGCTAGACTGCAGAGTCGCCAGCAGCCGCAGCAACCGCCGCAACGTCAGCGGCAGCAGTCTAGGCCGCAGCCTAGGCCCTTCCCCACCGCAAGGGGCAGGGATAGGACCAAGGGCTCTGGACGGCGCGATCGCCCGCCGCCGTCCTCCTCTTCCTTTAAAGGACCCTCTCAGGGGCCTAAGGGGAAGAGACAATTTTGACGGTGTCTCCGAGGGTGGCACCGTCTCATGTTCCCTGGGTTCCCCGCCTTTCCTGGACAGGCTCAAGCCGTATCTCGGCCTGTGGCGGGAGGTAACATCGGACCAGTGGGTCCTCGGTATCGTGCGCTGGGGATATGCCCTTCAGCTCCTGGCCTCCCCTCCCCACTCCCCACCCCCCCCCGTCCCTCTTCAGGGACCCATCTCACGAGCAATTACTCCTTCAGGAGGTTCAATCCCTCCTAGTCAAAGGAGCCATAGAAGTGGTTCCACCACTCGAGGTGGGGAGGGGATTCTATTCGAGGTACTTCCTCGTTCCCAAGGCCAACGGAGGCCTCAGGCCTATATTGGACCTGCGCAGGCTCAACAGGTTCATAAGAAAGCTGAAGTTCCGCATGGTATCCCTAGCGTCCATCATTCCCGTTCTAAACCCAGGGGACTGGTTTGCCGCCCTTGACCTGAAGGATGCGTACTTTCACGTCTCCATCCTTCCCACCCACAGGCGGTACCTAAGGTTTGTGGTAGCTGGTGGCCACTACCAGTTTACGGCCTTGCCCTTTGGCCTGTCTTCCTCCCCCAGAGTGTTGACCAAGTGTATGGCGGTGGTGGCGGCCTTCCTGCGGCGCAGGGGGGTCCAGATATTCCCCTACCTGGACGACTGGTTAATCAGGGGCAAGACCAGGTCGCAAGTGTGCGAGGCGGTCTCTCTCGTCCAGTCCACCTGCCATGCTCTGGGGCTGCTCATAAACGAGCAGAAGTCGACGCTGCGTCCGGTGCAACGCATAGACTTCATAGGGGCCCACCTGGACTCGGTGCAGGCGAAAGCCTCCCTCCCACGTTCGAGGTTCGAAGCCATGACAGCGATAATATCGCAGCTTCAGAGGTGCCCCACGACTACAGCCAGGCACTGCCTGCAGCTGTTAGGCCACATGGCCTCGTGCACCTATGTGGTGAGGTTGGCCCGCCTCAGGCTCAGGCCCCTCCAAGGTTGGCTGTCCAAGGTTTACATGCCCAGCAGGCATGTTTTGAGCAAGGTGGTAACGGTGCCCCCTTGGGTGTTGGGGTCACTGACTTGGTGGCTGGACCCCAGGACTGTGTTGGAAGGGATTCCCTTCAGGGCCTCCACCCCCTCGGTCACCCTGATCACGGACGCATCGGACCGGGGGTGGGGAGCCCATATCACCGGTGGTCTGACCACGCAGGGTCGCTGGTCCCGGGGGGAATTGGCCCTCCATATCAATGTGAAAGAATTGAGGGCGGTCAGACTGGCATGCGAGGTGTTTCGCCACTCTTTATTGGGGAGAATGGTGCAGGTGTTAACAGACAATACCACTGCAATGTATTACATCAACAAGCAAGGGGGGGCGCGCTCCTCGGTGTTGTGTCAGGAGGCGCTCCGACTCTGGGACTTGGCGGTGAGATGCAATTTCTGTTTAACCGCCTCTCACCTGCCGGGGGTCAGGAACGACGAGGCGGACCGCCTCAGCAGGTCATTCCTACCACAATACGAATGGTCTCTCCACCCAGAGGTGGTGGACAGGATTTTCCGCGTGTGGGGTGTTCCCCATCTGGACCTCTTCGCGTCAGCGCAGAACGCGAAGTGCCCGAGGTTCTGCTCGCTCAGGGGTCGCGAGCCGGGCTCTCTTTCGGACGCATTCCTCCTCGATTGGACGGGGGCCCTCCTGTATGCATTTCCCCCCTTCCCGCTCTTGCCCAGGGTCCTCTTGAAAATCAAGAGGGACAGAGCGGATGTGATTCTGATCGCCCCGGCGTGGCCGAGGCAGTACTGGTTTTGCCTGCTCCTGGACCTGTCTGTCGCTCCCCCGATCGAGCTCCCGAGGAGACCGGACCTGCTCTCCCAGGACCACGGCCGGCTACTGCATCCCAACCTGGACTCCCTGCACCTGATGGCCTGGAGGCTCTCTGGCTGACGGAGGAGGAGAGGACCTGCTCGGAGCAGGTCCAACGCGTGCTGTTGGGAAGCAGGAGGCCCTCCACGCAGCTCGCCTACAGGGCCAAGTGGAGGAGGTTCACCTGCTGGTCGGAGTCGCGGGGCGAAAACCCCGGTACGTCCCCCGTGCAGGCGGTCCTGGACTACCTGCTGCAGCTTAGGCTACAGGGGTTAGCGTTGGCCTCCCTCAGGGTACACCTGGCGGCCATATCGGCGTTCCACCAGCCGGTGGGGGGACGTTCCCTGTTCTCCCACCCCATGTCGGTGAGGTTCCTCAGGGGTGTGGAGAGGCTTTACCCGCAGGTCCGTGACCCGGTGCCTCCCTGGGATTTGAACCTGGTCTTAGATAGGCTAACGGGTCCCCCCTTTGAGCCCTTAGCCACCTGTCCAATGATGATCCTTTCCTGGAAGGTGGCTTTTCTCGTGGCCATTACCTCGGCCAGGAGGGTCTCTGAGCTAAGGGCCTTAACCTCGGAGCCCCCCTATACCGTGTTCTATAAGGACAAGGTTCAGCTTAGGCCTCACCCGGCGTTCCTGCCTAAGGTAGTCTCCCGGTTCCATTGTAACCAAGATATTTTCCTCCCCGTGTTTTTTCCTAAACCGCACGGGTCCGAGGACGAGAGGAGACTGCACACCCTCGATGTGAGGAGGGCGCTGGCGTTCTACCTAGACAGGACGAGGCCGCTCCGAAAGACCACGCAGCTCTTCGTCGCGGTGGCAGAGAGGATGAGAGGCTCCCCGGTCACCTCCCAGTGCATCGCCAGGTGGATCACCGCCTGCATCCGGCTCTGCTACGAGCGCGCAGGCGTCCAGCTCCCAGGAGTGGTGACGGCTCACTCGACGAGGGCCCAGGCCGCGTCGGCGGCCTTCCTGGAAAGGGTCCCCCTGGATGACATCTGCAGGGCTGCCACCTGGTCTTCGGTGCACACCTTTGCTGCGCACTACGCTGTCGTCCAGCAGTCAAGGGACGACGCGCGAGTCGGCAGGGCCGTGCTGAGGGCAGCTCGTCGCTGACTCCTACCCACCTCCAAGGTATGGCTCGGGAATCACCTAAGTGGAATGCATCTGAGCAACCACTCGAAGGAGAAAACGTAGTTACTTACCAGTAACTGTTGTTCTTCGAGATGTGTTGCTCAGATCCATTCCACACCCACCCTCCGTCCCCGCTGTCGGAGTCGGCAGAAAGAAGGGACTGAGGAGGGGAGGGGCCGGTCCCGCTATATGTACCGCCACATAAGGGCGGGACTCCAGGGGGCGCTGAGACCGGCCCCTGCAGGGGCTGCTAGGAAAAGTTCTCCGGAGGGCTGTGCACGAGGGCGCGCACACACCTAAGTGGAATGGATCTGAGCAACACATCTCGAAGAACAACAGTTACTGGTAAGTAACTACGTTTTCTGTGTCCTACAAAATATATCATTGCATGAGTACAGTATATTGATAAGCTTAAAGAGTTTCAAGATCTTTGGGCATAAAGTAACCTATAATCATCCACCTCTGGTTTCAAAATACGAGTGTCTGAATCTCAGAAATCCAATGTTCAGGTGGGAAATTTTCCTTTATACCTATCTGATTTGCACGTCTGGACTGAGAGATTCCAGACTAGTAACGTCTTATCTCATTTTCTTCATCATTCCATTCCATGGTTAATCAAACTGGTATTCCAAGGAGGAAAAGACAGTACTAGAAGAAGATTCACTGAGAGATTCCCTTTCCTTCTACAGCTGATAGAAAAGAAGACCCTGTAAGTATACCTGGAGAGTACCCAAAAACTACTTTTAAAAGCTTCCAAATCTTTATAAAGACTGAATTGAAAGAGAGCCTTATGCCCAAAGTTTAATAATGACAAACCTACCTTAGATGATGGCTGATGTTGGACATTAGGGTTCAGACTATTGTACATTCAGTGTTGTGTATTTTTGTATGTTTATCACACTGTATGCCTACACAAGCAGAAAGATTTGGAGACCAAAGCTTTCCCAAGCTCTTTATGGTCTAGCTACAGAATATCTTCCAGAGATGGGTTTGGAAAGAAAAAAAAACCATCATGATAAACAGCAGGACTGCCAAAATACTTCAGTTTTGCATAAACTATTGTGCTGGTTCCTGATAATATAAATGAAGTACAAGAGTTGATAGAGGAATCAAAATGTGGGCCTGAAAATGTCGATCATGGAGATAATACACAACAGACTGAAGAAAGAAATCAAGAGTAAATGGGATGGAGCTGAATGAGTGAAAGAATATATCAACCCCAGATGAAAACTGCATGGAAGAATTAGACAATGTTGGAAGATAAAAGACATTAGAACACCTATTACCTACTTATCTAGAAGTGGGAAATCTACGTATGTATCTTGCTAATAATCAAATTTAGCTTAGAAATATCCCTCCATAAAAAATGCATCAGAAACATAAGGCACCAAAGAAACATTTAGAGAGATGAATGAGAAGACAATAAATAAATGGGTGTAAGAACAAATGTAAATAAATCAATATTTAAAGATCAAAAGAAGGAAATTGAAGTACCAGGTAATAGTTTTAAAAATGCTTTTCCCAGTTCTCCTCTTTTCTTACATTATGAACCTGATTTTCAAAAGTACTGTACAAAGGCAGAACAGAAAGAAGGACCCTGCCTAAAAGAACTGACAAATTACATAAAATCAGCCCCCAGGTGTTCTCTACAGATTAACCTAACATTTATTCCAAAAGAAATGGAAAATAAGACATAGAAAGTAGTTCCTGTCATTTGTCTGGAACTGAACCTTTAGATTTTATTTTCTGAAACCATGATTAGCATACTGGCAGCGATCCTCAAAAAGCTACTAATGCAGGTCTTGCAGTTTTGTTAATTAGAATGTGCCATTTAATATGAAAAATAGGGATGATCATTATATAGGTCATTGTGAGAATTTGTGGGTAAGGAAGGCCTGAAGTGCAAGCTTGTAAGGAGAGCTTGAGAAATATGTTTTTAACTGTGACCATGTCTGTGCTTATAAAATCCAAGCAGTGTCCTATTACACTTGTTGAGGAGTATAAATCAATATGAGCTTTATGCCATGTTTCAACTTGAGATGTATTTAAAGGTTGAGATCTGTAAAACAACACCCAGCATTTTTTTCACATAAATGTGTAGACCTGGGTGTTGCAGGAAATACAGCTAATAGAGGCAATTCTGTAGTTCCGTTTTTTAAAATTTTCAGTGAAAAAAAACACTATCGTTTTTTCATAAATTTAAAAGTCACAGTTGCATTTATCATGGTTTAACTAAACTTGAAAGCAGATTGTTTTCCTTAGGGTTCAGTGGCAGTGCATATTTGTAACTGAGAACATTATTTCGCCCCAAATAAAACAATTGGGAATATCAAATCTATGCCATATTAAGTGTGAAGTGCAATTAAAAGATTTGTATGACCTCTTGTTGGCAAACATGCTTAACTGATTTGTGATATATTCTGAAATTCTTTGCCTGTGTCCACACTATGTAATATAATCATGTCTAATGTTGTTTTGAAATATGGTTGTGGCACTATTTGCATCCGTGCTTAATACTCTTTTGTGCTGTGCCTTTGAGAGGAGCCATAGTGGGAGGGAAAGTCCCTCTCTGGATCCCAACCATGTTCAAAAAACAGACTGTAGCCTTATTAGAACTGGGTTAGTAAGACATAGTTTCTGCTTGTGCATTTGTCCACACTGGACACTGGAACCATCCAAGCTATCACCATGCTGAGAATAGGTTCTCAAGCGGATTAAATCAGAACCATGCTTCTTAATTGTTTTCATTGTGGAACGTGCAGTCACTTCACAGCTAAGAGGTTCTCTTCATTGCTAAGTATTTATTCATTATAGCAACATATTAGTATAGATTTCTCTTTCTGCTCTGAATTCCTGTCCTTTGGGTCTAATTCCTCTATACACAGTCAAACTTATGATAGAGGTTTAACCATGTTTCATCACTTTGGTTCAAGAACTGAAGAAGCTAGTGAAATTATAGTTACTGCAGAATATCAGAAATTGGATGCTACAGGTTCTAATCTCACCATGATCTAGAGCTTAATGGAGTTACACCAGGCATGAATTTAGCTCTTAGTGCTTTTAACTTGGTTTAGTTCTTTTTAAGTCATTGAAGCTAACGAGTAACCTATATAATCAATGCATCTATGAGAAGACACTATGCTGGAGTTTGACAGTTAAGTCAACGGTTCCCAGCCTGGGTGCCAAAGATTACAGGGGCTCATTTAGCCCCTTGAGCTCCACACTGGGCACAGCAGCCTCAAGCTCTGCACCAGTCGGCGTGGAGGAGCAGCTGGTCCTCCCTCCCCCCCCAGCTCTGCACTGGCCAAAAGCAGCCGCAGCCGGTGGGGGCCTGGTTCTAGGGCCCGTCTCCATTACCCTCAGTCCATGAGGAATGGAAAGAGGCTAGGCCACACTGGGTGTGCAGTGGCAGCTGTTTATAGGGGTTATATGTGTTTATGGCTGGTAAGGGGGTGGGTCGGAGGGGTAGGGGGGCACATGTTTTACCTAGTGTTAACCAGTGGGGCTTTCACTCAAAAGGGTTAAACCATTGAATTAGGTCACCTAATCTACTTGCATCTGTCTCTACATTGATCTTCTCTACTGTCTAGTAATTCTTCGTAACCTCCAGCAAGTCATACATTAACTCATTTATTAGCTTCACATAAGAATCAATCTCTGCCCACAGTGGCAGCCCCTCCATTATCATCTGGTATATTTCAAACAATAGAAGTGATTGAAACAGGAACTCCTACATTTCTATGAAGATTAAGAATGACACACCACCCTGTAATTTAAGTAGTTGTGCAATAGTTTTTCATTTGCATTAGAAGGGGAGAGCAGATTGTGCTGAATTGTTCCATTTTTTAAAAATAAAATTTCACTTCAGGTTTTGAAAGATCTTCTCTGACTAATAGGTTACTTATTTTTGGAGTTCACGGGAATTTTGTATTTTTAAAAATGCAAGTGTTTTTCTTCTCCTAATGAAAAGGAATTTCATGTTTATTAGCAAGATTAGGGAATAGTTCATCTTTGGGTTTGGTTATTGTTTTGGGCATTGAAGGCCAAATTAATCCTCTGAGTTATACCTGCTTACACTAGGGCTGAATTCAACCCTCAAGATATCCTATAATAAATTCCAGCCCTTGATTTATTATTAAAATGAACTTTTCTTCCTTAGATGACAACAGTGTTCAGCATCGGCAGGGGCATGTGGTCACTGATTTTATTTTTCTTCAGTTACTTGGTATGTTAGGTCAAATTTGACTGAAGTTTACAATCTAATTAATTAAAACTAATTGACATTTGTTTTTGCTCAAGATTTGATTAGAGCTGGTGATATAGCTAAATTTCTGAAATGACTCAGAAACTGTAATGCTTTATATATACATTTCATCTAACCCTACATGACTTCGAAGAGTTTAGACAGAAGAGCATTTAATCAAGCCAAAAGTATAATCAGAAATTAAATAGTCATGACTAAGATTCTTTTCTTTTTTTTTTCTTTTTGCACCTGTAATTTCTTCATCCATGTTCTGAGCAATAGTCTTGAATCAGTTGGGTATACTTTAAAACAACATGCCACACTTTCACAGGAAAACGTGCCTACAGTGAATGTCACTGCAGATTTCTCTGAGTCACCATCACTGGTCAGAAGATCAGATTGTTTTAAAGTGGTAATTTATTAAGAAGTCTTAATCCAGTTTGATTCTAGAGTCTTGAATTAGAGTCTCATCCTGCAACCTTAGCTTCCCTGAGCAGTCCTCACTCAAGTTCAGTAGGACTACTCAAGGGAATAATGTTTGCAGGATTGGGCCCTTGCATTGCTCCAGCAGTAATATCACTACCTGAAAATGTCAACAAATTGTCTTACTTTATATATATTTATACACACACACATTTTACAATAAGAGCAAACAATGTATTTCTATATTACAGTTTATACATTGGGCTCCTCCCTTGCACTGACACAGCTGTAGCATTTTATATGCAACACTTCTCATTAAAAAGCATAGATCATATGCATGAGTTACATGCAAGTGGAAAGTTGGCTTATTTAATGCTCAGGATGTACCTTTTTTATTCTACTACTTATTTTAATATATTGTTTTAAATAGATTGGACTCAGCAGTCAAGACAAAGGGAGTTTGTTATTTTTCCATAGCAAAGGTCACTAAGCATCAGGGCGGTCAAGTGACTAGCTAGTAAAATCTAAAATCATCTCTGAATTTTATACTGCCATCTTCCTTTACTTAAAAAGGACTCTGGTGGTTGTTTTTTTTTAGTAGCCTGGTTATTTGATTCATGCAGAGAAATTCTTTACATATTATAGAATTTCATAATGTGACAGTGATCACTGTCAGTTCCTGAATAATGTTAAATTGTGTCAGCTGCTGAGGACAGGCCTGATTTAGTAAACATGGCCAGGGGCTTTATCCAACAATACGTGAAAGTCCTGCAGGAATCTTTGGCTAGCTTGGAGAGGGGTGGGGTGGGGAGCACACAGGAGGCGGAGGAAATGTCAACCTCTTTTATTGCTTATTCTCAGGAACCTTAATTACCTGTTTTGTGATGGAAAAATGCAGCCACATGCAGAATCCAGTGGAGCACCAACTCCTAATCCAATCAGTCTGATGATGTATGCAAAAAGTTTACACAAAATGACCTTGTGCATAATTACTTATTTGACGGCTGTTAGTAAATGACACAAACGGAATCTGACACACATTGTAACACATTAATGAGCACCTACCTCCCCCCATCCTCTTCTGTACAGAAAAATGGTTTTAATTAAGACTTCCGTGATTAGTCATTTAATCAGTCATTAGGCCAATACAGATGGAGTCAATTAATTTTTTTTACACTTGAATAGACACTTGATGCTACTGCAAACCATACAATCTATTTTTTAACATTGTATCATGGGCAATTGCTTCACAGTGTGTCTATTTAATGTATGTCATTCTTTTTCAGAGACAGTAGCCATCGCGATATATGGATAGTACAGCTGATATAGGGGTGTCTTAGTGCACACATGCAGACTACATGGGCATAGCTTCAGCCCTGAACTGAGTGTGGTGTATTTTCTTCTCAGGGTTCAGTCCCATTAACCTTAGTGGAATAGTCACCTCTTGAATCAAATATATACAGCAGCCCTTAACCTATTTTATTGTTGTTATTGTTATTACTACTAATGCTAGTACATTGCATTTCTATAGATGCATCTGTCATGTAAGAATCTCAATCTTTCATGGCCACTGATTGAGTTTCACGTTGCCCCTATGAGGTAGGCAGGTCTTGTATTTGTTTTGCAGACAGGGAAAACAAGGCACAAAGAGATGAAGTTACTTGCCAAAAGTCACATGGGGGCCTGATCTTGAGAGGTGCTGAGCACCCATCACTCCCATTGACATCAATGAGCGTTACAGTGGCTCAGCAACTCTGGATCGGGCTCACAGAATGTCACTGGCAGGACTAAGTATGCAACCAAAGCAACCTCTCTCTCAAGCTATGTCTGCACTTATGGTAGCATATAGAGTTTGTATAATACACACACCTGCCATGGGTAATAATAGCAGTATAGAAGGTGAGGCACTACATAGGTGAATAAAAACACACCTGAACTCTGTGATTATGTGCCTTACACAGCTCTCTATACACCCAAGAAGGGCCCCCATGCCTACACTGCTAAAAATAGCAGTGTCATGTCCCACTGTCTTTCCATTGCTGGAGTCTTTCCCAACCAGAGAGAAAGTCTCCAGCAGTAAGGAATGGCTCTGGCAGAGGGGAGGCAGTGGGGAACTGCCTCCCCCCTGCCAGAACCTTTCACTGCCACAAGTAGGTACACACCTCTGTGTGGACGGAGCTTGCTTTTCACTGCAGTGTGTATGTAGCTACACATACCCTACACACCACCATCAGTGTAGATGAGACCACAGTGTTACACTATAGCCATGAGATAGCACTCCTAAACTGAAAAAGGGATGGATCTTTTGTGTAAGTGCATTGCAAATTATTCCATTCTATCCCACTCAACAGTTTAAAAAGACACATGGAACATGTCTGATCCTTCTATTGGGTGCTATCTATTGACTCATGAAACAACACTGATTGTTCTTTACAGATGGCAATCAGTTGTGTTCTTGTGCTTCTGAAAAACCACAAAAAGTTTCAGATTTCTACATATGTCTGGGGATCTTTTCCTGAGGATATATGGTAGATAATACTTAGACTAAAGCAATATAATAAAGGGTCAAGGTGCATTAGATTATTACACTGCTTTTTATTCTCCCCTAAAGGAGATTTAGTAACTGATTGGTAATGGATTAATGAGCATGACAAACTAAGTCCAGTGATGAACTAAGGCCTGGTCTATGCTGGCGATGGAGGTCGACGTAACATCACTTACATCAATCTCTGAAAGCCTGCGTCTACACTGGCATGGCAGTCCAGTTGACTTAACACATGGCAAAAGTTGACGTAATAAAACCACCTCCGCAAGTGGGGTAGCACCTAATTCAATTTTATTGGTTCGATTTTGTGTCAGTGTAGACAGAGCATAACATAATTCAACATTCGTGGTCTCTGGGACATATCCCACAATGCCCCATTGTAACTGATCTGGACATTCACGCTCTGCTGATACGTGGTCACGTTCACCGGAAATGGCCCAGGAAAATTTCGGTTTTCATTTCCTGTCCGGCCAGCATGGAGGGAGCTTGTAGCTGAACTCCTCATGGCTACTGCAAGGCCCAAACACGCCCCAGCATTGAGTCAACCAGAGGTTTTAGATCTCATTGATCTTTGGGGCAAGGAGTCCATTAAGGCTCAGGTCAGGGCCAGCAAAAGAAATTTGGACATTTACAGGAAGATATCCCAGGGCATGTTAGAGAAGGGGCACAACAGGGATGCTCAGCAGTGCCCAGTGAAGATCAAGGAGCTATACGGAAGGCATATCAAAAGGCCAGGGAAGCTAACAGCCATTCTGGCTCCTTGCCCAAAAGATGCCACTTCTGTGAGGAGCTGCATGCCATTCTCGGCAGGGATCCCACCATGGTGCCATCATGCAGCATCGATACCTCCGCTCCATCCCACTGCAGGGACAATGATGAGGACTCCGTTCAAGAGGAGGAGGATGATGAGGAAAGCAGGGTGCAGAAGAGCGGGGTGTCCCTTCTCCCAGACAGTCAGGACCCATTCCTGGCCCCAGAGCAGTCCGCAGCATGAAGGCAGCATTAATGATCCTGGGGAAGGTGCATCTGGTAAGTTTCTTTTTTTTTTTCTTCTTAGCAGTTAAGTTCTTTTTTAAGGGGGGAGGAGGAAAGGGGATTTCAGGGGTTTAGCTTACTGTCTTGGGCGGCTACTGCTGGAACAGATTATTTATGTGCAGGAATATGCTCCGAGAATCATCAGTTGATATCTCAAGGAAACTTTCATGTAGATAATCTGTTATCCTTTGCAAAAGGTTTCTGGGCAGGGCAGCCTTGTTTCTGCATCCCCGGTAGGATACTTTGCCATGCCATGCTGCAATCAAGGGAGCCGGAATCATGGCGGGACACAGCATAGTGGCATAAGGGCCAGGCCAGTACTCCGCTGCATGCAGCAAATCTTTCCTTTCCTCGTGCGTTACCCTCAGAAGACTCATATCGCTCATGGTCACCTAGGGAAGACAGCACATGTTTATTCCCCATTGTATTGTCCCAGTAAATTCACTTTAATCATTTGGCTATGCTTTCAGAGGATGCTATTAGTCGCGCCCTCTCTCCTTCCCACCCCCCCCCACTGTCCCCAGATCTCCTGTGGCCACCTCGTGACAAAATGATCATCTTAATTAAACCATGGTGACCAGGCACACCTCTCATACAGGGCATTTGAAATGAGCTTTTTTCAAACCTCTCTAAAGCAGAGTACAGTACCCCTGGCTTACCATCTCTGCAACGGCACAGCAAGCTGAGTCTTCTGGGATGTGTGGAATGGAATGAGGGTCTGTCTTACCCTTGTGCACAGCAAGGGGAGCTTTTTATACATTGCTGCATTTCTTTCATTTCCCTGGGTATGGCAGCAATGGCAATGTTGTGCATTTTTTTTTGTTCTGTAGACACCTGGGCCTTGGCCCAGCCTGCTCGAACTGCTGCAGAAAGACTATCGCAGATTAGGAAGTGGAAAAAGAAACAAGAGACAACATGTTTGGCAAGCTCACCAGTGCCTCCGTGGCCGCAGAGACAGAGCTCAGAGTGCAGAGACAGAGCTCAGAGTGTGTCAGATGACCCTTCTCCCAGAACATGGACATGGACAGCGAGCATCGAAGAGCGATGCAGGAGCATGATCACAGTACCACGCAGGAGATGCTGCGAATCACACACTACCAAGCTGACATGCTCCGGCAGCTTGTGGAACTTCAGGAGGAGTGGTGGCCGGACAGAGTCCTGCTGCAGCCCCTCCATAACGCTCCTCAGCCTATGGCTTTGCTGCCCTCCTCCTTCCCCACCCCCAAGTGGTCTCGGAGGAGAATGGCCAGGCTGCAGTATGTGGTGCACTCCATCCCGGTGGAGGCGAGCAGAAAGTGGTGGCCCCCACAACAGCTGGCCTTTAAACAACTACACTACCATTTGAGACTGTGAATGAACACTAGCTCCCCACCCGCACTGACTTGAATGTTCATAAATAAAATGTTGCATCGTTTCAACACGTTTCTTTATTAAATCATATCTTGCTTGGAAGGGATTTGGAGGTTACTTACGTTCATGGTAGGGGGGATTTTAAGCAAAGGCACATAACATACAGGAACACAAATCATTACTACATCTCATTGCAGAACCTGGTTTTCAATGCTTTCCTAGTGCAAAGTGCTATGTAGTTAGCTCTCAGCATATTGCTGGCTTCTGGCTGCTCATAATTGGCAGCCTGTCTTTCTGCCTCCACAGCCCAACCATGGGGGAAACTTTCCCCTTTTGCTTCACACACATTATGAAGAACACAGCATGCAGATATCATTGAGGGGATGTTCTTTTCACTCATTTCCAGCCTAGTGAGGAGACTTCTCCATCTGGCTTTTAAACACCCAAACGCACATTCAGCAACCATTCTGCAACTGCTTAGCCTGTTATTAAAACGCTCTTTGTCACTGTCAAGGTGCCCAGTGTACGGCTTCATTAGCCAAGGGAGCACAGAACGATGGCCACTCACTTCTCCCACCGTCAGAGTTTGTCTCAAGCAAGTATCCACGTGCTTTAGGGACGGGCAAAGTTCATGGAAAGTGGCCTTACATATATGAAAGTTTTGCAGCCATTGGTCATCATCTCACAGCTGCATAACGATGCGGTCCCACCAGTCTGTGCTTGTTTCCCAGGACCAGAACCGGTGCTCCACGGACTGCAGATGATGCATTGTGGCCTGCAACAATTGGAAATTGTTCCACTCAATGGCTTGTAGCCAGGCAGCCTCAGTGGCATAGCAGTTGCCTGTACTTTGGGTTCTCGCTCTTCTTTGAAAATACTTCATGATAAGCCGAGACGTATTTATGACACTCACAATAATAGTGCAGAGTTGAGCTGGCTCTGTGTCTCCGCAGCAATGGCAAGCGCACAGCATAAACAAATGGCATGAAAATCGGTTTCCTGTTTGTTTGGGGGAAAAAGGGAGGGGGAAGGAGCGTTGCATCATGGGACGATGAATCTTATCCCAACAGCCACCGTGGCTAGTTGCACTGTGGGATAGCTACCCACAGTGCACTGCTAAAACTGCCGAAACAGTCGTGGTGAGTGTCAATGCCTGAGCCTGGCACAAGGAACGTGGTGTGGACACGATCCAGTGACTTCTAAAAATCGGCAGATGAAAGTCAACTTTAAGTAAGTTGACTTCACTCTGCAATGTAGACATACCCCAAGTCCAGATCTGTGGCTGCAATGATGAGAGAAAAGGCTTATTGATAGCAGAGTGACTATGGCTCCCCTGTGGCTCCCCTGTGAAGTTATTTGTGGCTCACATTAAGTTATTTGCAAATAAAGAGTAAGACCAACCATAATTAATTAAAAGCTGTTTCTACTGGGAAATATCAGTGTGATAAAATTCTAGAATGAACAATTTATAGTAGGATTTAAAAACAGACAAGCTATATCTTCTATCTCGCCTGATATCATTTTCATTCTTAAAAAGTCTTCTTTCACAGAGAGGAAGGAGCCAGCCCATTAAAAAAGACTGACATGGATATAGAGCAATTTTTATCTACCAGTCTTTTTGCATGAATCATGGTCTATCCTGAACATGTGCTTGTATAGCTGGGAAAAGCAATCAGACGGAAACATGAGGAAAGCATCTGCAAAGTGGATAGATCCCATGGAGCCTAATATCCACACCCTGCCTCTTACCTCTGCATGGATCTACTCTTACCAGCTCAAAAAGGAGAATGAGTTCTCCTGTCCCTCCCTTCCCAAGATCGTGTAGAGGAGAGTGTCCTTTTATAGGGCCCATGTTCATACATCACCAGGGGCAGTAAGGTGGTACCATGGAAGGTCATGAACAGTGCTGGGCAACCTCCAAGCCAGCAGGAATCTGGTCAGGAATTAAAACAGGTTTTAAGGCAAGTTCCGGGAATGGCACCCTGTAGGGTAAGTACTATCAGCACAGCATGGGGCCAGGAGGCAAAACAAATTACCTGACCTGTGGCAGACCCACAAATTCCGAGGGCTGGAGCTCCGGTGTCTGTGATGGGGGAGTGGAAAGAAAATCTTACAGTAATACGGGAGAAAAGCACAGCAAACTTAAAAAAAAAAAAAAAAAAAAAAAAAGGAAGTCCTATGGCACCTTAAAGACTAACAAACTTATGCGGGCATAAGTATACAAACTAACACGGCTAGCCCTCTGGAACTTTTCACATTAAACTAAGTGTGTTTTTGTTTTGTCTTGAGAAACAAACAATGGAAATTTCTGAATTCTGTGTTTGTACTTGTAAGTCCTGGACCACCACTGCCCCTTCAGTTAAAGAACAGATATAGGGCTTTTGAGTTTATGTTTTCACTGATAAACACTGATAACACGCTGATACAAATAAATAAATAAAAACAGGAGTTTGTTCAATAAATAACAGAAAAACACCAGAAACGGTTACTCAGTTCATGTTGTCTTTTCCCCTTTTATAGTGCATTTTGTTTATATAGATGAGGTCCCTGCTCCCTGGCTTTTACATAAGGGCTTGTTTACATAGAACATAATATGGACTACTGGGGTGTGATTTCTAAAGCTTACTAATGTGTTACACCTTAATTGGTCCAGGTAGACCTACTGGTGTGCACTAACGGTTCCCTAGTGTGCTTTAATGTAGTGCTATTTGAAACATTACTGTGTTAAAATGCCCTAGGGAACAGATGCTCCAAATGCTATATATATATATATATATATATATATATATATATATATATATATATAAAATGACTAAATGTTAATTTAAGCTTTCTATCCTTGTTGTTGAGCTCCTGGGTTTATATATAAAAATTAAAGTATATCCTATTTACACAAGAATTTTGGGAAGTAACTAAAAAATCTCATTACCATATCAAAGAGTTCTGAAATCTCCCAATTTTTTTTTTGGACATCTACACAGAACTCAAAAATTGCTAAAAATAAATGCTGCAAAACAGAAGCTCTACTCATATGCCATACAGCTTATCAAGGAGGACAACATTAATTGGGGGTAAGATTTTTCAAAAGCAGCTAAGTGAGATAGACCCTCCCCATGTATCCTGTTGACTTTCAATGTGAATTTGGTGTCTAATGCCCCTAGGTGCTGTTGAAAACCCCATTCTAAGTTTTCAGTCAACAACACTGGACAACAAAGATTTTGCTTCCTGAATACTTTTGGGTATATTTTATGGATTTTGGGCTGCTGATTAAGAAAATCACCATGAAATTTCCCTATCACATACTGTTTTTTTGAAATTGCCTATATTTCTTGTTTCAATTAATAATTTTAAGTCTATTAAAATGTTGCCCACAATGTAAGCTGAAAAGTTTCCTATCTTGTGTCCAAGCATGCCAGTGACACTGCACCTAGTGCAGGCCATACAACATGCAGTGGGAATGCTAAGGCTTAGGCAGGGCGGATGCTGGCAGGACAGGTTTCAGAAAGGCTATAAAAGCATTTTGCACACACCGTTCTATGCATTGCATTTATATCAGTTAGCATTAATGTTGATGCGCACGGTCTATGCGCATAGCATATTGTGTGTACTCACAGTAATAAAGCAATTGTATTTTCAGGAGAATTCGTGATAGCAAAATGTCTCACCAATGTCACAACAGCCGCGATACATTCTGTTACATTTGTGGCGAATATACGCTTAAACCTCAAAGACGGAGCATGACTGCACGTATTAAGAAAGCGTATGAGCTCTACTTTGGCTGTAAAATTGGTGATCAGGACAAAGCCTGGGCTCCCCACATTTGTTGCGCAACATGCGCTGTCAATCTTAGAGCTTGGCTCGGCAGTACTTGGAAGTCAATGCCGTTAGCTGTCCCAATGATATGGCAAGAGCAGAAGGATCATGTGACAGACTGTTACTTCTGTCTAACCAATGTGTCTGGGTTCTCTGCTAAAAACAAGAAATCCATTGAATACCCCAATCTCCCTTCAGCCATGAGACCTGTGCCACATGACGACAGTCTTCCAGTACCGAAGCCACCAGAGACATGGAGCCTAGAGGAGGCAGATGAAGATGCCATGATGCACGAGCCAGGAATGGAAAACGACACTGATCCAGATTTTGAACCATTTATGTCGAGTGAGCCTCATCTGATAACTCAATCTGAGGTAAATGACCTGGTCAGGGACTTGCGTTTGTCAAAGGCAAAAGCAGAATTACTGGTTTCAGGATTGCAAGGATGGGGTCTGCTGTCACCAGGCACGAACATGTCTGTCTGTCGCAGCCACCAAGATTTGACACAATTCTTTGGTCAGGTTGATAATCTGTATTTCTGCACTGACATTGATGGGCTGTTCACTGCTTTGGGTTGCCAGCAAGACCCACAACAATGGCGTCTTTTTACTGATTCGTCAGTGTTAAGCCTGAAAGCTGTGTTGTTACATAGCGGCAATGTCCACCCTTCAATACCAATCAGCTATGCAGTACACATGAAAGAAACCTATGGAAATATGGATGTTTTGTTGAAACACATACAGTACAGCAACTACAACTGGAACATCTGTGGCGATCCAAAAGTAGTCACGCTGCTACTAGGAATGCAGCTCGGATACACCAAGTACTGTTGTTTCATTTGCAAATGGGACAGCCGTGCTAAAGAGTCTCATTACATTAAAAAGGACTGGCCACTCCATAAGCAGTTGGTTCCAGGGCAAAAAAGTGTGGCACATAAACCACCTGTAGAACCGACAAAGATATTTTTGCCTCCTCTTCACATAAAACTCAGACTGATGAAAAATTTTGTGAAAGCGATGAACAAGGAAGGTGAAGGATTTCGATATTTGAGACAGATAACTGAACCCAGAATAGCTGATGCCAAGATTAAGGAAGGAATTTTTGTTGGTCCACAAATCAAACAGGTCATCAATGACAGGCAGTTAGAAGAACTACTAGTAGGGCCAGAGAAAATCACATGGAAGGCATTCAAGGATGTAGTTGCAAATTTTCTTGGCAGCTACAGAGCACCAAACTACGTGCAGCTGGTTGACAACATGCTTCAAGCATACAAAACTATGAAGTGCAACATGTCACTAAAGGTTCATTTTCTGCATTCACATTTAGACTTCTTCCCTGCAAATCTTGGTGCAGTCAGTGACGAGCATGGTGAAAGGTTTCACTAGGACATTGTGATCATGGAAAAACGGTATCAGGGCAACTGGAATCCATCAATGCTGGCCGATTATTGTTGGACACTTAAACGAGAAGCCTCAGACATTGAGTACAAACAAAAATCATCAACAAAACATTTTTAGCTCAGTTGAACTATTACAAAGCATCAGCACCGTTATGCGATTAAACGTATTACATTAAATAAAAGTCACTTTCTTTTTTCTCCAAATTCCTACATAATACAAGTAGACTGAAATTATATTTGTGTTCAGCTTCAAGCGGTCTAGCATAATAAAAAAAAATTTCAGAGGAAGCAACACTTTCGAAAAAATTTGTTGTCCAGTGGAATTGTTTGATAAATTAGCACAGTTACTTGGTGAGTGAGGCAGTACAGCTACTGAATAGAGCCAGAGTTCCAGAAAGTGGGGGGTGCAATCAGAATGTCTCAGTGGATTGCCAGCAAGATAGAAGCTTGTGCCATGTAATGATAGGCTGGTATGTTAGGTGTATGCCACAAGAGCAACCGCAGATGGGAGTGTGAGGGTGTTTGTGCAATCAGCCCAAAGTGCATTTGTGTATCTGGTATCTTTCTGAAGTGCTGCTCACTAGTAAGTGAAGAGCTATTAATGAAAATGACTGCATGTACTGAAAAGACCATAAAAGGGGGAACCCTAATAAAAAGCTAGACAGTGATACAATTAGGGTGGATTTCAACTAGGAAGGTTTATCAGTCTCTCTGAAAAATCATCACAGTTATTTGGTGAGCAAGGTGGTCCAAATCCTGAGGAGAGGCAGAGCTCCAGACTGAGAGAAGTGGAGTGGTTGGAGTGGATTGTGAACAAGATACAAGCATGCACCATGGAATGATTGCTGAGGATAAGTAGACGTGGACAGCCCTGTAGGACTCAGGAAATCTCTAAACTAAAGGAAGAACTCTCTTCCCAAACCCCTTGTGGTTATTTGCACATCTGAAGTGAAAACTTGACAAACCAATGAAGATGTGCATAAGAAAACTTGCACCAGGAATCCACACTAACAGTAAATCCTTGCAATTGATACAGTTTCTGCTCCATCATGAAGTCCCTGCCATGCTGGAGATGTGCTTTAGGGAGCTGTCCAGCCTCAATATTTGTGTGGCTTTCCATTAGGTTAGAGTCCTGCCATGTCAGTAGTTTGTTTTAATCTTTTCTTGGTGGGCTTTCTCAGAGAAACAAAAGAGAAAGTAATAGGTTGATTTCTTTTTCTTTGTTTTTTTCCTTCTTCCTCTTAAGAAAAGGTTTAAAGATTGAAAAATGAGCCCTGTCTTGTCTAAGCAAGGAATAATAAATAAAAGCAGGTGTGAAGGGTTGGAATTGGAAACAGCTGTATATGACGGATGTGATCTGACTTCTCTGGAGCTTCAGTCTTTAATCCCTGTGGCTCAGTGTGAATATTTCCCTCCTGATGCAATGCAGAAATAATAAATGGAACACAGCATATGGAGGGGTTCCTAAGGCTGAGGAAGAAGGAGGGAGGGAACCACAGTTAACTCCTTATAAGCCTGCTTTCCACCTTCCACACCTCAGTAACCTTCTGCTGTGTGTGCTGCCATTTCTGAATGAGTAAATGTCTGCAATAAGGAATTGGTTGCTAAAAGGGAAAAAAGAAGACTGAAGAGGTACGATGCATCATTGAAAGGTTCTCATAGAAACCCTGGGATATTGTGTATTGCAGCTGGACAATAATTTTTTAAAGTCAGTGCTTGTATTATTTATTTAAAGATGTGTAATGGCCCCCTCTGGCCTCACCACCTGGACACTTCTTACCAATGGAAACAGCCACTGCCTCAACAATGTAAATCCCAACAACAACCCCCCTACTCCATGCTATTAAAATGATCTAATTGTCAATTAAAAGCTTGAACATCAGATAGGACTCACTCTGTGCCTTAAGGCTTGCCAAACCCTGGCTCTGACACACTGCCATATGGAGCAGATTCCAGAGGACTGGGTCATCCACCAAAAACACCCTGCCACCTACCCTGGAGAGTGCAGTCCAAGGAACAAATAGCAAGAGCAACTTAGCAGATCAGAACCATGATAAAGGCAAACTCTCAGATAACAGGACCCAAGACTGAAGGTTTAATATATTGTAACCAATATCTTGAACTGCATCCAGAAGTGATCAGATAAACAATGCAGAGCATGGCTCACTAGTGTTGTATTGTCATGGTGGCTCACTCCACTCAAGAGACAAGAAAATGAATTTTCACTACTGGACGTTTCCACATGTATGTCAATGGCAGCATCAAATGGCAATTTAGCCATAGAGTTACAGAGGTGTAGATCGCTATGATAAGGTCTGTATCAAAAAGGAACAGGTGTATCTTGTCTAGCTAAGGTTTTTGTATAGTGACCTGTCTCAGTGATAACTGAGCAATAACATTTCTAGCCTTGGAGACAATAGCAAGTGGATAAAGTTAGTATGTGGGATCACTGCCTCTGGGGAATCCATCCATCCATCTCTCCTTTTATTTATGCCACATTCATCACCATAGTATCTGACAAGCAGAAGTGGATTACAATAGGATATTATCAGGACTGTCTGATAGTTAGAGCCAGTCCTGGCGGTTGGTATTCCTGGTTCTACTGCTGGGTCTGCCAGTGACTCTGTGACCTCGGGCAGTCACTGAGGTCCAGATCTTCAAAAGCAGTTAGGCACCTAACTCCCATTAAAACCAATGAAAGTTGGGTGTTGTGATGAGATGTGCTCCACACGCTCGTCCTGAAGGGATTAACATAGGCCAGATGGGCCAGTTAACAAGCAGGGAGGTGTGGGGGTGGGGAATAGTCAGGCTGAGAGGAAAGCCCTGATTAAGGGAAGCTCAGTTCTGCAGGAAGAGGTGAGGCTTCTGTAAAATCAGGGAACTGATAGCAGAAAGGAGGCTGCAGGGAGGAGTGCTGCAGTCACTCTTCCTAGGACGAGGGAGAGAAAGGGATTTGGACCCAAGAGGAAGGGTTTTCAGTAAATCCAGGTGACAGGAGGTTAGTTAGAAGGGTGTAGAATGCAAGCTTGGGATAGGTAAGGTATGAAGTAGTCCAGGGGAGTGGCAGAAGGTTTGTGCTAGTACTGATGTTAGCTGCTGGAGATAGGCCCCCTACCAGTCACTGAATGAGTGGCACAATCTGGGCAGTGAACTTGAAGACTGCCTGGGTCCATTTGCTTTAGCTACTGAGGGAGTGGCTCGATGAAGGCAGTGGAACTGCCTGGGATGGCATGGAGGACTGTGATAATACCCTGGGAGGGGAGGACTCTTGTGACTTGACTGGAGGACTAAGCCATGAGTAGGAGGTACAGCAGCTCCTGAGGAGAGGGGCCGCAGACCAGAAGAGCGAGACAGTGGACCGAGGAACCTCAAGAAGAGGGTGTCAGGCTGGCAGATCTCAGATGTGGCCAGCAGGAGGCACCTGTGACAGGTGCCTAAATGCCTTTGAGGAACTAGGCCTGACCCTCTACTGGACTTCACGTAAAACAAGATACAATACCACGCTTTCCTACTTGAAAATGGGTTAGTTTCTGTGTCTGTAAAATTCTTTGAACCCTTGAATGAAAGTGTTGGGTGAATGCAAAGAATTATTATTTATTAAGAAAGATGCAATGGATGCTGTCTCCTGAGAAGTGCTGTTTGGATTCTTTCCCCCTTGTCTGTTACGTTCCCAGAACCATGGTAGAATTCTTCAGTGGTAGTGTCTCAGGCTGTATAGCAAAGCAGGCTGTTTTGAAGGGTATTCTACTCCTGGCAATTTTGTCATAGCTTCTAAGCAGGTTCTGCCAAAAAGAAAATTGTAGGAACTGCTGTTCTAGGCTGCATAGTCATTGGCTTATAACAGAGAGCCAGTAGCAAGAATTCATTATACATTCACACAGCTGCAGATAAAGAACACCTAAAAATGAATGGCCTATTCCAGACATCTGTGACCTGATATTATAAAATGGCATTAGTATCATCCTATGCTAGCCTCTGGAATTATTGCATACATTAAGGCATCTAATTCCCCCCTCCCCACATATCATTGGTTCTGTACAGCAGTTTTGTCTAGTGGTTAGAGCAGGGGACCTGGAAGTCGAGACTCCTAGACGCTATTTCTAGGTTTGTTTATTGATTTATTGTGTGCCTGTAAGTCATTTAGCCTCTCTGTCTAATAATATAATTAATAAATAACCACCTCAAGGATAGGTTGAGGCTTAAATAATTATATGTAATTCTTTTAAAACTCTCGTTGTTTTTGCTGTATACAGACTATTATGGCTACCCCTCTGGAATGCTTCATATTGTAACTCAAAAAAGAGTAACCAGTTTAGGTGAAACTTTCAAGACCATTCTCTGAACCCTCCCAGCTAAAAATGTACCTTTGGACTAAGATTAGGTGCAAGAAAGTTAATCCATAAGGGAACGTTGCTGGGAATAAAACAGTAAGTTGTAAATATCTGGATAGCAAGGGTTGTTTCAATTAAGTTTGTGGTTACTGTGATGTCATTCTCTGCAGCAAAAAAACAAGAAGTTATCAGCTAGAGAGAGATTTTCAACAGCTGTAAGGGGAGTTAAGTGCCCAATGGGAGATGAACGCCTAACTCCACTTATTATGTCTGAACACCTCTCTCTCAGATACCTCAAGATCTTCAGAAAGTGGTAGTTGTTTAAAATGTAAATCCGACAGTGTTGGTTACATTTTTGAACCATCTCTTTCCACTTTTGGAATCTGACTGAAGTTTTACCAATCCTAACAGGTCACCTTTTAGGGACCACAACAGTGGAGGATTCTCCCCCTGACCTTTTCGAGCTGGCAGTGCTGCAACTCTGGGCATTAGTAGCAATGAGTTCACACGCTGTCGGAAGTCAATGGCAATGACATCAATGGGATTTTTATGAATGATTTGTTGAGAGCAGATTTAGGTTTTTTGGAAATTCAACCCTGATTTTCTCCCACAAAATAGCCTTCTGAAAGAGAGGGGCTATATTTCTGATAGCTACAGTATGTCCCCTCACTAAGATCTCTGGCCTACTTTCCCCACTCTAGGTTCACTTGGCCCCCAACCCTGATAGCTAGTACCTTCCACCCATGTAGGACCTCAAAGCTTACAAGCACTGAAGTGCAGCTATCGCTGTAACTCTAAAATCTTTCTGCAGTCTTGTACCTTTGACTTAGGCAATTAGGCCATAACTGCCATTGATGGGAATCAAGTGGGTTGTGTCATAATATATACCATGGTATATTCGTCATTCACACACATTTTTATTCTTCCCCAAGGCAGCAATAGAGCTTGCTGTGTGTGGAAAGGAAGTTTTATATTACATAGTCTTTACATATTGCCCAGCATCAGGTAGTGACAAGTCTAAGTATTTTGAATATGATGGCAAGAGCTTTAGAATTGGGAACAAATGCATGCATAACCACCAGTAATTAGATTCTAGCTAGGAGGTCAAAAGAGGCTCAGATACCTATAGCATTATACCAGGGTGGAAAATTGTCAGGAATTGCCATAAATGTAGATGATGCTCATATAATACATACTGAGTACCACATGGGCTAAGGGTGTGTGTGACCTGTGTTGGATACTATTGACAGATATAACTTCATTTGGTTAGATACAGAAACCTAAATTAATCCCCTTCACGGACTGTATTTGGAATGTGCTTTAGCAGGACAAGAATAGTGCTCCCACCTGTGCCATCGAAGTGAAGTCAGATTTTGATCCAAATTGACATCGTTGCAAGGGCACTCCATAAATGAGGTGAGAATCTAGCCCAAAGTCTGAAGTTAAGGCAATTCAGTTCCTGGTATGTCTCTTTTAGAGAGTCTAAAGATAAGCTACATAGTGGGAACCAAAGTGCCATATTAATCCATAAATCAAGTATGATTCAGGCAGTTAATTTTCCCAGTGACATCTTCTCTAACTTGACGGGACCACTCCTTCTCAAATGTCATCCATGCTAGTGGAGATCCAAGAAAATGAATAATTCTGAACTGAAAAAGTACAGACTACATTGTGGGGAGGGCAGAGTATATTCAACTGGGAATGTAACGAGCTAATTTGGTTATTGGATTATAATGTTAAATGTTAAGAAATACAAGAGTCTTCATGTAACTCACCTTCTCTTTTCCTTGTCAGATTCAAAGTGGCGATCATCCTGTCTGATCAAATGTAGGAGTCCAATTTCCTACATCACTCAGGAATGATTCTACATTGTATGTGCTTATTGTTTCCATTACAGTAGCAACCAGGATTGGGGCACAACTGTGTGAAGCCCTGTACATACACATAATAAGATCCACTCCCTGCACTGTAGAGAGAGTCTAAGTAGACAATACAGACTGAAGGTGGGACAAAGGGTATTATTACCCACATTTTACCAATGGGTAGCAGAGGCACAGAGAGAGAATAAATGACTTGTCCAAGGTCACACAGGGAATCTATGGCAGAGCAGGGAATTGAAACCAAATCTGCTGTGTCCTATACCAGTGCCTTTATTGCAAGATCATCCATCCTCTCTGATTTCTCTGACCTTTGCATGATCACCTGTAATGACTGTGTCAAACTTCATTACTAAACAAACTAATCTGAACTAGTCTAGACTTTTCCTGTTTCTAAAGCATATTGTGTCATTTCATTAGGTTGCACCCATAAAACCTTTTAATCATTTCCTAGAATTCTTTATATTAGATTTTGTTTGTTTATTTGTAAATGCACCTGCATGCAGCTCTGGGCATATATACTGAAGTTAAATAATAAAATATACAAATTAAGACTCGTGTCTTGAATTAACCCTAAACTTGCTGGCCCTGAATTTCCACTTCATCTGAATGAAATGGCATCCACAGGGATCCACTTGTACTTCCCTAATTCAGTGCCGCCTAGCCTCAACTTTATAGATTAAAACCAACCTCTGGAATCTGAATGTACTGTACATCTGCTTATTCCTTTTCCCAACCAACAATCAATTAACCAATCCATTAGTTTGCAGTTCATACAGAGACACAGATTCATAGATTCTAAGGCCAGACGGGACTGTTGTGATCATCTAGTCCATAGTTTTTCAACCTGTGGTATGCATACCCCTGGGGGTACGCAAGACACAGGCAGGGGGTATGCAGTGAAAAATCCAGTGAAGGGAGGTGAGCGGAGCCACTGACTTCTGAGGAAGCCAGGTTGCAGCCTCCCGCTTCCTGCCCAGTCCCAGCTCCCAGCTGCAAGGTAGATGGCAGTCACCCCAGTACCTGGGAAGCTAAGCGGCAGCTGCCAGCTTTTTGGGATGCAGGGCAGTGGCTGGAGGCTTGGGCAGCAGGCATTGGCTTTTTGGGAAGCCAGGCGGCAGTTGCCCGGTCCCACCTGGTCCCAGCTCCCAGGTGGGAGCCCAGTGGCAGCCTCCTGTGCCTTGCAAACTGGCTCGTAGTTTGGTGGCTGCCACCCGTACCCCAGCTCTGAGCTGAGACACAGCCTCCCATGCCCCAGTTTGAAGACAGGCAGCAGCTGTCTGCTGCCTGCCCACATCCCTGGGTCCTAGTCTGCGCAGAAGCCTCCTCTGCCCCAGCTCAGAGCAGGTGGCAGTCGCCCACTTCCCAGGCTGGCAGCCAGAAGGCAGCCAACTGCAAGTTGCCCAGGTGGCAGCTCCCCTCCTCGGCTCAAAGCCCGGTGCCCAGAAAGCCAGGTGGAGAGCCCAGGCTCTACTGGCAGGCTTACTTGTCAATTTCACTGCTCTAGCTGAGCAGTGAAATTGACAACAATGACAGCCCCAGATTTTACCAGTATAAAAATGTTAAGAGGAGCCGACTCAGTGTGATTTGCCCCAGGCCTGCACCCCCCTTGGGACAGCTATGGGGAGCGCTGCTATCCACTCTGGTGGGCTGCTAGTGCCTGCTCATAGCTCACACGTTCCCACCTGTGTAAGAACACCACAGTGACCTTGCCATCAGGCCATAGTGATTGGCTGGCACTGATCTTTGCCCCTATATGGAGGAAGGGGGGGAGGAAGGAGTGGAGAAACAGCAAGGGGTTTTGTGATCTGCCACAGCCACACAGCACTGCAGAACTCAGAACTCTCCTGCTTTATGAGAAATACAGTCGTCCAGCAGTAAAGGGGGAAAAGACTGTATTTCTCAGAGTGGAAAATTGAGTGTTTGGGTACTTATTAACATTTTCAGAAGTTAGGGGGTACTTGCTACTTAAAAGGTTGAGAAGCACCTCTTATATAATGCAGGCTATAGACCTTCCCCACAATAATTCCTAGAGCAGATCTTTTTGAAAAACATCCAATCTTGATTTTAAAACGGTCAGTGATGGAGAATCCACCAAAGTTCCACTTTGCAAGCAGCTGTACACAAGTTGGGCCAGATCTTCAGCTGAGGTAAATCAGCATAGTCCTATTGAAGTCAGTGGAGTCATGCTGATTGATAATAGTGGAGGGTCTGGCCTGTTGATTCTAGTTAAAGCAGGAACGTAGCTACTATGGAGAATAGTCAGAGCCAATCACATCTGCATTTATACAGGTCTAAGGGTTACATTTTCAGACCAGTGTGCAGGGAATTGTTTGCACAACTCTTGTTCCCTGCACACAAGGTTGAAAATGTACTCTAAGTGTTTCAGTAGCCATCATCTGTGATGACTTGGAGTGCCAGAGAGAGAGGTCATAACAAAATAAAAACCTGCTCCCTGAAAGATTTAATTTGCACCACTGGAAAAGGTAAAAGTGGAATGCAAATTTTTGTCTGTTGTCATAAGGAAATTGATAGTTTTCTCACACGAGTTAAGGCAATATTATTCAAAGCATTATAGGCAAGTACTGTACAAACATTGTGAAAGCAATTAAATATCTAATAGCAGTCCAATTAAGTTATTTTTATTAATAGATGATGAGATACTGGTAGAGTTTATTTGTAGCCAGAAGTTTAAGTACATCCTAGGTTACATACTGTAGCAAAGAATTTAAGTAATCTGGGAGGGCAGCAAACTATGGTTATAAATAATCATTCAATCTGGATTTTTTTAAGAGACACGAATAAAAATGGTGGATTCAGCTAAGAAATTGGCAATACATTGACTCTTTACATTCCTGAAGTTGAAAGTATATGCTATCTACAATAAAAAGCCCAGGGAAAATTAATGTTAAAATTATGAATTGGCTAGGAAAGCAAAATTGTTTCCATCCTTCAAAAGGTTCCACAAGGGTAGTGATGTAGCTCAATAGCCTGAACCAATCTGTGCAGTCTTATCTGAATAAGTCAAGATCTGTGGTCAGCTTGCTCGTTTGTATTCAGATTCAGTTCCAACAAAAGTTAACAGTGAATCTTTATCACCTTTCAATTTGCTCCCATATTACAGTGGAAAACTGCTTTATGAATTAATAGCAGCTTTTGCAGTATTTGCTGCATGACATTTTCAGCAGGAGACAATATTTGGAAAATGGTTAAGTATTGACAATCTGCCAGTGTTCAAATTATCCTGTTTTACAACTTTCCTGATAAAGCATCTTAGCAGGCCAAAGTCAGCCCTGTCTAGTCAGCAGGGGTTTTTTTGCATAGCAGTGATAATTAAGATCATACTTCTAAATTAAAACACCCAAAGGAAAGGTTGAAATGATGAAGAGCACAGCTCATATACTGAGCTCTTTGGGAAGCGAGTGTATGTTTGAAAAGCATCAGAACACCTGCCTATGGTCACAAACTGAGAACCTGATCTATAGCACTTACTAGGCTCCAAGAGGGCTTGTCCTAAATAAATTCAAACTGAACCAGGCAGTCCCACAGAGGTTTCCAAAAAAAAAAAAAAAGCCGTTAGTAGTTTCTGGGTCAAAAGCTGCCAATAGATTTTAGGGATACGTTTTTAGTGAAGTGCACATATGTCATTAACAAGTAAAAAGAATTGTGTATGCATAATAACTACTACACAACACTTTGAAATGTTTTTTTTCCTAGTAACAGCAGCAAAGACAATTGCTTCCCTTCCACACATTCTTAAGTCACTGCTGATCTGTCACAGGGCTAGCTCTCCATTCTGCAGGGAGATTTAACTATCATTTCTGTTGGTGATTTCTTATCGCTCTTTTTTTTTACTGTTTTTTAATTATTATTCAGATATAAATATTGCCATTAAATTACAAAGCAAATACAGTGACATAACTGCAAATGCAGATGCAGAAATAATGTACATTTTGACAATTGGCCGTAATATTAAAGCACGGAGGAAAAGTATTTATGGTGGACTTAAACCTGCTGATGATTTCATTTGAAGTTGATTCTACACTGAAATTGAAATATTCTAAGGAGAATAGCAAATTTAGCAGCCTTAGCATTAGTTGGATTACCATGGAGTAAGAAATGGTAAGAAAACCAGCCTGACTTTAATGGGAAATCCCTGATGCTAGACAAGTTTCCAGTAGTAGTTCCAGCTGGACATCACAGAAGTACACTTTCACAACGATTTTGGGAGATGGATGCATAAAGTCCACCTTATCATTTGTTGATGTGCTTTGTATGTGTACCTGCAGAATGCTTACAAAAATGTAACCCAGAATATTCAAACTGTGTCTATTTCAAAAGAAATAAAAACAAAGCTATTCAGAATCACATTGTCATCTTGGGATAATTTAGGCAAAGCAACAGAAGAGTAACTTAAAATAACTGTCCAGCTCTGTACATGCTCAAATCCACATATCAAAGCTTTCTTTGATTCTCAGAATGTGAATTGATGACACTAATAGAATAGGACTATGCTGATACACTCTGCACTTCTGCAGAATTTAGGGATACTGTTGCTTCTCTGCAGGAGAAGTGATGGAAGCAAATGAGTCCAGTTTCCAAAAGGAACAGGCCTCAGAAGTTTCCCAAGAAGACTTTGCATTTGTGAGGAGCGACTCCACTGACATCCATGGAGTTTCACCTGGTTTATCTCTGTGTAAGTGAGATGAGAATTAGGTTGGTTATCTGTACAACTAGTTCTCATCTTTGGGAAAAGATTCTATTGATTCTGTTATTGATGTTTTCCAAAGAAGTCATCCTTTGTCTTAATAAGAAGTTTCACAGGTTTAATCTTTTGGCTTTCTGCACACCAACAGGGAATCCTGCTAGATGGGACACAGTTTGCAATGAGTAATGCATCAGAGAAACTCTGCCTCTTTGTCTGTTCATGGAAAATCTGGGAGCAGATTGTGATTCTTACATGTATTTTGCTAGTTGAAAGCATTCATAACATTTTTCTGAAATTATTTAAATTTCTGTAGCTTGATTGTTAACACTTGTCTGCTTGAGTTGTGTTGGGTAGTTATGAATGGCCAGATACATCATGCTTCTGCTCTTTAAAGAGATACAAGCAGAGCACTCTCAGTACCAATTCTTGCATTGCTGAATATAAAATTCAGAGTCAGCAAATACCTGCCAGATGTGACTCTGCCATTCACTTTCAGCAAACGTTTGGGCCAGTACCAATGAGTTGCTTACATTAGGAAAATTAACACCAAATGAGTGTATGTGTGGCCAAAGTGAACTCATTTAAAAATGAGCACAAGTTTACTGAAAAAGAAAGTTCTGTATTCACCTAACTCAAGACATAGGACTAGACCTGAATCAGAAATACCCCCATCCTTTCTACCCAAGCTTTTGCTTATGGGAGAGTCCACAAGAGAAAAAGCATTGCCCTTAGAGAAGCTCTTCTCAACCTCAACAGTGAGTGAGTGAGTGAGGGCTGCAAGGGATTTGTCCATTCTCTCCCATGTCCATTGTTCATGTGTACAGTTCTCTCATGCCTGAATGATTAATTATGAAGTTGTTTTTAATTAAACTTGATGGCCCTTTCTAATATTTTTACTAATACATTACTACTAAAGTTCTAACAAACAAAGAGGGAATGATAATCCTGTTCTAATTAAAGAAATAGCTTTCTATTGCTAACAGGCTCTTTCTCTCTGCTCCAGTATTATGTCACATGCATGTCTTTTTAATACATGCCAGCTGAGATGACATTAAAGTGATAGACTGATCACTATAATCAATGCAATTCAAAAGAGTTTTATGGCTTAAACATGAACTTGACTTTCCTCTGAAATTCTGTCTTTAAAGTTAACATTGTCTGAACAACAAAGTACAAGGTTGCATCTTGATTTGAAAAAAAATACAGTCCTGAGATGGCAGAATTTAAAAAAAAAATCATGTATCTGTAGGTTTTCTTATTTAACTCATATTTTAACGCTATTCAAAGGACCTCAGTATTTACTGATATTGCCATACTAGCCTGAATCAAAAAACATTCTCAAGTGGAAGAAAATCACACTGAGCTGCCCAAACAGAAGAGTTAGTGGAGGAAGCATCTTAAAGTTTTTATTTCCATAGTTGTGGTGTATTAAACCATGCAAATTGATACTGCAGTACATAAAAATTATTCATTCAACTCAAAGGCAGCTGTAATTGATGTTTTTTTGCTTTTAAAACATGAAAGTATGGGTTGCCTGAACAGAGTTAGGATGTGTGTATTACTGAATGCCAGTACATGTAATGCCAGAAAGGCTTTACCATGTCACTTGAAATGATAGGCTAGTGTGTTTTGGCCTCTCCATAAGCACATTCTCCTTGGCCGCTCACAAGCAGATGCATCTATTAAAGAGACAATCATGTTGATGCAGCAGTATACAATTACAGCAGAGAAAATAAAACACCAAAGGAACAGCCTAATTTTGAGCTAATGGAATCCATACATATCATTGTTTTCATATTTTAATCAGTGCCTTTAAAATCTACTTACGCACAATACTTTTGAACTCTTTTCTTGTTCAGGGTTTATTTTTTCAAAGCCCTAGGGGTTCTGTAAAAACTCTTAGGATTCTTGTAAACCCTTTTATTTCTCTTAAAGTTGGCAGACTGACAGGCTTTAGTTATTCTTAGTGCTAAATTATTTATCTTCCTTTCCCCTCCTAGCCCTGACTTCTGAATCTTTAACTTGACTCTTGGGATATATCCGGGGCCTTTTTTCCATTTAAAATAAAGCAGTTTTCATCTTTTGTCTTTAATTTTTTATCATGAAAATTGTACATACAAAGTTTGAATAGCTAAGTATCTTAAAGGTACAATGTCTGGATTTTTTACAGTTATCATTTTCAGTAGAATAACCTTACTACATAAAGAACAATTTCAAATTTAACTTGTTTATGACAGCTAGTTTATCATCTGAAATCACTGGAGCAGTAGCATCTGGAGTTGAATTTTTTTAGGGCAGCAATACTATCTTACATAATGCTAGATCAGTCCCATGGCTACAGTAAGTAGCTTGATATTGTATGATAATAAACAACAGAATTTGCCATGCCAGATCAAACATTTGATTCTTCAAATCCAGCATCCTGCTGAATGTAATATTACTTCACTGCAAAGGGATTAATGGACTTTAATGGGACTTAAGCACATGCTTAAGTACTTTGCTGAATAGGAATGGCATTACTCAAATGCTTTAAGTTATGCATATTCTTAAATGCATTGCTGAACTAGGGCCCTAATGACTTCTGGTGAGGAACTAGCAGCACATAAACTCTGAAGAAGTAAAGATCTTTTCATGCAAATGTTACGAGTGTTGGAAAAAACAGTAGCAAAAAATATAGAAAATATTAAATAAACATAACTATAACCTAAAAAACAGTTTTTCACAGTTAACCATAGTGGATGGATTTTAATGCTTATAACTCCCTATGCATAAAGACAGGAATATAGTATACTCCCTGGAATGTGAATAACCTATTTAGCATTTTAAGTTTTGTAGCTCCAGGGTCATATATTACACTTGTGATCCATGCAGGACCTGTTAGTCAGGCTGATATTTTGAAGAATTGTCTTAGTTTACTTTGCATTTTTGTTGCTATATAAATAATGTAAGAGCAATATAGACCAAAAAAAAAAAAAAAGATTTCCTTTTGGCTATAGGAATAAGCATTGCCAAAATATATATTATTTGAAGAATTCCCCAGAAGCAGAAAGACAAATTGTCCAGACTAATAGAAAGAAATGGGGGTATTTTTGTATTGTTAACCTGACCCCTTATTCACGCTTTCTTTCATATATTCTGACATTTAACACAGATAAACTATTGATCGGTCTCCAAATCAGAGATCTTAGGTCTCTCTGGAGGTGCTTGCTTTTGGTGGCAGCTTGTTTTTAGAGGATTCTGAAACTGGTGTGGATTCAGAGCTTTGTTTGGAAGTTGACATTAATCACATATTTAAAAGTGCTACTTCTGGTTACATAATTTAGCCTGGAGGAGAGCTGTGCTTATTAGGTTAGTTAATGAAACTTTTGTCTTTTTGACTACTGCAGTGCTTTGCTACCAATCTTCTAGCTACTGCTTTCCAACTTTTGCAGTTGGTAGGAAAGTCAGTAACTAAGGCCCTGATTCTTTAACGTAAGCATATATTTAAGTTCATCTCTATTCAGCAATGCCAATTCCCATTGACTTAAGTGTGACTTAAATGCGCTTAAGTGTTTTGCTGAATCAGGGTCTAAATTAGTTCCTTGTTCTAAGACTTTTCATCATGTGACTCTACTTTGATCTCTTTTCAACGTGTAGCATGTCCATGTACAGACTGCCTATTAGGGCTCTGATTCAATAAAGCACAAAATTATATGTTTTATTTAAGTACATGAATAGTTTCATTGACTTCAATACAGGATTTACAAACCCGCTTAACATTATCTTACGCGCTTTCCTGAATAGGGATTCTTTCCTCAATCGGGCTGTATGATTAAAATTAAGCATGTGCATAATTGCAGTACTGAATTGGGCTGTAAATAATCGCATACATTTGCACAAATGGACAAGATCCTTAGATGGTGTAAATCAACATAGCTCCATTGAAATGGAATGGAACTACATCTATTCGCACAAGCTGAGTGTCTGGCTCTCTGGGTCTGATTCTCCATAGCCTTGAACCTTGTGCAGTCATTTATACCTATGCAATTTGGATACTCTGCATGGGTGTAAATGGTTGCATCCATTTATACCCGTGGGGGAGAATAGCGAATCAGGCTCAGACTCCTCCATCCTCCATTTTTAAAGCAAAATGCACAAAGTAAAACTTAATGTATCAACAAATACAAACTGAAAGGTTCAAGTGTATCAGGTATTAGCTCTGCTATGAGAGAGCTGTAAAGTGGTAAAAGCATTCTGAAAATCAGCATGCACAGGAGCATATAGGGGTTTGATCCTTCATTATTGAAGCTAATGGAAGTTTTGGTAATTGTTTCAAAGATAGCAGGATTGGACCTATAAAGCACACCTTTGCTTCTGATTTCCTCTATCCAACACTGTCATGATATTCAGGCCAGAAAGCATATGCAAGGCTATTTGTACTAAATCTAGGGCTTTTTCTTTCTTTTCATGTTCTTATTTTTCCCAAGTATTGGAGTGTCTCCTTGAAAAATGATTGAGAAATGTAAGTTTGATTGATGGGTTTTCTGATCACACTATATGTGAAGATACTAAAGATGAGATACCTGGCTGGCTGTTTCAAATGCTGCTAGGAGATATTGTAAGAAGGTTAGAAACTGGATAAAGCAGTAAAAAATATATTGTAGAAGAGAGTTCTGTACTGTCTTATCTTGTAATGGTAGCTCTCCAGTTCTAATTACTATGAGTATCATTATCAGTAGAAGTGTTGTGATAGCTATGCTTTTTTCCTATGTTCTGCAGGTCTGAACTGACAGCCAAAGGGTACAAGTCAAAAGAGGATCAGCACTCCATGAAGGACTCCAGGGTGTTGCCAGGTAAGGATTTCTAGCTGTATGTATTATCATACCCCTCAAGTGAAGTGTTTTGGAAGCTGAGTAGCAGTGTAATATCAGGATCAAAATAACTAGGCTATCATGATGATCATGACCAATTATTTTTATTACATTTTCAAGACCATTAAGTGACAGTCTAGTCCTAATTTCCTAGGCCTTTGTTTCAAAACATAGGATTTCTTCAACAGCTTGTCTATCACAAAATGTTAATACTTTTAGGTTCCTCTGAAGTGAATCACAGTTCTCTTGTTAAATCACTGTTTGTTTGGTGTCCTCCATAACAATTATGATTTATCTTGGATCTGGTTGTAAGCAAAGTCATGAAAGCCTTTTAACCTCACACTCTCAGTGACACCAAAAGCTAAACAGAATCACATATGGAAGAGAGCTCTCACAGTAGGAACTTACTTTACTTTTGTGGAGGTATGGCAATAGACCAGGAAACCTGCATTAAAGGGATTCTTGCTCCTTCAACCATGCCTAAGTAGATGCAGCAATGTATTCTGCTATCTCATGATCTCAGGTCCTCCTCTTGGGACCAGATGCTCAGCTGATGTAAATCAATGTGGCTGAGTTGAATCAATGGCGCTATGCCTATTTACACCAGCCATGGCGCTGGCCCTTCATGTCCAAGGTGTGCTGGTAAGGCTGAAGGGGGGAGGCAGCATATTATGACCTCCTGATTGGAGGGAAGAGCTTGATCAAATGTCCTACTGGGGCTAGAAAGAATGAGAGGGACTTTTTTTCATATGCTGTAGATTGTTATATTTTTCATTTAAAAAATCAAGTATTTGTTATCGTATCTATTTATAAAAGCTATTCTTGTTAGTGTTCACCAAAAATATTGCTGTTATCATGGTATTCTCACTCTTCTTCTGAAAGAGGAAGATATTTTTACAGTCCTGTGTTGAGCACAAGGACTCTACAGTGATGAAATAGAAGACCAATTTTTATTAACTACTGTTCTGTTATCAAAGAATGCATTTTTAACACTGAAGGTAATTAACCATTAGAACAGATTGCCAAGGGATGTGGTAAATTCTCCATCACCTGGAGTCTTTAAACCTGGATTGGATATCTGTCTAAATTATTCTCTAGCTCAATTGCACTATGTCAGACTTGATGATCGTGATGGTCCCTTCTGCGCACAAAAGGTATACACAAAAAGAATAGCTGTTTCAAAACTTATCTGATTGATCTTGCATATTTGAATTCTGACTTTATTGACTGTCTTGTTGAAGGGACAGATTGCATACCCTAATTTGACTGGTCTATTCAATGGATCATTGTTATTTGCAATATTTGCTTTCATGCTTCTATTTCATTTTTATACTCATTACTATAGAGCTATAACTTTCCTTTTCATTTTTTAAAATTGGTGACCTCTGAAGGTTTTTGCACCTCTGAAAGTTTCATTGGTGGAAAAATATCAGATATTATATTCGGGAGAGAGTATGGCCCATTAACTTATGTCTATTAATGGCTGCAAAATTCATAAACCTTTACATGATGATTTTCTTTAAGTACAGTAGTATTAGCTTTTATGATAATTTTACTGTTATTTATGATCCCAAAAAATGTCCATCGAAAAGAGAGAGAATAACGTAAGAAACCTAATATGTAGATACTTTTATAGCTTATTGTAATTGTTGCAGGCTCTATTACAGATGAAGGAGGTTACAAGGCCTGTCTTTATAAACTGAGAATAATCCTTTGTAAGGAAAGTTATATTATTAATGGTGGTTTTGAAGTGATTTCTTGGGGAGCTGCAATAATTCATTCATAAATTTCATTCAGTTTTACTTCTTTATAGTTTGAAAATATTTGTGTCTGTACCATAATGGCCTGATTACAGTCCTTTTTTGTCTGTGTGCAGCTATCCTGTTCTTTGCACTGATGTTTTTAAAGCTCAAAAATCAGTAGCAAATGCAATTGCTTTCAGTACAGGAGGCTTATCTGGAGAAACTCACTGTTTGAGTTTGGGACCCACACTGTCCTGGTCTGATATCAAGGAGCTCTGAGTACTTGACACTCACCAGGACTGGGCTCTTTGAGACTGATCCTGCAAACACTATTTCATGTGCTTAATTTTAATAGTAAGATTTTAGTAGCTCCACTGAAATCTATGGGACTGGTCACAAAAATATTGTGCATAAAGCTTGAGTGCTCTAACGTAGACTCCTGAGCATTGCTGGTATATCCCTAAAACTGCTGAGATGGTCTTATTTCTTTAGTTTAGTAATAAATAACATGCCCACTGTATGGCATCTGGAACATCACATATGGAAGGAAAATGAAAATATTCATGTATAACTGCACACAGTTTACAGCAGAACTAACCCTCTCCTTATGAGCCACCTGCCCACTCCCACCCCAAAAAGCAAGAAAAACAAATAGAAGAAGAAAGTGCCTATATAGTTTTTGATCTGGTCAAAGAAAGATTTGGTTAAAAAGATGAGCCATGCACAATACCGAAATAACTTGGTCTCTCTGATGCACCACCAGGTGGAGTGAGTTCCACAGCCAAAGACTCTTCATTGAGGATACCCTACCTTTCAATCTCAGGGTTTGTCAGCAAGACCAAATCTCAGTTGCCACAAAGATTTGCATAGGGAGAGATGCAAGATGGAATCCTTGCCATTGACACCGGTCAAAGTAGGATTTAATCCAGTCTCTTACATAGCCAGGTTCCCTTCCACCCCTCCCTCCACCTCTCCCCACCCCTCCCCGGACATTGTACCCAGTGAGGAAATAGGACAATGCCCAGTGTGTCCACATATGCCAGTCTTACAGCACTTAGCTACTCTAAGTAAGCCAGTTGATGCATTCTGCACTAGCATAAGTTTCTAAATGGTCTTCAAGGGGACATTGCAGTGATTGAAGGCATTGCAGAAACTGAAGCTGGAGATAACAAAGACTATCACTATTAACTAAAATATAGGCTGTTAATTAGATTCCCATACATTTTTATTAGTGAAGGTCTAAAGTTTATGACCATTATATATATTAATTAGAAACCCACATAGCAAAATTGCCAGGTACCTAAAGTGAATTGTATGATTTTATTTCCACATACCACTTATTCCCTACTTTAATACAAGCATTCCATTTAAAAATAGCACATAGTATTGTATTGTTGATTCTGCTTCTATGGGAGAAAGTGTTCCTTCAAATATAGAGGATTTCTTTTTACTGCAAAGTTAACTCAAGTCATAACTCAAGTGTTGTCCCTCATTCAAGTCCTTTCAACAAACAGAACCTCTTACCTCAAGTATGGTGCTACCTTTATCTTGTGTTGGCTGGCCTGTCAAGGGGCATAGGCTGCCATGCAACTCATCAGCTACAAACACAATCACAGCAGTAATCCAGTCACTCTCTTCAGCTCAAAAGTTATTTCAGTGTGGCCTCTGTCACTCAAGCTAGGCTAACTCAAGAAGAGTTAATTTTACTGTAGATAACTTAATGCTGTAGTGAAGACATAGCTAGAGGAACAAAAGATTTTGTCACAGTGGTGTACGGAGGGGGCAGGGTGGGAGGGGGCCACGTTCCCAGACACCAGCCTGTGTGGGGGGCGCTGGCTGGGCCCTCCCCAGAGGAATTGCTCCCCCTGCTCGCATCCCCAGCGGCTGCACTGACCCGGCCCCTCTTCCTCTTGACCCCTCTGCCCTACACTGTGTGTAAGGAGAGAGCTGCAGGGATCTCTGCTGCGCAGGGGCCGCCTCTGGGCAGCCAGGGGGCATCTGCCTAGCCACTGTCACTCCCATTCCCCACTGGGGGGCCAGGTCGGAACAGCCGCTGTTACCTCCAAGGACCTGGCTGTTACCTCCTCCCTTGCAGGCCAGTGCATGGGGGCATGGCCCCCTCAGTACCCCACTGCCGCCACACCCGCTGCCCACCCAGTGGAGGGGTGGTGGAAAGTGGGAAACAGACCCACGGATCCCCCTCCCCCCTCGGCTGCTGCTGCTGCCACCGATGGGGGGACACAAATACTAGTATTGGCCCCTGGGCACTGGAGACCCAAGGTATGCTACTGCTTTTTCGAATGGAATGAATGAAAGCATCTGATATTCTGCAATTGAAACAACACCTTTTGGGCCAGGCTGTGCAGTTGATTTTTAAACCAAACTCTCCCATTGATCATACTCACCCTTGGTTATTTGAATGCTGCTATGGGTCAAATTTTCTGCTCAGTTGACTGCAGTGGAGCTACTCTGCAATTACACTGAAGTAGTAGAGAGGAGAAGTTGACCTAGTACTTCTAATAAAGAGGATCTCTTGGTAAGATGTTCAGGAAGCAGGACTTAATTAAATATTCCTTGCTTCAGATTTTCTTTAGTAAAAATCTAAAGAAAATTTTAATTAGGCAACTTAAAATAAATGGTTTATATATTTTAAAGTAAAAATCAAACCAAGTGTCTTAGGCTCTAGTTTATAAGAAGGTTTTGATCAGTCCTTCACTGATAATTAGCAATTTTCTTGGATTTGAGGTTTATTACAAAAATACTGTATCTTTTATTTTAAGACTTGTGCAGAACACTTTCCCAGAGCTGATTTGAATTACTCTTCAGAAAGCTGCAGCTGAAAGCAACTGTGAGCGCCCTTCCCCACAAAGCCTTTAGTGCAGTCTATTCAGGGATCATTTGACAGTACCTCAAGAATAGGCTTCTTGTGCTGTTTAAAGATTTTAGCATGACAACGCACAGGTCTGAGTATCAAACCAATTACATCACATGGCAAAAAGAAAAAATCAACTTGTTTTTCTCTGGTAGAAAATCTTCCTTGAATAAGGCAAGGTGTGCCAGGCAGCTAACTTAATCCTTATAGAGTGATCTGTCAACCATGGAATGTTCTTAGCTGATGCATTATGAAAATAATCATTTCATTCCAAGATCGGATAAACAGTAAAATGTAAAAAGATCTCAAAGACAAAAATTGCTAAGATAGCAAATGCATACTTTTTTATACATCCAGGGCATACGTATTTATTTCAGGACTTTATGCCTCACTGTTGTCAAGAAAACACTCCACAACATGGAAATGACCTTTCTTGACATCGTTTTCAAGAAAACCCACACCAACATATATAAATCCTATATAGAATTCCATTCAAACGGATGGAGCTGATTTTGCATGATACTACAGACTGCACTGCCTGCTGCATTTTCCTACACCGTGTTTAAGTGGGTTTTTAAAAGTAGCAAGGCATTTTTACTGTATTACTGAGCAGTGCTAGTTCCTTTAGAGAAATCAAATTCCAGATAGAGAGATTTGATATTGTATTCCTTTTCCTCTCTTTTAAATGTCATTGTATTTTTAGAACAAATGGGAGGGAAATAAAGGAGGGGAAGATTTGTGTACAAAAAAACTTAACAATAGTCTTTCGTAGATTGATAAATTCATAGATTTTTAAGCCAAAAAGGGACCATTATGATCATCGAATCTGACCATCTGCATATCAAAGGCCAGAGAATTTCACCAAGCTTGTAACTTCTATTTAAGCTAGGAAATACACTGATCTTGGTTTAAAGACTTCAAGTGACAAAGAATCAAGCACAGTCCTAGGTAACTTGTTCCAATAGTTGGTAATGACCTTTGCTGTTAAAAATATACATCTTCTTAAACTGTTGCCCATGATATCATTTCCGGTACTCCACGGAATTAAAATCTTGACAACCAAGCCATGAGAGATATGGGCGCTGGCTAGAGTGATGCCATAGGGATATCTTTCCCTAAATGGGTCACAGAATTAAAACATTAGACAACCTTTGGTAATGATACAGTTTGGTCACAGACGTCATGGATTTAATGAAACTCTGACTTCTTTGGCTTCAGCCCAGGCCACAGCAGTGGGGGTGGAGCAGCTGCAGTGGCATACCTTGGGTCTTGTTGGTGGTAGCAGCAGTGGTTGTGAGGGGGTGTCTGCAGGTCTGTTTCCTGCTCTCCCCCACTCCTCCCCACTGTGGGGGTGGCGGTTGCAGTGGCAGTGGTGTACCAAGGGGACACACTGCTGTGCGCTGCCCTGGGGGGGTGCCGGCCAGGCCCTCCTCGGAGCTATCCCACGCTGACATCCCCAGCGGCCGTGCTGACCTGACCTCTTGGCGGTGAGTGGGAGCAATGGGTCAGGCAGATGCCCCCAGGCCACCCGGTGGCGGGGCCTACCTAGCTCCTGTTCGGCCAGAATCCCCATGGCTCCCTCCTTGTGCCCAGTGCAAGGACGGAGGGATCGGCTTATCATGCCCCCCCATCCCTCGGTATGCCACTGAACAGCTGCCCAGCAGTGGGATGGGGCTGAAGCAGCGACGGGTTTGCCCCCACTACATGAGTAGCAGCAGGGCTGGAACAACAGCCAGTATCCCGGACTGTTAGTCTGTTTTCCCCCCACACGTTGCTGGTATTTTTAGTAAAAGTCAAGGACAGGTCATGGGCTTCTGTGAATTTTTGTTTCTTGTCTGTGACCTGTCCCTGACTTACTTTTACTAAAAATACCCATGACAAAATCTTAACCATTGGTTTAATAATACTTGCTATAAGATTCTGCATATAGTCTGCAAATTCTGATGTTGCATCTTAGCTTGTGATGGGGTGTGCCACTCACCACTAGAATGACACCTCCTCCTGGCTGTTCTGGGGATTAGCTTTGTGCGATTGACACCCACTCAAGCAGTTCAATGCCATCTCTCCCCAGTCTGCAGCCCCTCTCTTGCTCTTCATACTGCAGCCTCCTCTTCATGACTTGGCCCTTTGGCCAGGTCACTATCCATGTTTTCTTCTTCCAAGGTACCAAGGTCTTCCTTCAGCAATCCTATCCCATCTTCCTATTCACTGTCTCATAGTGCCACTCCTTCAGCAGCTGGCAGAGGAACCCGGGTCTGCCCTCTACTCTAGGTTCCAACTCAGGGACTCTCTAACCCAGTTTGTTCCCTACTGGACCTTGCTGCCTTTCGCTGAGCCCTTTCCTTGCCATCTTTAACTTGCCACCCTTCCCCAGGAAGCAACTGCAGACTAATTCCCTCTGAGCCCCACACCCTTCTCTCTTGGAGTCACTACAGCCCATTTCCCATCAGTCCCCCCTACTGCCAATTTTCTGCTGTTCTAAATCCAGCCCAGTTCATTCCTCATCAGCTGGGCTCCCTCACTTATTCAGGGGATTACTTAGCCGCTTGACTGTCCTCAGCTATGACCTGCCGGATTAATTGGCCCCTTTCTCAATCCATAGTAACCCTTTCCGGGCAAGTGTGGGGTGAACACCCCATCACATAGCTGTTAGTGTTCAGTACATTTGAACTGAGGTTTGTGGGGAAGTCTGTGGAGAAACAGTTGTTACTTTAATGATTGTTATAGAACAATACCTGCTCCTCTTTGCCCATGGTCACAGAGGGCCATGACAGCACTGGAACTGGATATAATCCTGTAGGGCTCAAATGGCAGAACCTAGCAAAGGGGACTAGCATCCCTTTTGGAAACTATGGATCAGTGGTCTCCTTGGACTTCCTGAACTCTGGAGCAATGATGGGGACAGACAGGCATGGTGGATCCATTGTTACATGGCTTGGAGTAGAGGATTCCTTTCCCCTCAGCCTGGAGTACATCTAAGCACACAGCTTTGTTCCTCTGACTCTGTCCTGGTAACATATTTGAGGCATTTTATGGGCAGAATTTTTTTTGCTGAAAAAGAAGAGAAAGAGTAAAAGGAATATAATATGTGTATATGTAGGCAATAAAAGGGAAATAATGAAATTTGCAAATAGAAATATGGACGGAATATCTTGAAGAAATCACAATGGATCTAAGTGTTTCCTTAACTATGGAAAAATGTATTCTAGTGGTCCAGTGCCCACTGTTATGCATTCACAATTAATACCACACCAAGGAAAAGAGGACAGTTTTCGAAAGTAACACTGTCCTGATAGTTATGCACATGGAAATAGCATGCAATTCTAATACCAGTGTATGAGAAGGAGGGGGCCGGGCCCAACACACGCTAATAATTCCCCAGAAATTTTGTTATGCCTCTTAGTTTCAATTAATGAGAACTGAATTTCAAACAATGTGGCTATAGCAGGAATGTTAGCTAAAGGCACAAATGTGTTTAAATAAACAAAAAACAACTGACAGTGCTGGTGCAATCTTAAGCCATGATCCTATAAAGGCTTATGAATATACTTAACTTTATGCACTGTGGCTAGCCCTATTGAAGTCAATGGGGACATAAAGTTAAGCACATCTTTGTGGAATCACAGCTTTATACTTGATCCTGAGAGGACACAAAACATGCTTTCAGGTGTAATTTTAAATATTTAAAGATTGTTCCGTACATGGGAAAACTTTTTTAATGCATTGGGGCAATCCTTCAACATGTAAAATGTTAGTACTTATTATGTGTACAATGTTTCAAAGGCTATCACATCCTCAGTGAATTTAAAAAAAATATATTTTAGAAACAAGCTGTGATGCAGATTATTTGAATGTGGAGCTGCTGCCTTTTAGGGGAATATTTAATATCTGTGTACTTTATAAGATATACTGTCAAAATTAAAGTTTTACAGCTTCTCCATTGCTGGAGAGAACACACTTTTATTAATGCATAAAGCTGGAGAAATGCATTTAACATATTAATTTTTAGGAATGGGTGGTAAATAGGAATGATAATTTTAAATCCTTGGAAGGCACTCTGATAATATGGAACGGGGGATGACATAAGAACCTACCTATGTTTCTATCTGTTTACCTAGTCTAAGTTTTTATAATAGTTAGAACTGAATTTTCAGATATGGTCTCTAATTTTTTACTGGGAAACTCTATGTCTTGTATTGGATGTGTTTCTACTGGGGTCCTGCAGGAATCATTTCCTGGCCCTGCACTAGTTAACATATTTAGTAACAAACTGGAAGAAAACAAAATCATCACTGATAAAGTTTGCAGATGATCCAAAAATTGAGGGAGTTGTAAATGATGAAGAGGACAGGTCACTGGCACAGAGTGATCTGGGTCACTTGGTAAACTGTGTGCAAGCAAACAAAGTGTTTTAATATGGCTAAATGAAAATGTATACATCCAGAACAAAGAATGTAGGCCATGTATACAGAATGGGGGATTTTATCCTGGGAAACAGTGACTCTGAAAAAGATTTGGGGGTTGTGGCAGATAATCAGCTGAGCATGAGCTCCAAGTGCAACGTTGTGGTCCAAAGGGCTAATGCAATCCTTGAATGAATAAACAGGAACCTCAAGTAGGAATAAGGAGGTTATTTTACCTCTGTATTTGCCGCTGGTTTGCCTGCTACTGGAAATACTATGCCCATAGGTGGCTACAATTCAAGGAGGATGCTGATAAATTAGAGAGGATTCAGAAAAAAATGATTAAAGGATTAGAAAATATGTCTACATAGTGGTAGACTCCAGGAGCTCAATTGGTTTAACCTTAGCAAAGAGAAGGTTAAGGGGTGACTTGATTACAGTCTGTTAGTACCTACATAGGAAACAAATGTTTAATAATGAGCTCTTCACTCTAGTAGAGAAAGGTGTATCACAATACAGTGGCTGGAAGTTGAAGCTAGCAAATTCAGATTGGAAATAAGGCCTACATTTTTAACAGTGAGAATAATTAACCATTGGAACAAGTCACCAGGGGTCATGGGGGATTCTCCATCACTGACCATTTTAAAATCATGATTAGATATTTTTTCTAAAACATTTGCCATAGGAATTTTGGGGGGAAGTTCCATGGTCTGTGTTAAACTGGAGGTCAGGCTAGATCACAGTGGTCCCTTCTGACCTTGGCCTCTATGAATATATTAAAAAAAGTGGGGGCTCTTGTGAAATGTTAAATCACAGATCTTCCTAACCAACAGTTGTTTATCCAAGAATGCAATTATAACTGCAGACACAAACAAATAGGCTTCCATGCAGATTGCGTTCCCTTCTTTACCAGGGTTCATACAAAGACCTCTAGTAGTTGAATATTATTCTGCAAGTAAACAAATTGTTATATATGCCTAATTTCCTGCTTTATATGTGCATCTGTGGAGTTTTGTATGAGCAGTGGCTGCTTTGAAACTAACCTGAAAATTTGACCTCTAAAATCTTACATCTGCTTTATGGGTAAAACAATACCCAAGTTTCTTTCCTTCCCTACATTCATGTTAAAGGGCCACATCCTGTTTTTCCCTTCAGTGAGAATGTTGAAGAAGAGGGTAGAGCTGTAGCACTCAGCACAGATTCAAGTCATTCTGCCTCCCCTGACACTGAAAGATGGAATTTACTTAGCAGCAGCTCATATGGGTTCTCAAGAAACTAGCAAGATGAACTCTTCTTCCCCAGCAGGTAGCAGGCTCTTAAAGTATGGCCTGACCATGGACAGCCTAGTTGGCCACATCCCTTGTGGTCCCTGGAGTGCTGCTGGCAATTTAGCCAGCCACGCTGTGTCAGGGAGCGCTTGGGACTGTATTCTGCATGGCACCTATGAAACTACACTAGAATATGGAGTAAGTCTCCTGAGCTCTCCAGCTCCCCAGTGTGACTGTGCAGGGCAAGGTACAGTTTAACCCTCTTTATTAACCTAAGTGCCTCGCATTTTGGTGTTAAATGTGAATTATTCTATAAGGGAAAGGATAAGAAATCTGCATTACAAAGGAATCAGATTCAGCAGCATACACAAGTAAAAAGCAGGAGCGCCAGCTCCTATATATATGGTGGGTCAACCCTGACTGTTTGGCCTTCGCCCTTACAACTGAACCTCACACTGAATTAAAAGGCAAAGGAGAGGGTATGTTGCTGTGTTTGTTTCTTTTTGTATTTTGCCTTGAAACCATATGTCTGCATGTTGGGCTCTGATTCTGAGTTCCAAGACTTGGCAGCAGGGAGCATTATATTTGGATCTGGCTTAAAATGTTCATGCTGGCTATTTCTTTTAACCTTGTTATCCCCTAGGAGCTCCTATTCTTCCTATCTTTCCTTTACATTGGGATAGTTTGCAGTTGTGCCTTCAATATTGTCTCTTTGAGAATTTGCCAGTTCTCCTGAACTCCTTCATCCCTTAGATTTTCTTCCCATGGGACCTTAGCTACCCATTCTCTAAGTTTGTTAGTGTTTGGGGTTTTTTTGTTTTGTTTTGTTTCGAAGTCTGTTGTCCTTATTCTGTTGTTCTCACTCCTTCCTTTCCTTATAATCATGAAAACTCTCATTTCATGATCATTTTCACCCAAATTGCCTTCCACCTTCATATTCTAAACCAATTCCTCCCTGTTGGATATTTGTTATTTGTTCCAAAAATGCCTCAAGCACCTCCTCGTCCTGATTTGGTGGTCAATAGAATACTCCTACCATGATACCACCCCTATATTTTCCCTTCACCCAGAGACTTTCAACTGGTTTGCCTCTCCCCTTCTACAATCATCCTGACATTTTGTGTGAAAGAACATTTTGTTGCAAGTAATGTGAAATCTGTGTGCACTTGATGCAGGATCACACTGCAGTTCTGAGTGTTAGAAAAAACACTTTAAATGCTGTGTTATGTTGCTGCATGATGCTGTGCTGTATTTTATACTTCTTTCTGGGGATTGGGTTGAAAAGGTATCTTTCCCAGCTTTCTACGTTGTGACTATATATTTCTTTTCATGCTTAGATGCAGCACTAAAAGAAACAATTAGAACTATAGCTGAGGTGCTCAGTTGCCACATTTTTGTTTTTAAATGTTGCTTTAGTCTAGATTAGTAAAAGTCTCACAGCACTTCTTCCAAGAGTAGGGTGTTAACCCAGGTGTCCTGGCCACATTCCAACTTGAGTAATAACATCCTGCCTACCTAAATTCCCCCTGTAATTTCAATTTCATGCAGTGTTCTTCACTTCCAGTCCTAAATTATTGTGCAGTTCTGTACTTCACACCAAAAGTGGCTTTATATCAGCTGTGATTTGTATGGCCTTTATATCATTTGTAAAGTGCTTTGAGATCCTTCACTATAAAAGTCACTATCTAAATATAAACTCATTATTATTGCAATTTTCTTTCCGTGCCAGGTCTGTTGGCTGTGCTTTCAGACAACCTTCTTGTTAATACATTCAGTTTAAAAAAGCACCAAGCAATCTTAATCCTTGTGTTGTTTAAACAGAATACTACATAAACTGCATTGTGAGCAATGCAGTCATAAATTAACAAGCATTTATAAAATCAGTTATCTAATCTCAGTCAGAATTCCATTTCTTTCACAGTGCCTGGCCATTTTCTCACCAGTTTAAATACATTGCATTATGCTATTATTTCTGTACACAGTCTGTATATGGATCTATTCTACAGATAAAGATTTTTTCTGGTTACTGGTCCAAAAATGAATTTAAACTTATTTTACAGCTCTCATATCCTAGAGAAAGATTTGGCTGGACAGAGAAAAATTCATTGTCCGCAGTCCCAATAGACTTTGTTCTATTTTGCAAGAATACATTTGGAGTCATATTCTGGCTTTTGATATGGACAAGCACACCACTTCCATTGATATCAATAGGAGCTTGTTGCATCTGCAGCCAGAAAACAGCACTGGAGTCTTTACACTCTCCCATGGTAGGAAATTTTCAGGATTAATTGCTGTACACAGAAAACACAGATTAAAATTGAGTATTTAAGAAGCTTAATTCTGTTTTCTTGCTCCTTTTCTACAGTGTAACCCACTCCTATAGATGTAAGTTTCAATATGCAGAGAAAATTCCCAGTCTCTGCAAAAGGAACGACCCCCCCTCCCCTCTGCGCCTAGTTTTAATAAGTTTTCTGGTGCCAAAACATACAGAAGGCTAATATGTCACAAAGGAAAAAAGTAAGGAGAATAGGACTGTTTCTAAGGCAACAAAACGTTTTTATTTTATTTCCCACTCACTTTTATAATGGTTCCTGTTGCTTTGAAACTCTCCAGGCATTTTGCAGGCAATAAAAGGGGCAAATAACTTTCTTTCCTTAAAGTCTTTTATTTATGGTGTTCCTTATCTAAGCCAAAACATAACTGTTTAAATGGCAGCTGGAGTTACCCTCTGTTTACACAGTACCTTGGTGACTGCTTTAAAAGCATACACCAATTTTATCACTATTATTAATCCCAATTATACAGCATAGCACTTCATTTCGTATGGTGTTTTTCATGAAAAGTGTCTCCCGAAATGTGTAAAAAAGGTAAATACTAGGAGAAGGGGGGAGAAATTCAGAGGAATAGGCAAGGCATAAGAGAAGTTTTCAGTTAAGATTTGAAAATGGATTGGGCCTGATTCTCATTTACACTGAGTCCCCTTAAAACTGCTGTGGCATTACATTTCAGCCCACTTCAAGGCCCCTAAATGAGATTCAGGCCTATTGTCTCTATAAGGCAGTGTTATATAGGAAGGTTGTTCTAGATGGCAATAGCTCCAAGTTAGGCCATCTCAGTAAAAGAAGAGTGGTTGTCTTAAGGGTTAAAGAGGTGTTGTGCTAGATGAGCTGTTGGAGTGGGGAGGCAAAAGAGAAAAAAGTGAAGTGTTTAAGACAGACTGGAGCAAAATCTCTGGAGAATGCCGAAAAGAAAGGCGGATCCTAAAATGAATAGGCAGGCCCACCAATGGGGGGGAGGTGAAGCAGGGGCAATGGCCCAGGAGCCTGGTGATTTAAAAGGGCCCAAGCGGATGGGAGGATAGATACTTACCCTCCTTTCCTCCACACCTCTCCTTTCCACCGAGGCGCCCACCACTCGTGCTCTCCGCCCCTTCCCTGAGCCAAGCTTATTTATTATGCACCATTCAGGTTCCTAGGCAGGGTGAAGAGGTAGTATCTGCTACTCAGCTATCTGGGTTCATCAGTCATCTCTCTGGGGAGTCCAAGGCACCCAGGAATCTGAGTAACACATACCACCTCCTCCGCTGTCTGGGAACCTGCACAGCACATAATAAATAAGTAAAAAGTTTTGGTGAAGCCCACTTGGAGCTCAGCCATCCCTTTCTAGGGGGCCACTGATGTTCTGCCCTGAGACCTGGAATTTCTCTCAGTGGGCCTGAGAATGAGGATCCGGGGGAGTTATCTGAGAATGAGGGGTGATATGGATCAGCCTTCTTTTGAGAAAGTGGGCAGCAACGTCTTGCAAATGCTGACGTCTCCAAGGTAAATCCAAGGAGAAGGAAGCCACCACAGACAGGGTGAAGGCCTGGGTCAGAATCTCTACAAAGTATATGCCAGGCCTTCATTTTCAATGAGCTCTAGAACTCATCAAACTCTGCCCAAATGTTAGTTCAGAATAATATTTTTAATCATTAGCAGATTATTGCAATTATAACTGTAGGTCTTCAATATTATTATGTTCCCAGCTCTGTTAAGCATTTTTTCTTCCTTTCTCCTATCGTCAGTATGCTTCTTGTGCGCTTCCATGGTTTCATTCTAAAAGTGTATTTTTTGCGCAGTAAAGTATCATCAAAGGCAGGCCTCCTTTGATGCATTTTAATTATATTAACTAATTCTGGATAATTCTATTACTGTAACATGCAAACACTGACAGTCCTTAGTGGCTTGTACAGCCTCGTCTGACTTTCATGTCTGAGAATCTGGTAGTTGTACAGGCAGCGGCAGAATGAGGTTGAGAGAGAACTATTAACAGTTCATCCTAGGCTCTCTAATGTTCTTAATCTACATTTTGGACTTGAAGTAAACAAAATGATAAGGATGGCAGTACCAACACCTCCAGATACTCCTAGTTATAGGCAAACCTCATGGTAACTGGGTAAAGAAATTAATTTTTAACTAAGTGACTCTATGCCGTATTAGATTACAACATCCAAAAATAATTATTGGACTTCTTAAGGACCCATGGAGTCATGGATCCCCTTCTTAGTGTTTTAGAGAAATGATTTAATATAAGACTTTATCTTTTTTATTTAGAGATCCAAAATATTGCGCTTAATGTTAAAAAGTTGGATAATCAGACAGCACTGCTCTCTACCTCACTAGAATACATGCCCACCACTAGCAACAGCTGCCAGCTTTGTTGGGCCAGTAGTTCCAGGCACATACTATAAGTAGCACAGAAATGTTTAAAATCAAACCTCTAGTTGGTCACAAGAATGTAACAAAGCAGAAATAGACCAGCTAGATTTTCCACAAGACACAGGACAAATACACTTTACTTGGATCCTGCTATCTAGTGCCTCTTTCACATACAGTGAAGAAGAGAGCGAAGTGAACGTTGCAGATGGGAAAAGAAGAGAGGGCCTTTAGCGTCAATCAGAATATGACATTCTTTAGAATATAACCTGGATATCCTGGTGTGTTTGCTTGTACAAATACAGTGCTTTAAAAACCTTTACTTGTCACAACTTCATGGCCCAGAGGCTTAGTAAGAGGATATGGAACCTACCACCTCCAAATTGTCACTTGGAATCCAGCCTGTTGGTAGTGGCCTGTGTGAAATGAGTTTGGTGGCCATAATGCCTAAAGATAAGTGTCTACATCACAGAAACAGCTGCTGTACCTGGCCCTGAAAATTCTGTATTGTTTTGCTCCCTGTGTGGCTCTCCATTGAAATCAGTGGGAGATTTGCATGTGAAAGGACTGTAAGGTCATAACCTGATTAGTCTGTATATTGAGAGTCCCTTTCCTTCCCAGCTGCCAGACAAAATATATAGTAGCTGACAAACATTTCTTTCCCAAATGCGTCACCGTTCTATTCCCACAGTCTGTAGAAGAAAGCAATACTCATTTTAAATTATTTTCAGTACATAACATCTAGTTTGACTTTCATGGATTTCCAGGTATTGCTTTTCATAATACACAAAAGACATCATACTTGTTGATTACAAGGTCAACTTAACCTTTCATTCTTTGGAGGTGGATAAATTGACTTCCATGCAGTTACTTTGTGTTATTCTCTTTAAAGAAATTTTCAGCCATGGGTCTTGTTTACTTTTTGTAGACATTAGAGATCCTAAAGACCTTTTCATAAGAGGCAGGGTCTGCCCCGTGTCCTGGGTCAGAATTTCCCCTCTTCCTCTCCCAGTTCTCTCATTACTGTATTTTGTGCTGTGGATAGGTTCTCCATGTTACTGGCACACTCTTGCCCAGAGGTGGCTGCTTTTCAGTGGAGCTAGATGTATGCAGGTCCTGTTCCAGCTTTACACATGTGCTCAATTTTACACATGCGAATAGTCTCATTGAAACCAATGGCACTGTTCATGTGCATAAAGATAGCATGTGTACAAGTGCTTACAGGACCAGAGTCCTAGTCTGGTACACTCTTTGAGATTCTGTAAAAATATAAAGTATTATTGTATATCATAATATGATCATAAATTATATATGGATCATAAATCATCACCTAAATTACATTTGTTTTGATGGTCACAGTTTTTTGCTATTTTAACTGTATATTGTTTTGGGATATTATTGTATATACTAATCTACACTACTGTGAAATTCAGCACAGATAGTCATACTTGCCTATAAATGGCGAAATCTTTTTATATATATATTTATGCTTTTAAAAGTATAGAAAACAATCAAAAGTATTCATTTTTGCTTTTTATTTGTACACTGACGTACACTAATTTTCATACATGAGAATTAACGTGATGATGGAAAAATTTAGACACAAGCACAATTCTATCACTGTTCCCTGTGCTTTTTCCCCCTTCATTTAAAATGTTTAATTCCCAACTTTCCCTTATCTTTTTCAGGCCAGTATGTGATTATGGTCCATGAAGTGACCATGCCCCCATTCTTGGGCCAGACCCTCCCACCTGCTTTCAAACTCTTGAAGGTTTTGCCAGAGAAAACCAAAATCAAGAACATTAGAATGAAAACTCTGAAAGCCACCAGCAAGTAAAGAAGGAATAAAAATGTGTAAAGAGTCATGGACCTTATCCAGCATCCACTGAAGTCAGTGGTAGTTTTATCATTGAGTACAATGGGAGTTGGTTTGAGCCCTTAAGCCTCAGTCGCACCCATGCAGTTCTTAATGACAAACTGGGGTTTAAGTTTGAATGTTGTGGACCAATCAAAGCAAAGAAATAATTGACCATCAGAGATCCATTTCACACTGGATTCTGTGTGGTAATATTTTGGAAGACAAATAGATATATCTGATTGTATTATGAGAAGTAGGTAAAGGACTTTAATCAAATCTATTTTTCATCAATATATAAATTGCGTGTATTTTAACAAAATTCCATTCAAATGAAGTGGAGTTTGTGCAACAGTTTGATCAGATAATGATGATGCTATAAAAACTGTTGAACCAGCTGGGCAGCTAATGGATAAAAATGTACATAGCAAATTAACATTTATGGCTACTAGAACACCTCTGTAACAACATGTTTACTAATATATTCTGTGCATAAAATCTTGTTCATTAAATACACATTAAAAACACTTGCTCACTAGAAGATGGCAACCAGGCTGCTATCTTCTCTCCCGAAACTGGTTCTTGTCATCAGCTAAGGAGGATAAAAACTGGGTTAATTATTCCAGAAAAGTCTTTGTTGAATAATCCAGAAATGAAGCTGAGTACAGTGGTGGTGAAATGTTGAGTAGATCTAGTTGTAACATAGTTGCGTTTAGTGGCAGCTGCTGTTGGAAATGCAATATACAATGCCATACTAGATGGAAGGTTTAAGAAGTAATCATAGGACACATGAACGTTAACCATGCAAGGAGAAAATAACTTAATTCTGAATGAAAAGGGGGAGCAGAGAAAAAGAAGGGATTTAAAAAAATATGTAAACAGGAGCATCTATCTCCTGGAAAAACAAAATCATTACTACTATCCAGCAAGGGTTTATCAGTGGCAAGGGTTTACCACCAAATGCCAACATCTAAAATGAAAATGTTAGGGAAAAAGTAGAGCAGGAAGAAAATATGTTAAAACTGAAAATGGGAAATTTTCTTTGATATGTCTACTTGTTGATTCAGAATTCCCCATTTTCAATCATCTTAGTTTTTTTTTAAAGATGTATTGAGATTAAAATTTTCCCTGATTTTTAGCATTGTATTAAGTGCATTAAGTGACTGCAGAGTGGAGTAGAGAGGGCACTGAAACGGGAAACTATACTGATCTGCTTGGAATGCCCAGATCAAAAGAAGAGCTCTGTATAAGCTCAAACGTTTGTCTCTTTCACCAACAGAAGCTGGTCCTCACCCACCTTGTCTCTCACACACTTGAAGATCCATACATTTCCTGACCAAAAGACTTTCATTGTTTTACTTCACGAATAAGCCAGGGATCATGTATAAATCTTCACTGTTAAGTTTAAAGCCCTCCTGGTGCACAGTGGAGACTGATAACATTTGAAACTAGGTAAACAAAATGAATCCATAAGAATAGGTTCAGAGTCTGCGCACAGTATTGAGTCAAGATAATACTTAATCGCTTCCATTCAAATCAATGGTAAAACTTCAATTATCTTCAAAAGGAGCCTTCTGAAGCACTCAAAACAAGGTAGGCAGTGCTCAACCTGAGGAGTCTCTATTGGATAGACATTTCTATGATCAACTTGGGATCACTGAAGAGGCAATAAATATATGCTGCAAGGGGTCACTACAGCTTTCTGTAGCCTTTCCTTCAGAACACATAAGAGCTTCATGACTCAATTCTTTCACTCCCTTTTACTTTATGAGACCAACCTTATTTTCTATTCCTTGTTTTGTTATAACCACTACCATTTTGCTGGAGTAGTATTACTAATTATTATTAGTAACAGTAGTTCACACCTTTCTTGCACTTTTCATCCAAGAATCTCAGTCAACACATTTCTTGAAGTCGTATCCATCAAGTCTCTACGTCAGGATTGGATGTCATTCTAAGAAAGGCACTAATTCAACCAGAAGTCACTGGGAGTGATGCAGGAATCAGTGGGTGAAATTTTCTCACCTGTATTTATGCAGGAGGTTAGACTATGTGATCGTTATGGTCCTTTCTGGCCTTTAAAATCTATTAATCTTACAACATTAATTAACTAAGCATCTAAACATCCCAATGAAGTAGGGAAGGGTCATTATTCCCATTTTACAAATGGAGAAACTGAGGCATGGAACAGTAACAAAGCCACAGCCACACAGTGGGTTAGAGGTGGCTTGGGAATAGAAGCCAGGAGTCCTGACTCAGTCCTTTTACTCAGGATTTTATACTTTACCTTTGTGGTAATCTGCTGCTGAGTGCTCTTACAGATTTTCTTTTGGAATTCATGAGAAAAGCCTCTTAAATCATTAAACCTGACTTTCTCATGGCTATCTTAGCCTAGCGTCGAAAGCTAGGGTATATACGTATTTTTCTTTTGTTGTTTTGTTATATATAAATACATACACACATAGCTAACTGGCTGACAAGTTCTTTACCATTAACCAAAAAGCAATCGTGGAGTATCCCCTATCAAACACATGATCTACTGCTATGGCCCAACCAGAAGACAAATCAAACATTGCAATCATAAGTCTTCCTGCTTCTCTAGACTTAGCAGTTTTTATCTCCACCCCTCCCTTGAAGTATGCTTTTGTAGTGGAGAAATTCCTGGTGTGCTAGGTCTCCATGTCAGTGGACCTTGTTAACTGGCCACTCACAGTTCTTGTCAGTCATCAGAATAATGAGCTACACATGCTATTGATTTAATGACATCTCTCGCTACTAGGAATCGATCTTATGCTTTCAGTGCACTAAAGCATAGTTAACAATTGGTTCATTCAGGTTAGCTAACTTTAAAAATCTACAGGCTTTGAGATCATGTTCCATGTGAAAGTGTGAGCAATACAGTATAAGCCTTTTAGAATATCAGGACTCTGTTTTTCTCAAGTAATCAGTTTTAAAGTCTTATTTCCAAATATTCTAGCCCAGATAAACGATTATCCCCACCCTCTACTGAACTGCGATCCCAATTACAGTGAAGCAAGGGGAGCAGGAGTCCTTGAGATTATAAACTGCACATCTTTTTCTTTTCCCAGTAAGACTTGTTGGATTGCCTGTTATCATTACAGAGAATGAACATGTACATCTATGTGGGTAGAATGGTTTTGCTCTCTGATAAATTGTCCAAATGTAAAGATAAATCTACTGTGATGAAATTTTGTACAGTTTCCCTGTGGGTGTTCCTTGCTATGAAAGCTGTGCATGCTGTCATACATTAAATAAACATCAACACAGAGCATGTGGGGTAGGCCAAAGAAGGATCTTCCATGGCCCTTGCTCTATGCAATTTTTGGAGCCATATGTTCCCCTGGGTCATTAACTTTTGGAAAATTGCTAAAATACAGACAATTCTAGCAACAAGTTTTGGTTTTGTTTCCTTGAAAAGCAGCCCTCTCTTCATTCAGAGAAATATCCTGAGAGATCACATGGCAAGAAGCACTTACCAACTGTCAACAGTACCTGAACATAAAGGTTTTAATTAAAAGTGGCATTTCTGAATCTCCTGCTGGCTGCCATATTATTGTGAATTTGACATTGTTTGTGGCAACAGCAGAAGCCAGAGATCATAAACAAGATTTTATTGTGCTTGGGCATTTATTTTTGTGTGGTATTTTTGCAGGTTTTAATATCAGAAGAAGGTTTACTTTGAAATTTAAAATAAATGCAAAGTGTTTACAAACAGCAAGTTCTTCTGATCCTTAAACCAGCTGAAAAGCAGGATGGAATATTACCATATAGTTTGTGTGAAACAGGAGTAGAAAACACTGGGGGTTCTGACAAGTTGAATGCTACTAGTAAAGATTTTTATATGATTTTGGTGCAGGGGCTGGTGCCCACATCTGCAAAGGTCTCTAGGTACTAAACTGTCATTTGGCTTCAATGGGAGAAAGGTGCCCATATATCTTTGAGAATCTGTGCCTAGATGACTCAGGCTAATTATGTCTTAGGGCATGATCATACAAACACTTATTCTGTCAATGGGGCTACTTGCATCCAAATTGATACAATTTATTTATGTACAGATATCCATTCTTTTTCTCTTTCCCTTTTGTTTAGCTCTGTTATTATGTCAGGCAGCCATGAGAATGGAAGGGCTCTACTACAAATGATCTACAGCAAGTTTTTAAGATAAATAACCTTCCTATTTTACAGCACTTTTAGAGGATTAAAGCCTCTCCTGCCCCCAGAATGCTGGCAAAATAGCAGACCACAATTGGTGAGATGGGAATTGATTCCTGTAAAGCACTTGTGGGTGGTGCTGGCTCACAAATTGCAGGTTGTAGTAGCTGCATTTTTCTCCCTGAAAGAAAAGGCAAATGTATTACTTTGTCGGGTAGGTTAGGTAAATCCTCCTGCCACAAAGGTTGTGAACTGTACTGCGTACCAGTGTCTTTTGCCTTATTAATGTATATTGGGGCCAAATCTGAATCCTATTGAAGTCAATATTAAAGTTCTCCCAGATAGTTGAATTAATTCAATATATGAGGTAACACCATTGCTTTCCAGGCCATACATTTCTCATTGCAAATATCAACCAGTTTTGTGCAGATAAACGTGAGGTTTTGAATATACAGACAGGTCTGCCAACAGGAACTCAGAGCACATTTTCAGAGGCACTTTAAAAGTTGACCTCATGTCACATTAGTATTATTATTATTTAATATTTATATTGCAGCCACTCTTCATCTTCTTTCTTCTATAAATGGGGTTAATTCTTTCCTTTGTCCATGTTGTCTATTTAGTTTGCCTTTTTGGGACAGTGACTGTGTTTTCTGGTTTTTCTGTGTGTTTGTACAATGCCCAGTAGAATGAGGCTCCAATAATCAACTGGGGCATCTAAGCAGTAATATAAATGATTTTTTAAAGTGTTCTGTTTGCTACCCATATGTACGGCATATTCAGGATGAAGAGTGTTTTTATATTACTAAAAATTAATTTTAAAATACAGTCACTAAAAATTAGCTCCTTTTTAGTGGCTTTTGGGAAGTTTTGGAGAGATGGTGCAGTTTCTATGCCCACAATCGCTACTGCAATTTGCTTTCTTTTGTTGTCTCCCAATGAAACGTACATTCCAAATTCTTCTAGTAGAGAAACTAGCCTCATGATTCTGTGTGCGCACAATTTCGTGTATATTGGGCCAGATTCTCAGCTGATGTAAATTGGCAGAGCTCTGTTGAAGTCAATGGCAAAACTTGTATTGATTTCAATAGAACCAGGATTTGGTCCTAATACACATTAATAAGCTACTATTATACAAAGTTAGTGTAGCTACACTGATTTACATCAGCTGAGGATCTGGCTTACGTATTTTACATGCACACATACAACCTGCATTTGTTCAGATATTTTTATTATTATTATTTCAGCTGATAAACCTAGGAGGGAGAAGTGTGATCATATTTGGATGGTTCAAGTAGTGAAAAATATAAAAATGGTCACATAAAAATGAAACAGATGTCCAAAAATGCTTTCATGCTATCATGCTATTTAAGTGTTACCCTTCACTATTCCCTCTCCTAGCACTCTTTTTTTGGGGGGGCTTCTCCATTTTTCCTCAATAACAGTGCAAAAGTTGGCTTGACTTTATGTTCTCAGCACAAAGAGTGCTCTGTTAACCAGCAAAATGGCAAAGAGATCTGGCACTGAACTGGATGCTTTCCAGCCTAATCTATCCCAGATACTGGATGGGTGTTCATTTCCAACAATGCTAGTCCCTCTGCACTTACAGAAATCTGCTGTGGGAGATACAACAGTCTATAGTCTTGAGTAAAGTAAGGAACTAACTGTTCTGCCCACTATTTTGAAATACTGCCGTGAGAAATCACAATTACACCTCCGCCGTGTTTCATTGGGCTGTGTTTTCTTTATTGGCAGTAGATATGGATTCAGAGAAAGAGAAGAGGGTCCTAACAAGCGAATGCTGGTAAAGATGCCCTTGAATTGTGAGTAGTTTTGCTATTTCCCACATCTCTAGTAAGTCCGGGATGGGGAGAAAGGGATGTAAGAAGAAGGACCAGTATCTTACACCTCCCCCGTACACTCACAAAGTGCGAGGAGAAGCAGGGGGAACCAGGAAGCATGCATGTACCATTGCCCCAACCACACCTCAGCTAGCAAGGTAAGCATTTGTTAGGAGTATTTCCCACACCTCTACTAAGTTCCATGAAATATCCTATCAGACTTATCATGTTCTGTAGCAGATAATGTCTATTTTTTAGGCAAATCCACAATCAGGCATTTTGCATCAGCTCTAAAACTTCCATGCCACTGAATTAGTACTGCAGAAACTGCTGTAATGAAATCGCAGAAATAATCTCCTATAAAGCATGCAATGAAAGTCCATGTGTATTGACTTCCAATGGCTCAGAGCAGCAGGAGCACGTCCAGTTCCCTTGTCATCTTTGTAAAGGTCAGCATGGGACAACATCAGTTTCTTTTGACAGAAGACTGATTTAAAATTTTCTATTTGTATCATATAGGATATGTGATTTTCTTTCTTCCCAAATATAAATGCTTCCTGTAGTTAATGGCCATTCCTGTTCACTTTCCATTATCAGACACATCAATTGTGGTTTCCCATCCTACTTCATAAATCTCACTAGGGAAGACCAGGAACACATAACACATAGCCATGCTCTGTCATGTGGGACAAACTATAAATAGGAAAAATTTTAAAGGCAAGAGACCTGATTCACCCCTGGGTTAACCTAGTTTTAAGGCATGATGTTAGTCCATCACAGTCAATGGAATTACTCTGCCCTAATCTTGAGCTAACTCTGTGCTGATTCAGGCAATAGCTATACAATCGGAGATCACAAATTATTTAGTCTGGAAAGGAGGAGAGTGATAAAGGGTTAAGGATTAAGATGATGTGTTAAGGATTAAGTAAGGCATGGAGCCAAATTCTCAGTCCCACAGTCAGGACATTTTCTACAAGTCGTCATCACGTAGAGTCAGCATCAGTTTTCCCTTTTGAACAAGATGAATTTAGGACCCAAAAAGCCTTTCAGCACAAACTCTGAGCAGACGGGAGTGGAGCCCAAGCCAGGAAATGACAGCTTCTTGTCTGTGCTGTTCTTGTTTATTTTTCATTTAAATCTATAAGTTTTAAGTAGATTTACAGAGGAAAACTTAACTATTCCTAGTTTTCTCACAGTCCTTTAAATCTAGTGAAAATCAATTTTCTTTTGTGCTTTATGTGCAGTTATTATTATTGTTATTTATAGTATTGCATTAGCGCCTAGAGACCAGCTCCCCATTATTCCAAATCCTGCACAGACATATAAGAAAGAGATGGTCCCTGTTCCAAAGATATTACACTCTAGGTGGATTATGCTGTATTACGTAATGACGTAGGCTGGGATTTTCAGAGGCCCAAAGGAGCTTATTTCCTGACTCCCATTAAATTTGGGTGCCTAACTCCTCGGGGCCTTTTAACATGTTAGTTGTTAGGTGTGTGCAACCATAAGTATAGTGGGGGAGGACAGGTATAGGAGTTGCCTCTTTAACCCCATTGAAATGCATTGGACTGTCAAGAGATTATTGAAGAAATGGAATGGTTAGTAGGAAATATTTTGCTAAGAATTACTGAGCTGACGTATTTTTCCTAGACGGTTAATGCATGATTTTTGTGGGTGCCTTCGAACCAAAGTACAGATCACATGATTATTCCTTACAGTCCAGAAACTAGCATGTTACAATATCGATGCTCAGCAATGATATTTCATACTTATCTTCAAGCATCAAAGCACTTTACAGACATTAGCTAATGAAGCAACATGCCCACTTTTGGATAGGTAAATATTGTTACCTTCATTTTCTGAGTGATGGGCTTGAACCAAACAATCACACCCAAACCATCATACCCAAACATCACCAAACTCTGGGAAACTTTGGATCCAAATCTAAATCCATCTCTGTGCTTGTAGACTGGGACAGACCCACACTAACTTAGACCCTGTGCAAGGCCACTGATATTGATGGGACAATGGAGAGTATGAGTTGATGTTGATCTGATCCAGAGGTAGTAAAGTGATTTGGAGTGGGCAGTGCTGTCTCAAAGTAAACATTATTATTATTATTAGTCAATGGGTCACCAAGCATAGGGGAGCTTTGAAATAAAACCTAGATAGCTAGTCTTTAACATGTCTGTGTTCTGTAAAGTAGAGTCGGACTGTTACCATTCTCCTAGTATGGACTTGTGCACGACCCCACATTATTCTAGCACAGGTCTTTATTCATCCAAATTCCTCACCTGAGGTCAGAGTTTGAATCACAGCAACATGACATGGGGTGAGGGATAGAGGAAAGAGTGCACCAACCGGTAGTTATTAACAAAGGACAGATAATGCCTTAACAGAGGTTAAAGTTGGCCGCAGAGTGTGGCCTGCCAGGTCTCCTTGTGGCTCAAATCCACCATCAATGAGGAGTTTCTGCAGAATATTTAGACACTGCATTTGCCAGGAAATGTAATGGTGGGATTGTTTTGTTTAGTTTTCTCCCTAGAACCATTCAAGCTTAGTCTGTGCTAGGAATGTTAACAGTGGGCCAGATTCCGCAGCGACCTGTGGAATGCTATTTATTTCACTGTAGAGCAGTGGTTCTCAACCTTTCTAATGCCGTGACCCCGCAATACA
>ML675630.1:18973053-19031224 GCA_007922155.1 Mesoclemmys tuberculata | reverse complement strand
AACTGGCATTCAGAACTAGGGAAGTGAATATGTACTATAAAGTTTAAGAATTGAGTACATCCCCCATATTTGTAAAGGGTGTTTGATATGTACTAGACTTGATACTGCAGTCTCTATGAGTTGTTCCATTGTCTTCAATGCAATTATTCTTGTGAGTAAAGAGAGGGCTGTAGATCAGGTCTGTACATTCCCTGCTCCAAATGTTGTAGAATCTAAATAGAGGAGTTCTTTCTCAAGGACTGTCTATTCAGCCCTTTGCATCAGCATTAAATTTACACTTAAAAAGAATTAGATCAACACAATGAACATATAAAGCAGGATTTACTTTATGTGCAATGCACGCTCCCTTGCAAGTCAAAGCAAGAGGGCAGCCACACAGATAGGGCTCTTAGAATTTCCCTGCGTTTTAACCACATGGCATCCTAAAAAATGAACATCCAGAATCCCAGTAGATACACTGCTCCACAGGCAGAGATTTTGGGACCTAAATCTTACTGTGTCACTCTTGAGCATTTCAGATTTGCCTCTCTGCAAACGATGTCTGAACCACAACATCTGCAGGAAATTTTACAAACTATTTGTTACGGAAACATTTGCCTAATCATTCTCTTGTACATTTGAGAGAAGTTAAGAAAACAGCCTGCCACTTAATGCGTGACATTGCAATACAGGCAGCCGCAACAGGAGTGATATACAGTGCTCGATATTACTTGAATTCCTGCTATGAAACACATGCTCGCTAGGAAACACAGATGGCAGGGTACTCTCTTCCTTTGGTCCAGGAGCTGGACTTTCTAAATTAACCCTCTGATGCTGGTATGTGGAACAAATTCTGGATCTGACATGAAGGCTAGTGGCATTTCCTAGGTACTCAGTCCCAGGTTTTCTTCTCATTTAAATCCGAAGTATCTCCATTAACCTGTGTAACTGAGCAGAATTTGGCTCATAGTTCTAAGAAATCCTTTCCCACCCTGCTAGAGGAGAGGGTTACGTACATAAAGATTTCCTATAGCTCAGCATAATCATGAATGCAAACAAAAAGCCCTTCTGTGAGGCTGTGTATTTCTGGGTGATTATAGCAGAACTTGGGTGGCTTGAGAAGGCTAAAGAGAGTTTTGCATCCCCAGAGGGGCAGTAACCACATGCTGCCTTGGCCACCTCATTGCTCTTACGAAATGGAAATTATATATAAAAGTAAGGAAACCAAAGCCATGCAATTACTGGGGACCCTGCTGCAGGTAGGCATGATTCAGACACACCAGCCTGAAATGTATTCAGGAACCTGCTGTGACTGAGAGCAATAAGAGTGATAAGTGCAGTCAAGTGGGATAAATGAGACAGACAGATAGATGCAGTCCTTAGGAGAAGAGTGTGAATGGGCTAAATTCTGACCTCATTAACAGCTCTGATACACTGTGTGTTGTGGCAGTGGTGTATCAGAGCAAAATGGGAACCAAACTATTTATCAAAACAGTTTTACCCACCATTTTCTGCAATGGTGCCCTTACGTGCTATAAGGACAGGATCTGTGTAAGTCAGTAAGGCCATCAGTTGTTCCCTTGGGTGCTGAAAGACTGGGCTCTGTTTCCATTATTGTGCTCAGAGTGTTCTTTTAGTGATTGTCTTGATTTGCTTCTCTCCAGTTTTTTCAAATGCACCCAACTTTGGGTGCACGTTCAGATCTTCAGCAAAATACCAACCAAGTTGACCAACACCAGCTGAGTACATGATCAGAAGTCAGCTGATAACACAGGAAACAATACAAATACTTAGGTCTCTCCACAAACACAGGCCTGCATGCATACTCACTAGTGCTGGGCTGTGTACCAGGTTTGTCACTTTAGAGCTGGAGTGACAGTCCTGGAGATTGCTGATCTACAGTCATCTATCAGATAGGTTCATCATGGGCAGTCGCAGGGCAAGCTTCCCCCAGGTTGTTTTACTGATGTACCCCAAGGGAAAGTCTCCAGAGCTCGTTCAGACCTCACCTTCACTGCTTAGATTGCTCGTCTGAGTCCCTGTCAGTGCCAATTTTACATGAACATCTCTCAAGTAGGCTCAGTCCACCAAGACACAGTCAATGAGCCACTGACCATTCATTGGTAGCCAGTCAGTCTTGGCTGTTATTTGCCTTTTTTAAATAGGTGAACCAGAGATAGAAAGCTCTGGATACCCATTATCTGAGCTCCTCAAACAGTGGGCTCTAAGCCAGCTTTCTACATCCCCCAGTTCTAGGGCTGTTATGCCAAGTGGAGAGGAGATTGCTGTGCTAGCTAGGGATTGGTTAGAAGTTCCATGTACTCTGGCCCTCCTCTTCTGCTCCTGGTCATTTCTCTGGCCTTTTCCCTCTGCCCCCAACAAGCCTACACCAGAGAGGGGAAAGGAGATAGTGCTAATTATAGCTCTATGCCACTTGAGGATTCCCTATGTCAGGATTGAGTCTAGCATCCCTTTCCTAATACTAAATTGAGGGGATGGGAATGTTATGTCTGCGTTACTAATATTCCTGAGAAGCACAATGCAGTCTTCCCCATAGCATCTCAATTTATACATTTACTCATCTAATACATTTACTCCGAAGAAGAGCTATGGGCAGATTGAAAAGATTTCCTCTAGGTGTACACCACAAGAATTGTTATGTCTATGTTACATCCCTTATTACATTTCATTGTCTGCAGAGAGTTAAGAGCAAGAGCATTTGCTAGCGAAACTGTTCTGAAAAATGAGGTAACAGTGAGCCAATCTGAAATATATTCCTTCAGAACTTCAGAGTGTTCCCATTAGTGTGTAATTACCAAGAAATATATAATAAAAAAAAGCCATTTGGCTTCCCAAACTTTGAATCTAATACCAGTTAATAGTATCAGGTTACAGTTGTTTTAATGTTTTGTATGTAAAAGGTCAAAGTTCTAGCAAACATGTTCCTGGAGTTGTTGGCAGCACAGAGAAAAGGTCTGCTTTATTGCGCTTTCATAACTGTTCTGATTCTCATAGCCAAGAGAGCACCATTAGAGTTTTTATTATTTTTAATATTAAAAACACTTTAAAAATATATTACAGAAGGACACCTGCAGGAGACGAAGAGTTTTCAAAAATCCCTGGAAACTAACTCTACTTTGGAAAGAATATTTTTTAATGCTAAGAAAGATATGAGGGAAAAACCCCTTCGTTGTGGCTTCAGAAGAGTCATAAATTCCATTTAAAAAGCCATCCTTTCTCTTTACACCTTCCAGACCTTGTCTTTGCAGGACCAAGCAAGTTCTTCCTTTTCATTGTTACATCATTCACACTTAGAGCCTTTTAAAAACGTTACCATCCCAAATTTAACCCCAAACCAAACTCTCAACACACACACTTGGGTCTGTTGGATTTTTCATTCCATTACACGTATGGGGAAATCCAAAAGGAAAAAAATAGCCCTGATGGAACAGAGTCAACATCTCTACAAAAGAGTCTACAGATGGAACTGTCAACTTTTCTCCAAGCTGAAGTTATGGAATCATAATCATAGGCATGGAAAAGACCATTAAGTCATCTTGTCCATCACTCCTGCCAGTTCTCAGTTGTTCTCTGCAGTAGGTTCTCCAGTGGTTTGTCTAGCTTAGTTCTGAATAACTCTAGTGAAAGGGCTTTACATCTTTCCAAAGGAGGCTTTCCAATGTGTCTTATGTTTACACAGCACATAACATAACAGGGCCTAACTAAAACACTGATGTTCCTCTAATGCAAATATCAATAATGACAACAATAGACATTGTTAGGAAAATTGCCTTTGTAAACCGACCATATACCTTCTGTTTGTGGTAACTAAGGCAGAGTGAATAATTGTCAGTTAACTATTTATTCATTACATTTCACCTGTCTGCAAATCACTTGCAAACAGCTCGGATTTACTGGAAATTTGCTGAATTGTTTCTAGGAAAAATTCTTAATCTGTGATTCATTTGTAAGCAGTTCTTTGGGATTATTCCAGATGTGACATGCATATTGATTTGATTGGATGCCTAGGTCACATGGTATTTTCTGTGCCTTGTTTGGATGAGTGTCATTTTCGGACAGTGTGAGCAGCAGGCATTGCAGTGGGGAGGGAGTGAGTCCAGCATTGAGATCAGGAGACTCAAGTTCTAACCTTGGCTCTGCTGCTGTAGGACTTTGAGCAGGTTATTTAACCTCCTTGTGCCTCAGTTTACAAACCTTACCTGTCAGGTGAGTTGAATGACACTGATGCTACCTACCTCACCCAGGTTTTTGGGTGAGCTTCTTAATGTTTGCAAAGCACGGTGAGATTCCTGGATGGAAGATCTTATAGAATGGGAGTTATCACTGCAAATGCTATGGGGCCCTGTTTCATGACTTATCAAAACCAGCTGAGATTTGGAGAAATGCAGCTCTGTGAAGCATTACAGTGTGCTGTTTAGATGCCAGAGAAAAGGTTTAATGCTTTATGAAGTCATTCCTCGTATAGGGATTGTCTGAATATTTCTGCTTTCTGAAGTAGCAAGTATTTCAGTCAATACCCACTCTTTGTTCAAGTGCTCCCCTGCATTGAATCCTCTGTATTTCCCCTTGCATTAAGCCGCACGTTTATATTATTGCACATTGCTGATTCCTAGAAGTCTGCACATACTAGGAGAGCAGATTGCAGATATTCTCAATCCTTGCAACTCACCGTTGCTGCTTCTTTCCCATAGCTGCTGATTACAACACCATATTTCACAGGTGAATGAGTGAAGGAGATGCTCTTAGACATGTGAAAGGGAAAGTGTGTTGTTTAGGCAGAATTCTGGGGTCCTGTGGTTGAGATGTCTGCAGAGTTGTGGGGAATAACCATACTAATGAATAAGCACTGGTAAAAGGGGGTGTGTACTACAGAGCATGTCAGTATTTGGAGGAGATTAAGTATGGTCTAAACATAGGAACTGAAGAGCCTCAGAATAAAATCCCAACAGGGTTTAGCTCAGCCATTCCAGTTCCTTGCAGTTTACCAGGTTGGGGCCTTAAAGATAACATCTTAAAAACAAGGAAAAGATTTTCAAAATGGAGTAATGGTTTCGGTGCCTCAGTTCTTGAGATGTCCAACCTGAGACACCTGAAAGGCTCTGCTTGGTGCCTTAGCACCACCCCTGTAGAAATCAGGCCCCTTAAAGGTATCTGTTTGGCCATCGAAAATCACTGTTCCCTTCTAAAAATTCTGGCCCCAGGTCTTATCTCTCTGTGCAGACATTAAAGATCCCCTGGGGCAGCTTTTGTGAGAGCAAGGGATTTGTCCATATGTCCTTGGCAAAAATCACCCCTCAAACCCGACCCAAGACCTCTGCGATGTTGGTCTGCCTGGCAGCTGCCTCTACCCCAGAAATCTCAGGGTACAGTTGACCTTATGCAGCTCTCATTAAAGTCAGTGGTAGTTTGTGCCTATGACTTCAGGAGGAGGAAGATGGGTACCATAGTTTGTAAAGTGATTTGCAGGCTGGAGGGGGCTGCAGCAAGTGATACAAAGGTCCACTGTTACTTTCTGTGTGGGAAAGAGGGTGTGAAACAGACACACTGCCAAATGAATCGTCCTCCTGCCTGCAAGGACAGGAGCAGAGGGGTGTTCAGGACAGCTACTTATCTCCAAATATTAATTTTTAAAAGTGAGCTCCTTTTGTGTAGGAGACTGAGTGTGTGTCTACTCTGCAGTGTAAACCCAGGGTTCAAACTCAGGCTCAAGCCTAACACCCTTCCATCTACACACAAATCATGCTAATCCAGGGTCCAAGGGCTCCACAGAGGTGGAGGATCCAGGCCTGAGTCAAGCTGGAACCCAGGGTTCTAGCTCTACAGCTTTGCAGTACAGATGCATTTCCCAGGACTCATCACCTAGGACTCCACCAGAAGTATCCCACAGTCCCATTGGCTGACTTTCTTTGTTCTCTGGAAGAGTCAAGTTTTCTCACACTGCACCATGAACAAAGGGCAAGAGTGGCTACACTTTGGGAGGGTGTTAGGAAGTCTGGGATATGGGTGGTTGGACTTGTGCCCACACAATGCAGTGTAGACTTGGAGCCCCAGATTGGACTCAAGATTGAACTGCTTCTAACCTGGGATTACAAATGAGCATAGATGCTCAAGCCCTAGGTTAACAAACCCAGGGTCGGCTCACTTAAATTCTATTAAGCCTCAGTTTACATTGCAGTGCAGACATACCCTGTTCTCCTTGGACTGATTGCTCATATGCGTTCCACTCAGGTGTGTGCGCGCCCTTGTGCACGGCCTCCGGAGAACTTTTTCCCTAGCAGCCCCCTGTAGGGGCTGGCCTCGGTGCCCCTTGGAGTGCCGCCCTCATGCGGCGGCATATAGGGCGCTGCCGGCCCCTCCCCTCCTCAGTTCCTTCTTTCCGCCCGTGACGGTCATCGGGAACAACTCTTGCTCCTTGCAAGCTTTTTCCCTTAATGTAAGTAGTTAGCTAGCAGTTCACCCTGAACTAAGTTAGTTTTTTCAGTTTGTTAAGGCATTTAGTTAGTGTAGGAAAGAGCCTTAGGGCTCTGGGTGACCTGGCTATACCGGGCTTGCCGGGGTTCAAACCCTGTGCTGGCTGCAGGAAGGCTTTTCCCGTCAACGACCCCCATGACTGCTGTTTAAAGTGTCTGGGGGAGCAACACCGAAAAGACCGGTGTTGCATTTGCAAGGCCTTTAAGCCGGGGACCCAAAAAGAGAGGGAGATCCAGCTTAAGGCCATTCTGATGGAGTCCGCCCTGCATCCGAGCCGATGCGGACTCCCTCTGCACTGAGCGTCTCATCAGTGCAGAGTGCTCTGCCAGCACCGAACGTCCCCGGTGCCGAGGAGAAAGAAGCGCCGTCCGTGCTTGGAGTGCTCCGCCGCACCGCAGGAGCGACCGGGGTCAAGCCCGGAGGTGCTTCGCTTGTCAGATGTGCCGCCCGCACCGGCACCAGCACCGCCATTCAGGGAACCTCCCCCGACTCCTGGGAGTGGGGGACCCCCTGTCCAGGACCCTTCTACGCCGGAGGCGTTCGAAGCGGCTCGAGCCTTCCTAGCCTTGCCCACGCCTCTGGCCCTCTCTCGGCTGAGAGAGCCAGGGCCTGTGTCCCGGGGCAAGCCCGCGATGGGTGTCCCCGAAGGGTGGGCGCGCCCGGCACCGGAAGAGCAGCTGCCCACCACTCGACGCTGGAGAGTCGAGCTCGATAGCTCCTCTCCTTCCTCATCGTCAGACGAGTCGTCCCAGCACCGCTCCCGATCTTCGAGGCGGCACCGCTCACGATCTGCATCGCGTCGATCCAGCTCCAGCCCGGCATCGAGATGCCACTCTCGGCACCGTTCGCCAGCTCCCAGGAAGAAGCGTCGCAAGTCGTCTGTCCCTCGGCACCAGTCTTCATCTTCGTCAGCGTCACCCCACCATCGGCACCGCAGATGATGTCGATCGTCGGGATCATCTGGTAATGGGTCCCGGTGCGGCTCTTCCCGGCGACGCCTCTGGCACCGATCTCCTGGCTCGGGATCCCAGACCCGCCGCCAGGAGGAGGTATACCCACCGGCACCAGCACCGGCACCTGGCTGGCCCCAACCCCCTTGGCAATGGCCATATTGGGGTCCATGGGCAGCCCAGATGGGGCAGGGAACAATGTCGGCCCCTGCCTCTGAGGCTCAGATAGCTCCCCAGCAAGCACCTTCGGTGCGGGAAAGGGACCACTCCTCGGAGGAGGAGTCGGACCCCGGGGAGGGTCCCTCTACTGGACCCCGCCACCTGTCCTCTTCTTCGTCACCGGATGAGGCGGCCATCAGGAACCAGGGGGCCCCTCTTATTGATTTCAGGGCTCACCAGGAGCTCCTGAAACGGGTGGCCTCTAACCTTGGCTTGGAGGTCAAGGTACTGGAGGAAGAGGTGGACCCCCTCTTCAGGCATGTGGGGACTCAAGGACCATCCAGGGTAGCCCTCCCCGTTCATGAGAGGGTTCTGTGCCTGGCGAAAGCTGTCTGGCAGACCCCCTCCTCGGTCGCCCCAACTTCCAAGGGCACCGGGAAGAAGTACTACGTGCCAGCCGAAAGGCACGAGTACTTGTACACCCACATGGCTCCTGGGACTCTGGTTGTGGACGCTGCCAACCAGAAGGAGAGGCAAGGGGCTCACAGCGCCTCCCCTAAGAACAAGGAGGGTAGGAGACTAGACCTCTTCGGCAGAAAGGTCTACTCCACCGGGGCGCTCCAATTCAGGGTGGCAAACCACCAGGCCCTCTTGGGCAGATATAACTTGAACCTTTAGGAGTCGCTGCGAAGGTTCACAGAGTCCCTGCCCCAGGACCAGGCTGCAGACTTCACCACGGTCCTGGAGGAAGGAATAACTGTAGCCAGCGCAGCCCTACAGACTGCTTCTGACGCTGCTGACACGGCCAGCAGGGTGATGGCCTCCGCTGTTGCCATGTGGCGCGCAGCATGGCTACAGTCCACTGACTAGTCCGAGGAGGTGCAGCACTCCATCGAGGACCTGCCGTTTGATGGAGCCGCCCTCTTCTCGGAGAGGACGGATGACAAGCTGCACACCCTCAAGGACTCGAGGGCGACGCTCCGCTCCTTGGGTCTATACACCCCTCAGGCGGCAAGGCTACAGACTCGCCAGCAGCCGCAACACCCGCCACAGCGGCAGCAGCAGAAACCTAGGCCACCGTCTAGGCCTTTCCCCCCTGCAAGGGGTAGGGTTAGGAGCAGGGGTTCCGGACGGCGCAACCGCCCCACGTCATCCACGGCTTCCCAGAAAGGACCATTCCAGGGCTCCAAGGGAAAGCATCACTTTTGACGGTGCGCCCAAGGGTGGCACCAACATTTGTCCCCTGGATTCTTCCCCGCCTTTCTGGGACAGGCTAAGGCCCTACCTTGGCCTGTGGCAGGGCATCACCTCGGACCGCTGGGTCCTCGACACCGTGCGCTGGGGTTATGCCCTACAACTTGTGGCTTCCCCCCCTCACTTACTCTCTTCCCCATCCCTCTTCAGGGACCCTTCTCACGAGTAATTACTCCTTTAGGAGGTCCGCTCCCTCCTACACAAGGGAGCCATAGAAGCGGTTCCACCGCTTGAGGTGGGGAAGGGGTTCTACTCGAGGTACTTCCTCGTTCCCAAAGCCAAGGGAGGCCTCAGTCCTATACTGGACCTGCACAGGTTAAACAGGTTCATAAAGAAACTGAAGTTTCGCATGGTGTCCCTAGCGGCCATTATCCCCGTGTTGAATCCAGGAGATTGGTTTGCTGCCCTCGACCTGAAGGATGCACACTTCCACATGTCCATCCTTCCCACCCACAGGCGCTATCTAAGGTTTATGGTAGCTGGTGGCCACTACCAATTTATGGCCTTGCCCTTTGGCCTATCTTCCTCCCCCAGAGTGTTCACCAAGTGTATGGCAGTGGTGGCGGCCTTCTTAAGGCGCAGAGGGGTCCAGATATTCCCCGACCTGGATGATTGGTTGATAAGGGGCAAGACCAAGTCACTGGTGCGCAAGGCAGTCTCCCTCGTCCAGGCCACTTGCCATGATCTGGGGCTGCTCATCAATGAGCAGAAGTCGACGCTGTCTCCAGTGCAGCGCATAGAGTTCATAGGGGCATCCCTAGGCTCGGTGCGGGCCAGAGCCTCCAGGTTCGAGGTTTGAGGCCATGGCGGCGATCATATCTCAACTTCAGAGATGCCCCATGACGACAGCCAGGCAGTGCCTTCAGCTGTTGGGCCATATGGCCTCGTGCACCTATGTGGTGAGGCTGTCCCGCCTCAGGCTCAGGCCTCTCCAAGGTTGGTTGGCCACAGTGTATGTGCCCAGCAGGCACCCTCTGGACAGAGAGGTCACCGTGCCCCCCACAGTACTAGGGTCACTGCGTTGGTGGTTGAACCCTGGGACAGTGATGGAAGGGGTTCTGTTCAGGGACCTGACCCCCTCGGTCACCCTGATCACAGATGCGTCGGACCTCGGTTGGGGGGCCCACATCAGTGGTGGCCTGAGCACCCAGGGCCGCTGGTCGTGGGAGGAGACTGCCCTCCACATCAATGTAAAAGAACTGAGGGCAGTCAGACTGGCATTCAAGGTGTTCCTCCATTGTTTATTGGGAAAAATGGTACAGGTGCTGACGGACAACACCGCAGCAATGTATTATATAAACAAGCCGGGGGGGGAAGGGACACGACACGACTCCTCCTCGCCTCTGTGCCAGGAGGCGCTTCAACTTTGGGACTCTGTGGTGAGGCACGATTTCTGTTTAACCGCCTCCCACCTCCCGGGGGTCAGGAACGATGAGGCGGACCTCCTCAGCAGGTCATTTCTACCCCAACATGACTGGTCATTGCATCCGGAGGTAGCGGCCAGGATTTTCCACGAATGGGGTGTTCCCCGACTGGACCTGTTCGCATCGTCCTCGAACAGGAAGTGCCCGAGGTTCTGCTCACTCCAGGGTCGTGAGCCGGGTTCCCTCTCCGACGAGTTCCTTATCGAATGGATGCGTTCCCCCCCTTCCCGCTCTTTCCCAGGGTCCTCTTGAAAATCAAGAGGGACAGCGTGGACGTCATAGTGATTGCCCCAGCGTGGCTGAGGCAGTATTGGTTCAGCATGCTGCAGGACCTCTCTGTCGCCCCGCTGATCAAGTTCCTGAGGAGGCCGGACCTGCTCTCCCAGGACCACGGTCGCCTGCTGCATCCCAGCCTGCACCTGACGGCCTGGAGGCTCTCTGGCTGACCGAGGAGGAGGGAACCTGCTCGGAGCAGGTCCAGCGCATGCTACTGGGAAGCAGGAGGCCCTCCACGCAGATTGCCTACAGGGCCAATTGGAGGAGGTTCACCTGCTGGGCGGAGTCGCGGGGCGTAACCCCTGGTACATCCCTCGTGCAGGCTATTCTCGAGTACCTACTGCAGCTTAGACTCCAGGGTCTAGCATTAGCCTCCCTTAGGGTGCACCTGGCGGCCATCTCGGCTTTCCACCAGCCGTTGGGGGGGCGGTCCCTGTTCTCCCACCCCATGTCGGTGAGGTTACTCAAGGGTGTTGAGAGGCTGTACCAGCAGGTCCGTGACCCGGTGCCTCCTTGGGATCTGAACCTGGTCCTTGCTAGACTGACGGGGCCCCCCTTTGAGCCTTTGGCCACTTGCCCCCTGCTGATCCTGTCCTGGAAGGTGGCCTTCCTTGTGGCCATCACTTCGGCTAGGAGGGTCTCTAAGCTAAGAGCTTTGACCTCAGAGCCCCCCTATACCGTGTTCTTCCATGATAAGGTGCAGCTGAGGCCTCATCCAGCGTTCCTGCCTAAGGTAGTATCCCAATTCCACTATAACCAAGATATTTTCCTCCCCGTGTTTTTCCCTAAACCGCATGGGTCCGAGGAGGAGAGAAGACTACACACCCTGGACGTAAGGAGGGCGCTGGCGTTCTACCTCGAGAGGACGAAGCCATTTCAGAAGGCCACACAGCTCTTCGTCGCGGTGGCGGACAGGATGAAGGGATCCCCGGTTTCCACCCAGTGCATCGCCAGATGGATCACTGCCTGCATCAGGTTCTGCTACGAGCGTGCAGGCATCCAGCTTCCCGGGGTGGTGATGGCGCACTCAACGAGGGCCCAGGCCGCGTCGGCGGCCTTCCTGGAACGGGTCCCCCTGGATGACATCTGCAGGGCTGCCACCTGGTCTTCGGTGCACACCTTTGCTGCGCACTACGCTGTCGTCCCACAGTCGAGGGAGGACACGTGAGTGGGCAGAGCCGTGCTGAGGGCAGCTCACCGTTTACTCCTACCTGCCTCCAGGTAAGGCTCGTTAATCACCTAAGTGGAATGCATATGAGCAATCACTCGAAGGAGAAAACATGGTTACTTTACTTACCAGTAACTGTTGTTCTTCAAGATGTGTTGCTCATATCCATTCCACACCCACCCTCCGTCCCCACTGTCGGAGTTGGCAGAAAGAAGGGACTGAGGAGGGGAGGGGCCGGCAGCGCCCTATACGCTGCCGCATGAGGGCGGCAACTCCAGGGGGTGCCGAGGCCGGCCCCTACAGGGGCTGCTAGGGGAAAAAGTTCTCCAGAGGCCGTGCACGAGGGCGCACACACACCTAAGTGGAATGGATATGAGCAACACATCTCGAAGAACAACAGTTACTGGTAAGTAACCATGTTTTTTACTGCCAGAAGAACATGGCTTTTCAAAGGCAGGTGTGAGTAGGTCTTGTGTAGCTTGCAGAGAGCAGGAGCACAAGAAACCCCCGTTATGGGACGTCAACACAAAAATCTAGGCAATGCCCTTAGCTCAGACCATGGGGTATATGACTGGGTCCCTGGCAGAAAGGGAGTTAATTGCCAGATCAGGTCCCATTCCCACAACAATTGGGGGACTGAGTGCTCAGTCGGGAGCTAAGAGCTGAAACCCCATAAAAGCAGCTCCTAAGTGATCAGACATTAGCAGTAAACAGGCTGTGTGAGAAGGTTCAGAGGTGAAAGGTCTCTGTAGCAGATGGAGGGGCTGGGTTTGTGTTTTAGCCAAAATGAGCCTACAAATCTCATTATTTTGGTCTGAAACCTCAAAGTCACTCACTCTATGGGCAGGGTAGGGCAGGGTGGGGTTCGGTTCATTTCATTTCATTGTGGTTCCTCTAGGGCATGATAATCCCCTATGTGACAAAGCTTAGAGCACAGGTATCACCCCAAATAATTACATAGCCAAGGAAAAGTCTATCACTAATCAGAGGGACCACACAGAGACATGAGAGATTTGGGATCCACGACAGGATTACTTTTATTTAAGAGAAATGCGTCTGAGCATAAAAACTGTGTCCAAGCACTCTTTTCCTCCTGGAGATTCAGTGTCTGGCCCTGGGGCTAAGGCCCAGCTTGGTGTTTTAGATTTTAAGCAGTGCCAGCCCATGGGAGTGCCATCTCCACTCCTTAGCCCTCCTTCTGCTACAGCCCATCCTGCACTGCCTGCTCCTCACCTTGATTTCAAAAGCCTCTTTTAAACTTCCAGAGAAAAGGAAACAGGAGCTGCCAGTATGCTGTGGCTTCATGGCCCCAGCTTTTCCTGTGTCTGTCATTCATTCACGTAAAGGATCTCAGGACTGCTGAGTAATTGCAAAATCCACAGGCGCCTGCTCTTGTCTGTGGAGCAGTGATGTGAGGCTATAATCATCCCTGCCTGCCATTCCATGGGTCCCTGTGTGCATAACTCAAAATCATAAAAAGTAACAGCTTTAAGATCTTTTAAAGCATTTTAACAACACTTTGAAAGTATTAAAGTCTCAAACCTAAAAGGCTTTGAAAGACACTTCTATACTAAAGGCTAAGGGGATGTGGTCTTCATAAACCTGGAAAGAAAGGGGAGTTTCAATTGGGCTGGTGGGCTCAAGGAGGGTTCTTACAGGGACTCCTGGTGCAAAATTGATCAGGAGAGAGCTAATTCTAGGTGCTTGGCTCTAGGCTGGGTTTCCGCAAGAAGAAAGTGTTCCTTTCCTCTCAGAAAGTCATGGGGCTTTTCTTGTGTCCAGCACAAGTACAAGCTGATCTACACCCCCCTCTTTAAAATGATCCTCTGTGGCAGACACCCATGCTCACCTCAGCCTGGGTGCCTTGCTCCCCAGGTAAGATACGGTGCTTAGGTGATACAGTAGGCATTGTATAAAGAGGCAAGTGAGGCTGAGCTGGCCTGGCATACCCCTTTCTCACACCCTTCTCCCATTTAGCAAGAAGCTGAATCTACAACATATTTCTTACCCTAGTTATAACAAAGCTTGGTGTCACCCACAGCGACTGGTCACTCCATATCATACCCACATCAACCACAACCAGAAACAAGCCATGCCCAAGCCTGGATAATGATCCTGGCAAGTAGCCTAAACCTCACTCTCTCTCCTCAGTCCTTCTCCTCCCTCACCCCAGTCTGGAGCAGTCCACTTTCCAGGCACTGACAGTGAAGGCTCTCAGCCATTGCTACTGCTGTCCGTCCACACAGAGAGGTTTCCTAGTCCTGGGATACAGAGCAAGTCCTCTTGGGCTGCAGCCTTTTCATGTCTTCCCCTGTCCCCTTCCTTTCTTTCCAGAACACCCAAGCAAAGGGAGTGGGAGTCTGACAAAGAACAAATACCCAATTGATGGAGCCTCGTCTCCTTTCAGGGAGAGTCCAGACAAAAACTCAGCCCCAAGGACTCTCTGCAGTCAGCATTGGCAGCTCATCCTGCCCCTCAGGGCTGCAGGGGCCTGTGCGTTCCTGCTGTGTGTGACTGCTGCAAAGAATCCTCATTAACCAGATCTGTAAATAACTTAGACATTTATCTTCACCAAATCCGCACATTGCTCCCCTATAGGAATGTATTTATTTTAACCCTCTCTGTGCCAGTCCATCTGCCTCTGATTTACCCAAAAGAATTACCCAAAGCAGAAGGCAGGGCCCTTTACATTTGAAGAGGGTGGAAGAGGGGTACACTCATTCTGGCCAGAAAAGCATTTCTCACTCCTTCCCCCATGACTTTAATTCTACCTCCCTCACACGTTACCTAAGAGCACAAATGAGAAAGGACGTGAAGGACTGACGGGGTTAAATTGGGAAAGCATTAATGATTGCCCGAGGGGAAAGGAGTGTGTGTGTGTGAGAGAGACATTCAGCATTTGGCTGCAGTCCAACACAGAGAGGGTGCAGGCTCTCTGTGCGCTTCCTGCTTAGGGTGGGGTCACCTCCCGTGCCTTCTTTCCCTCCTCCCCAAATTGCTTTCAGCGCCACATTGTTAACATCTGGAGTTTAAAAAAAATCGACATTGTTTCCTTAGCTGAAGCAGAACATTTTCATGACTGGGGAATTCCTGCAGTTTGAAACGAGCCAAAAAGAGGCAAAGCGGTTTTAGCTTCACTTCCCCGCCCCCCTCTTCTTTCAAAAGCAGGACAAAGTTTCTCTGAAATTTAGGTTACACCCACCCTCGCCCCAGATAAAAATTCATATCCAGAGAGGTGGGCCCAAGGCACCAAGCTCAGATCTGACTGTCCCCAGAGTTCAGGCGCGTGTTGGGATGTAGAGTTTTGATTTGAGACTCATCTCTAGCACTGAGCTTGGTGGACTACTGACAGGTATCCCTGGGGATAGAGCAAGGATATTTAGCAAGGCTGCCGTAGGTTTAATCTGAAGCATTTTCTGAACTCTGTTTAAGGCTCACAACCGCTCTTGGGAAGGATGCAAGAGCTGTACAGGGATCAACCATCAACAGGATGAGAAGCAGCAGCTTTTGAACTGCACTCATAAATGTTTAGCAAAGGAAGTGAAGAGTCCCTTATCCCATTGAATGTACAGGGGGAATGTGGGGAGATGAAATGTAGTTGTCCAGTTTGGAGTTTGACCAGGACACCGGAATTTATATCCCACTCTTAATGCATGGACTCTTTACTGACCTCACGTGGTCATGAGCTCTTTTCTGTGTTGCATGCAACCAGTAACACCTCATTTCCAGCTAACATGGTGGGACATCGGTTAAAGAATGAATGCCACCTACTTAATCACTAACGTCTTTTCCTGCAGCAGACGGGTGTTCTTTGGTGGCCTTCCATCCAAGAAGTGACTCATACCAATCCTGCTTAGCTTATGAGATCTGGCAGGATCAAATACAGTGCAAGGTGGCATGGCTTATGGTAATGTAGTTAACTAGTTATTTTGCAAAGAAAAACTTGTTGAATGCACATGCTTAAGTATTTAACTAAAATCTAATAATATCTGGGCTCATTCTGAGCTGTTGCCTTTACAAAAAGGAACATACACACTGGCCTGCCTGGTCTAAAATGGTGGAGTTTGGGGATGAGATTGGACCTGTACAACTACCCAGGTACTTCCTACCAAACAGATGGTGCTGCTGAAGTTCAGTGGACTGGCAAAAATGGATGACTGCTCTGAATTAGGACATAGGAGTTGCCAGTCTGGATCAGACCCAAGGTCCTTCAATCTAGTAGCCTCTTTTTGACTAATACCAGATGCTTCAGAGGAAGGTGCCAAAACCTCACAATGGGCAGGTGTTGGATAATCCATTAGAAGTAGAATGGCTGGGAACAGTGGGAAAGAATATCCCATGCAGTGCCAGCAACCAAACTGTCTAGAACTTGAGTGGAACATCACCAATAGCATCCCAAAGCTAGCAGACGCCATTTCCTGTGATATCCTTGGACCACAACTGCACTTACCAGAAGCATTTTGGAAAGAAGCTTTGCTTACAAATATTATTTTAATGTAGCTCAAAAGTAGCAAGAGGGATGATAACTTGTGGAATTCAGATTGGTAACCTGTAGCAAAATTTGTTACATGACATTTATACAGTTGCAGGTGATTGATGGACCCCTGCTCCAAAGTGGAAGCTGTTCTAGCAACTCTCAATGATATGACTTTGTGTAGTAATCAGCCATTGTTTTCTCTTTCCCACACATGGAAATCTTTATTGCCAGGGCATGATATTGTTGCAACTTTGTGCCCTGATCAGAAGGCTGGGACAACAAATGAAGCAGGTGGAATATAGATGAGGAAGAACACTGAGTATGTCTGGAAATATCATTTTGAGATTCTTAGCTGTTCCTTTGATATACCTTGGATGACAGAGAGAGTGTCCAGAGTTGAGATAGGTGAAGAACAGGTGTCATTTGTATAGAAAATGTGGCCATATTTGAAGTGCACAGTTGAGCTGTCTTACCAATTTACCAAACCTCTCTTTTCTCCCTTGCCCTAATCCCTCTCTTCTACTCCAGCTATTAGTTTGCTCTGTGATTGTGCTATTGAGGGACCTGAGACTGCCAGATGGTGCTGCTGCTCCACTCCCACCACCCTCTTTCTGGGGATGGGGAATAAGAGGCATCTCCTCCCTTGTTTCATAAAAATCAATCAAAACAGGTATAAGAATAAATAACCAGGGCAACTTTCCCTTCTGCTGTTCTCTAGCTGCTGCCTGGCTCAGGCGGGGCTCAGTTGTTTTCTTCAGCACTTACCATCTCCAAGGCCATCCTCCTCAGCTAGAGATAGGCACTGCTCTGCACACACCCCCTATCCCATAACCCAGCAGAGTGGAGGGTGGAGTAGTGAGCTGTGAGAATATCCCCCATCACAGTCTCTTAAGAGCCACTTCACTAAGGAACCATCTGACAGTAGTTCTTCATTTTGATTGTCTAGCAGCCTCCAGTGGAAGTGTACATTGTTGCCCATGGGTTGGTTGTTGTCTGGGAGATGCTAAGGCCCACAGCCTGGCTTGTATAGGGTCTCTCTCCTCGTCTGATCTTTTTCTCCAAGTTTTTATATGGTTTCTGTCTAATCTTATCACTAGCACTTTGGAAAATTCATTATGTTCTTCCCACTTTTAAATGTAGTACATACGATGGCAACAACCTGCAAAAAGCCAGGTGAGTTCAGTGAGATCCTAAACCAGGGCACATGCAAGTACTTGTATCCCAATAGGAAACCACTAGTAACTAGAAACCACTCCAAGAAAGAATAATACTTAGCTCTGAAATGGCAGTTTCTGTCTTCAGTGTGCTTTGCACACATTAAGCTATTAGTCCTCACCATGCTCCAGTGAAGTTGTGTTATTATTTGACTATTGCAGATAGGGAAGCAGAGATGGTAAATGATATACCCAAGGCCACAGAGGAAGTCAGTAGCAGAGCTGGAATTAGAATTTTGGGGGAAAGAAAATATTACTATCCTCATTTTACAGGTGCAGAACTGAGGCACAAAGAGTTAAGTGTCTTGTCCAAGGTAATAAAGGATGTTTGTGGCAGAAATGGGAATGGAAGTCAGGTCTTCTGAGTTCTAGTTCAAAGCCTCTTCTACAAGACCATCCCTCTACTTTATGCTACCTAGCACTTTTGTACCCATTGGTAGTACTAGTACATGTGGCAGTCTTCCTAGGAAGCACTACTCTACTTGGCACTATTGTGGGGTACCAGTACTGTTTTAACACGCTCTCTAAATGTAGCAAGAAGCTTAAGAAATACCTGTGTCTTTCTGAAAGAAATTTTGAATCTTCTTGATTCAATGAGCCCTTTGTTGGAAGCTAAAATGAAATTATCTTAACATTTCTTGCCAAACGTTTTTAAGATTCAGTCCCTCCTTGGCCTTCCTCAATTGAGAAAAGCTGTGTTCAGTTTCTTGGCCTGGTTTTTCACTCACTCAGTTAATCTTTCTTAAACTTCTGATAAACTGCCAGGGAGCTTAAAATCTGCCTTGATAACTCCCTTGTAAAAGAGACTGAATTTACCAGAGGTCATTGTTGCAAATTATTTCTCAATTTCCATTCTTCTTTACTTTGCTATAAGTGCTCTTTAAAAAAGAAGAAGCTGGCAGGCATTCATTCTCAGGACCACAAACTATCATCAGATAATGGATTCAGCCCTTCTTTCTTGTAGTACAGACATTGCTTTCCTCAATGTTTCTAATGATCTCGCCCGCACTCAATGCGATTCTCATCTCTGTGCTTTCGCAACTATTGGCTGCTTTTGATAGCTCATCAAATGTTACTAGACAGACTACATGCTTTATGTAGATCGTTGTGCAATTGCTTTGGATGAGTTTGCTTCATATCTTAGTCAGCAAATTCAGTTCATATGTTTAGACCGAGATTCTTTAGAGTATGTTCACCTTCTTATGGGGAGGACATACATCATACTCTGTATATGTCTGTATAGAATCAAAGCCTTTGGTATTTAATGTATGCAGTCATAGCATCATTAGCTGACATTTTTCCACAGGAGACTCTTGGTGCTTTCACAGTTCTTCCTGAACAGCCAAGTGTCCTCCAAGTTAGCTCATGGGATTTGTGTATGGATCATTTCATTATATCATTGGGGAGCACTTTGGCTTTTGTGAAACCTCCAGAACTTCTTTTAAAAACAAGTTTTGGGTTTGGCAAAATGTTTTTGAATTTTGTGAAATATTTTCACCTTTTATTTAACTATTTGGTTTCTGAAGGGATGTTGGCTAGAAGCCCATGTCTTTCTAAGTAAGAGGAAGCCTGTTCTGTGCAAGCTGAAAACCAGTCTTGCCCTGGTTCTAGGAAAGCCATATATTTTATTACACCAACATGCAGCAGGCAGCCTCCCAGGACTTGTCTATTGCCAGATCCAAATGGAGCTTTAAACTTTAAAGTTTGCAGTTTCCTTTGAGAGCCAATTTTCCGAGTGTTCTCCTACATCTAGAGCCCAGGCATTTTCATTCTAATTTGGAATAGGTCAGAGTATCTGCATGAAATCCCATCCTCTTTGTACTTGCTCTCTGGCTGCCACCTTTAACTGTTATCACTTATTTTACCTCCGTAGGCGGGTGCTGGTGCACTAAAGCACACGTGCACGAAGGTTGTATGCACACAATTGGCAGTTGGGCTCTGCCACCACGTCCTATGAGATTAGGGTTTGGATCCTCATTGTGTTTATCTACACTGTAGTAAAAGACCCGTGGGCACAGATCTGGCTGACCTGGTCAACTGACACAGGCTCACACGGCTATGGCTGCAGAGCTAAAAACTGCAGTGTAGACATTCGGGCTCAGGCTGGAGCCCAGGCTCTGAAACGCCATGGAGGAGGTGGGTTTCAGCCTGGGCTCCAGTGCAAGCCCGAATGTTACACTGCAATTTTTAGCCCCGCAAGCCCAAATCAATTGACCTGGGCTCTGAGACTTGGTATTGGAGTGTAGACATACACATTATGATTTGAACAGAAGAGGCCAAGAAGTGAGGCTCTCACACAAGCAGTTTTTAGTCATGCTGGGAGACCACTGATTTCAGCAAGAGTCTGGGTGTGCAGGTGTGGGCTTATCAGCAGCGGAGAGGAGCCCATAGTCATCATTACGAAGGGCAGAAGTACCAATAGGGGTGACATTCTACTGTGGTTAGAATCTGCAACTGCAGATGATACGCAATTGTAAATAAATCAAAAGTCTTTCTCTACCTGTAGATTGGGGCAGTATAAACAGCCTGCCATCATAAGTGAAATGGGAATGCTCGAGTCAAATCAGTTCTCATTTACTCACTTCACAGGATTATTGTCTTCAGGATGATTTAAGGAGCTGTGCGGCCACTAATCAAATGCTTGATCCATTTTCATTTGGCAAATATAGTGCTGGAAATATGCACAGGCAGAAAAGGCAGGTAAACATCCCTCAGAGCGCCACTGGCATCGCTCCCCACTCTAAGGCTCAGTCTACACTTACCTTCGGGATTTGGCAGCAGTTGACGGGAGATACACAAGTGATGAAAATCACTTGCGTATCTCCCTTCGACTTTGCTGCGTCTGCTCTGTCGCAGCGTTCCCCTCGACACAGTGCTACATCACTTACCAGGGTGGTTTTCCTGCGTCACTTGCTGGATCAACTGAGCAGGTCTACACAGACCGCTCAGTCAACCCAGAGCAATCGATCTGATGGTGGCGAATTTACCACCATCAGTGTGGACCCAGCCTAAGAATAAGAGCTGAAAAGCGAAGTCCTAGCATAAGCATTGTTGGAGAGAGTTGGTAATTATTGTTAATTATTTGTATCACTGCAGCACCTAACAACTCTAAATAAGATCAGGGCCCCATTGTCCTCGGCATTGAACAGATAGATAATAAAAGACGGCCCATGTCCCAAAAAGCTTACAGTTTAAAGAGACAAGACAGAAAAGACCTCCTGTAAGCCTTTTCCTCACTATTTCAGGATGAAAACCTCACATCCACGTCTTCAGCTGCCCATAGATATTAAGGTCTTTCTTGTGTGTGGATACATTAAAAATAAAGCAAACAAACCCAACAATCTACAGTAGCACTGACTCTTGCCATAATTCCTTCTCACACAGCCCAACCCCAGCTCCTTCCAGCATTTCCTGTGCACTTGGAGAGGCTGAGAAAATATCTGCCACACGCTCAGCCTGGGGCTTGCTTCCTCTTGCTTGTCCTGATGTTGTACTAGCTCAAACATGGAAAAACGCTTTTGCTGCCATTGCTTGCTCTGTAGCCGACATCTTTAACCTTTCATTCTCAGGAGGGAGGACAAGTTCCATCATGTTTAAAACATCCTCGGATTGTTCCCATGCAAACTCTGATGATACGTGCTCTGGTTTTCATTAGTGACCTATTTACTTACCAACCATTGTTTCTAAGGTCCTGGATTGTTGTTTATTTTTTAAGGTCTCTCTGCAACTTTTATTCAGTCCATTGCTCTTCTTTACCACAAAAGAGGAACAAGCGATCTCACTGGAGGTTTGGATTTAATGCAAATTCTAGAGCCTTTTTTTCAAGTTGTTGGTTTCACTAAACCTTTTTTGCCTTCCATGGAACATTCCCCCTGCTCCCTACTTCATTTAAACCATTGTTTTCCCAGGAACATTTAAAATTAAGAAGTTTCTTTCTAACAAAAGGGAAGACTGCACTCTGCAAAGAAGAAGATTTTAGTTTGAACTGACTTTTGCCCTCCTAGGCTGTGTGAGAGAATAAAGGAAAACTTGATGTTGTTCCCAGAATTCTTTCTGCCAGAGCCAAATGATTATCAAACTTCAACTGTTCCAAGTTTGATTCTTAATCTAGAACTCATGGTTTCCAAGCAATGTTTAGATCTGGTAAAATAATTTCTTCTTTTCATACATCTTTCAAACTTCAGAATAAGGGCTTATGTTTTTGGACATGACTAGTGATTTTGTGTGCCTCCATTTTTGGATTCCCAACTTGAAACACCTTAAAGGTGCCTCCTAGTTCAGAGTGTGAATGCAGTCTGTAATTGGGCACCAAAAATCACTAGTTGCTTTTGAAAATGTAGGCTAAACTCTTCTCATTGTTCCCATTGTGTCATTGTTCTCTTCTACAGTTCTCAGAGTTACTCCCTTTAAGGGACAGGCTTCCCAAGTTCCCCTTGACCCATCTGAACCTTTTAAATGAACCTTTCTGTTAGTCTGGGAATTTCTCAGTTCTGATGCCTACCCCATGCTCAGCATCAGCAGCTTTTATTGTGGAACAGCTGCAGCCATAGGATGTAGATGAACATGGGCAACAATGTGATGGCAATTCAGAGCTCCAGGTCAGGAGGAAACCTTCCACTCAGCTTTGAATTACAAGAAGTCAGAACTTTCTCAAACCATTCCCCATATCAAGGATGTTTAGGTAAAATAACCAACCTGAATCTTCTTTCAAAACTCAAACTAAAGCCTAACTGAACCTGTTTTCATCTTTGAAAAAGTTTGGATGTTTGGCTGGTTTTCATTTGCATGTACCTCTTGAGCATGCCTAGGACAAGGAGCCGCAGTGCTTAAATACTACAAGAAAACTGCTCTGGTGAGATTTCCACCCCGAACTGTGATCCAAGTTGTTCATGGAAGTACCTGAACTTTTAGATGTTTTCCAAACCAGGCCTCTGAACCCTGTGAAGTTTGCACACCCACTAGCCTGAGTCCATGGGCCATTGACATGTTGCATTTCACCACTCTCTTCTGCCATCTTGTAACTTGCTCCCACACAAAGTGAGTGTTTGGTTCTTTATAAATCTCAGTTTTTTAAATGCTGGTGGTATTGAATGAAGTGGCACACTCATTTCCTAGATCTAGTGTGTTTGGTAATAACTAATGAACAGAGCATATTAAAGTTCAAACTCCTTGGAGCTGATGTACATGAAAATCTAACCTGGGATGTTGCACAAGACATTATGAAGCCCAGAGAGAAATAGAAGGGGCAGCTAAAACATGCCCTACCTTGAATTCAACTTTGCTCTGCTAATCTTGGACTATTACTCACTATCATGATGTCCACAGCAACTGTTCCTGATGTTGGAATTAACATAAAAATGGGCCTGTCATCCTTTAGATATGGTAAATTAAATGTCCTTAATTTGCTGATGGTGAGCTGATGCTGAAACCAACCTGCAGTGTTTAGCAAGCGACATACAGTATTACCCCCAAACTGAAATATTATGCTAGCACCCCAGCTACAGTCAGAAAGCTTTTCCCCTTTTCTCCTGACTGACTAGGAGACCCTGCCTGTGCTGTGTTCAACATCAGGTGAGCATTTCAGCTCCATTTTTCCTGCTTTAAGAGATAATGTTTGTGCAGCTCTTTGGAGATACAAAGCACCATGGAAGTTCTAAGTGCTATTTTTGTTGTTGTTACCAAGGCGTACCTGACATTCTTCCGCTCCACGCAGTGTCTTGTGAGAGTGTTGGTGGCAAGGCTCGATGGAGTGTTCAATACCAGTTTCACACTCCAGAGCAGCTCATCCATTTGGGCTTTGTTTGATGGAGCACACAGGAAAGAATAGATGAAAAGACTGTAACTCTGATACCCTTTGAAAAGAACTGTGCTGTGTCTTTGGGGCCAGATCCAAAGCCCAGTGAAGTCAATACAATTCTTCGCATTGACTTTGAAGCAGAGATGCGGAAAGGAAGTACTAGGGGCCATGTCACAAAAACCCACCATTTTGTTTGGGGTCAATCGTTGTGCTATATTTTTTAAGTAATCATATTTAGTGGTGGAGAAGACACCATTTCTGACTTGGATCTAATGGACAAAATCTCATGAAAATATCAGGATTTGCAGATGAATGTGGAGCAAAAATATGGGTGCTTTTGCATGGCACTTGGGTGCATGGTGGGAAAGAAAGGTGGAAGGCAGACAGATATACATAGTGTGTACTGAGACTAGGCTTAGAGATGGGAAACAGTCAAGCAGTTTGGATAAAATGAGACCTGACTTACAACCTTGGCCAAACCCTGAGATGAATCAAAGCCAAATATTTTTTGAAGGGACATGGTCATCCTGTGCCTAAGTTATTTTTTATCTGTTGTTGTACCAAGTAACACCTCAGAGGCTAAAAGTGAGAGCTTAGTGGGAAAAATCCATAGATGCTGTGGTGGTTGGCTCTATAGAAAGAGCTCAGAGAGGTAGATAGAAAAAGTTCTTTGTTCTTTTTTTCAGTGTTTTCTCTGTGCATCTAATGGCATTTCATGTACAATAGGCTTCATCGTTGCCCCTGTATAGTTCATCAGTTTCCCCTCTTGTTTATGTGGGTCTTTCATAAAGCAACAGGGGTAATAAAATCATTTTTTTTAAATAGGAGAATGTGTATGTAATATAACATACATCCTTGGCATGACATAGTTTTACCTCCTATTTTGACACTCACTAAATGTCAAACTGATGGTTGTTCCTTTAAGGTTTAAAATGTTTCAGTTAACATTTTGTATGATGTCTGCACTTCTTGGAACTGTCAGGGACCAGAAGCAGAAATACTAAGATATTGGAACTGTCTGGAACCAGAAGCAGAAATACTAAGATATCATGGAAGAGGATAATTCCTTTGCATTTCTAGCTCAAGCTGAAAGCAAGATGTTCCAAAAATCTCACTTGAGAATCTGAAAGTCACAAGATGTCCAGAAGAAAGATGTGCAAAGAAGGTTTGAGAAACGTCCAGGTCTCTGGGTGTTTATCGGCTACTGAACCTCTGAACCATTTGAAGTTTAACCAGCTCTAATTATATTGGATGTTGTGGTTTCCAAAAAAAACTGCCACCACTGACAAATATCTTTCTACCAAACCATTTCATCCACCAGGTATGTCGGTTTTGCTTCCTAACCAGGAACAGATGCCATCCAAGGAATCTACAAGAAATCCCATATTCACAAATGGTGAGATTCACCCCATTACAGAAGGGACTTTACCATAGGTCTTTCATGCAAGGGTGAATTTCAATCACTGTGCTTAGCTGTAGCACCAATAATCTAGGACCTAGTTTGGCAGCAAATATATGAATGATGCTCTGAGATGCTGCTAGGGAAAAATGTAACTGTATTTCTTTTCCTTCTTTATTTACCAATTAAAAATAGTTACACCAGATAGGCTCTTCAAGATAAAAAACATCTGGTTGGCAGAAGTGCCCTGTCAGCAGACAGCAGCAATTACGCTGAGGCTGAGCAACAGCTTAATTACTTACAAGGCAGCTCCACTGACAAAGGGAGCCGCTGCAAGCTAAACAAATCCCCCAACTAAAATAGTCCCTGAAATTAGAACTATTTAAAAGAAAATCTCAGACCACAAGAAGTTAAGTGAAATGGAGGCTAGCCCCACTCTTAGCAGCAGAGTGGGCTCTGAGTGGAAATGTTCATTTATATTCGTGTTGGTGCTTGTTATTTTTGCATTCCCATCCCTCTGTAAATGGCACGTTTTGGCTCTAGTCGAGGAGGCAGCAAACCCCAGCTACTTGGAGGAGCTTTAAAGTGGTTCTTTGACAGGAAAGCAGATGAGAAGGAAGAGAATATTTATACAAAATCCTGTGCATTTGTCCCAGCAGTCTCTCAGTTTCCCTTTTTTCTTGCTGCCAATAGCTTACATTTAAGGATGAGCTCTTGATCTCTGTTTCTCCTCATCAGGCCCTACATCCACTCTATCAGTCTACCATTGGTGTGTATACAGAACCTGTCACCGCAGTATCAGAGCCCTCATAACCTCTCTCTCTATTTTTTTAAAAATATAAATGCATTTGTTTTCACCACCTCCATGTTATCCCCATTGTACAGATGGGGAAACTGAGACACAGACAGACTAAGTGATTTGCCCAAGGACACACAAAGAGGCTGTAGCAGAGCTGGGAATGGAACCTAGGTTTTCTAAGTCACAAGTGAGCCCCCCCGCAATCACTGGGTCAGCCTGCCTATCCTTGTTTTCATAGTGACATTGCCTTCTTATTCCACACTGATTCTTGCCCATCACTTGTGTAGAATGGAGATTGACGAAAGGCTGAACAGAAAGTGCAGGGAGGCTAGGTAGGTACAAATCTTTGTTTGGACACCCAGGGGCAAATTTCACATTAGCTGAAGCCAGTGAAGCTACCTCGATGTAACTAGGGACAGCCTGTGTGAAAGAAAGGAGGGAGGAAGGGTAGTGCCTCAGTCCAGTTCCTAGTGAACAGTGACCCACCCTCACAAAAACCAGTTCCAAAGGCGTCAACCTCGTGTGTCTTTTCAGCCACAGGGCAAGGTGTGAGGAGCCATGGTAACTCCCTGAGTTACCTTGTCACTCCTCGTGCAGGCTGCCTGCTCCATGAATAAATGGGATACTAGGCACCTGGGTGGGACTCTGGCAGCTGCTTCCCCCCACACACACCGAGTCCTCTAGCAAACAAACAAATAAATAAATACAATTTCTAATCATTAGACCATTATGCAAATCAGAGATGGGGTCATCAAATGTCCTGCTCGAGAGGGCCAACTTATCCCCATGCTTTTTTGACTGTAAATCAGCATTCTGGGGCAGGGGTTATTTCTTAGTATATGTTCGTACAGCATCTTGCACAGTGGGGCCCTGATTCTGTCTGGGGGCTCTTGTGCATTACAGCAGTTCAAGTATTCAATAATAAATAGTAATAACCACCCATTTCACAATGAGTTAGGTAGTTTTTTCACCCGTGTTTGAAGCATGAGTTATTAATGGTCACTGCTATATATAGGGTACTGGTCCCCTTAATAGTACTAAGTATAACTGAGATGACTAATTTCGTGGGAGTCCAAAGCAAGTTCCTGCCACACTCCTGCCCCTGTGAAGTGCCATGCGCACCTTCAGCAGAGTACAACAATAATGCAATAAACAATCAGTGTGGCAAATCTTCATTAACAAGAGCTTGTGGATGAGGTGCATGGCTTGGGAATCAGAAGTAAGGGGCTCAAGTCCCTGCTCTGTCACAGACTTCTTGTGTGACGTTGGGTACGTTGTCGCTTTGTCTCTGAGAGCCTCAGTTCCCATCTATAAATCAGGGCTAATAATGTTCCCTTTCGCTCACCCTTTATCTGTTTAGGCTGTAAACTTTTCAGGACAGGTACCGTTTCTTAATCTGTGTGTGTATAGTTCCTAGCAGAATAGGGCCCTGATCTCTTCCGGGGCCTCTATATGCTCCTATAATACAAAGAATTAATATAATCTTATTCTTGAATGTGATGAGGGAAAAGTATGACAAACTAATGAAAGGTAGATGGGTAGATGCATTTTTGAGATATCTCTGCTGATATTCCCCAGATTCAGTCACTGTGATGGGATCACAATTAAGAACGGAAGACTGAAGCATTTTGAAGCCATGAACTAAAATCAAAGAACCAGTGCCCTGTTCTGTCAGCCTGGGGAGAGAGCTGTTTAGAAAATCTGCACATTCTGTAGCTAGGAAAAATATTACAAGAGATCTGTGTCAGGCAACTAGGAAAAAAAAAAAAGACCATTGCACAATCTAATCACAGTAATTCTGGGAATGCAGCCTTTGGCCCAAGCCTCTCTTACATTTGTGAGTACTCAGGATATAGATCCAGTACAAATGCAAGAGCATGATTTACTTCTGTGTAATCTAAACAGCACTGACTAACGTTTCAGCAACACTGTGCTGACATCACTTTGGAGATCTGACTGGGGTCCCTCGAAAGCAATTAAAAATAAGCCCCATCTCCCCTTCCAAGTTTTATATCACTACAGCTCTGTTAGGAGTATGTCAAGAAATATAAACGGAAAATAACATCCCAGCCATGCAGTAGGACATGGAGGGGGAAATAACTGACATGTGGAAATGGTTCTAAGGAGTCTCCTGGAGTGAAGCATCTTCAAGCCCAGCCCAGGACTGAAAGTGTAAGGGACATTGTTTGTCTGTTTGTCCTCTTTACTCCAAAGTATGAGAGGGACACACAGAGCTTTATCATACATCTCTAAAGTACAGAGAAATGAATGGATGGGAAATACTGGGTGATTCTGTGGTCAAAGCAGAGGAATGTGTGTTAAGAGACATGGGTTCTATTCCTGGCTCTGCTGCTAACTCGCTTAGTGAACTTGGGCAAGTCACTTCCCTTTCTATGCATCAGTTTTATCTCTGTAAAATGGAGATAATGATCCTGGTCCAGCTGCTGTTGAAGTCAACAAGAGTCTGTCCACCAATTTCAGCAACAGTTGGGGTTAGTTCAGAAACTCTTACCTAAAAAGCTTAACAAACTGCTTAATGTTTGTCAAGTGCTTTGATAGGTCTTGTTGTGCAAAGTGTTGTCTAAGACTCTGAGCATCCCTGACTCCACTCTCTTCAGCCAGCCAGTACACACAATATAAATGCTATTAGCAGAGGCAGTCAGCAAGAGTGTGTAGCTCAGCTGGAGTGTCAGTTGTAGCATTGCAAATTCGGTGTGAATGGGCATTTAAAAGATGGCCAGGTGTTTGCTTCCTCTCTTTTGCCCCCTCCTGTTCTCATTCTGCCCGGGGAGAAGAGGAGGTGAGACTTCAGTGTGTGAGATATAAAACCTTCCCCCAAAATGTGTGACCAATCACAATGATGAGGTCATGTTGATAACTTATCCTGCATGCTAGTGAAATTATATCCATGCCCGGAAAAGGCAGAGGAATGAATATTGCACCCGCTCTCCACAGCCACATTCTTAGCCATCCAAGCTTATGGTTTTCTGTGTGCCCACTAAGATCTGCAACACACCCATAACCACAAAGAACAGGCCTGGATTTCATCTTGCTAATGCTTGTGCAAATCAGGAGTAATCTCATGGAAATCAGTGAGAGAGGAGAGCCAAGTCCTATAAGTGGGAGTGTGGACCAAGGAGATATGACATCAAGTGGTATTACTGCTGCTTAAAAGTGACTACAGAAATGAAAATAGAAAGGGCTGCCCAGAGACTTCAGTCTGTGCTATGGTATGTGCTATAATCACCCTTGGTGAGCTCACAGACAGGATCTGCCAGAGGAGACCACCACACCCACAAGTCAAAACAACAATCAAGAAAAAACAGGCCCAGAAAATTCTACTTCATTTTTGTAGCTTTTTCACTTGTCTTTGTTTAATTGCTCAGTCCCATGTTGGTAGGGAAAGGAGTTTTCCTCCTACAACCCCCATACCTTCACCTGCAGGGACAACCATAAACTGGCACAAGGGACATAGGAGATGTTGCATGGTGGAAGTGTCAATAATGGGCCATTTCTTATCATTGGTGTTAGCCCAAAGGAATGGACCTTCTCCCATAGGAAACGGAACCAACTGAGCAAAGGGCCAAGGGCTTTCTTCATCCCAAGAGACCAAGTGCCAAAGCAACCTGGAAAGGTAGCAGATGGAGGCACCACCGCAGCCAGCCAAGCAATTTGGAACACTTTTGAGAACATGGGACATGGAAGGCAGGAATGGTTACCTGTCTCTGTGCACTTTAAATAAGGGGGCCAGTGACACTCGTTTGCTCAGCAATGCAAGAGAAGCAAATTCAAAGGGTTTTTTGCGACACGTGACCAGCTTAACTCAACTCCAGCAGGTTGAGTCTGATCCTGCCTTGCTGCAGGGCCAGCAAGAGGCAGGAGTGAGGTCAGAGCATGGAGCAAGTTGCTGAGTTACCTCATTTATATGTTGAGGATTGTTTAAGGCTGTTCCACTGCAGAGACCCCATCCTCCGTCTCCATCCATACTCCACTCCTGTTTCATCCTATGCTCTTGTGAGTGAGGACACAGGCACATGGCAGTGGGGGACAGCGGAGTTTGAGACTAAATATGCAGTACGAAGTCTAACATTACTGCCACGCATGCCTACTCTCTCCACTTGCACTTTTGCTGGAGTACAGCCCCTATGTGTTCTCTTCTGTGCCTTGCACAGGGACTTGTGACACTGACACCACATTCTCTGCCCCATGCACAAAAGCTCACTCTACATGAGTGCTCTGTCCATCACACACACGTTGCTCAGCACAGCCTCATTATCTCATGAACAGCACTAAAGACAACCCAACAGCTGACATCTTGCCTGGTTTCCGAATTCCAGCATCTGAGCCATTAACATTATGGATGGGGTGGTAGTAGGTGGATGCAAAGCAAAAGAATTGCAGTCATTCTGAGAAGTGTGTCCAGCAAGGAGGAGACAATAGGATTGGTAGGGGGATGCAGAAAGGATGTGAGCCAACAGGAGACATTTAGTAATGTTTAAAAGGACTTTGTTTTTTCTTTCTAAACCAAAGAGCAAGTGCTCTTTGAGGCTCTCCCTCCAGTTGAGCAGGGGAAAGAGCTCTCTGCCTTTGATGTCTCTTTGGAAAGCCCGGTTGCCAGTTGAGGAAATGGCACTGGGAGGAAGTTTGAACTTGAGCCTATACACACAAGTGAGAGTGAAAAAACAGTCAAATGTTGAATCCCAAGGGGGTTACCATAGCCAAGTCCTCAGCCAGCAATGGAATCTGAGCTGTAGGTTCTCAAATAAAGCAGATAGAAGATTCTGTAAAAGGCCATCACCAGAACTTCAGTGTCCCACTTGTTTAAGCATAGATTGGAGGGGAAGGCAGCTATTGTCCAGAGCTAGGGTTGAGCACATAACTCATGAATGCCTGAAAAATGCAGGACTACATAAACAAGGCACATGCATCCCTCACATCTAGAGGTAAGAGTTCAGATCCAGCTGTGGCATGAGCAGCAGCAATCCCAATGAAGTCAATGGGAGTTCACCCACTTACTCCAGGGCTGAATTTCACCCAGAGGGTATTATTCCAATCTAGGAACATAAAGATTGCCATAGAGACCAGATCAGACCAGGGTCTAGTCCACTCTCCTGTCTCCAACTGTGGCCAGCACCAGCTGCTTCCAAAGAAGGAACAAGAAGAATCCTGCAATTGGAAATTATAGGAATACCTGTTTCTTTCCTACTCCCATTACTTATAGACTGGTTCATGTTATGAAGGAGGAGGGCTTATGCTTTCTATACTATATCTATTGAAGCCCTTACTATTCTATTCTGGTCCTTGTAGTGCTGTTGTGATGGTCACTTCTTGGGTGTCACTTGTAGACCCTGTTTGGATAATTCTAACTCTCTGTACTGAACAGAACTCGTTAAAAATGTAATTGAAACTGTTTTCAAATAAAATATGACCTCTTGAAGGAAACAAAGTCCAGAAGGAACCATTAGATCATCTAGTGTGATCTTTTGTACATCACTGGACATTAAATTTCACCCATTTACCCCAGTACTGAATCCAGTAATTTATGTTTGATTAAAGCATATCTTCCAAAAAGGTGCCCAGTCTTGATCTGAAGACATCCTGAGCAAGAGACTCCACCACTTCCCTTGGAGTTTGTTCCTGGGATTATTCACCCTGACTGTTAAAAATTTGCTTTTTATTTCTAATTTGAAGTTGTTTGACTTCAGCTTCCAGCCATTGGTTCTTGTTCTGCCTCTTTCTGCTAGATCAAATAACCCTTTAGTACGCAATGTTTCTCCCCAGGAAGGTATACACTGTAATCAAATCACCTCACAATCTTCTTTTAGCTAAGCTGAAAAGATGGAGGCACTTGAATCATTCTTCTGGCTCTTTTCTTCACCCTCTCCAATTTTCAACATCCATTTTAAAATGTGTATACAGTATTCCACTGTCATCTCACCAGTCATCTACAGAGGTAAAATCATCTCTCTATTCCTACTCACCACTCCTGTGTATCCATCCAAGGATCACATTAGCCCTCTTTGCTACAGCATTGCACAGGGAACTCATAGAATCATAGGACTGGAAGGGAACTTGCAAGGTCATCTAGTCCAATCCTCTGCACTTATGGCAGAACCAGGCATTATTATGTTCATTATTATGTTGTTTGTCCAGTATGATCCCTAAATCCTTTTCAGAGTCATTGCTAGGATATAATCTCCCAATTTTGTAGGTGTGGCCTTCATTCCTTGTTCCTAGATATATAACTTTGCATTTGTCTGAACTAACATGCATTTTGTTTGATTGAGCCCAGTTTATCAAATGATCCAGATCATTCAGTATGACAGCCCTGTCCTCATTTATTGAAACAAATAGAAATTTTTCATTGTGATTCAGTGTGTCCTGCTCTCTCGCCCCCTCTCCCATTACCCTGGTAAAAGAGAGAGGATGTAGAAACCAGAAAACAGAATTGAAATGGAAATTTTCAATTCAATTAGTTGCTCAAAAAAATTTAATTTTTTCAACCACCCTTGCTTACTGTTGGACTTGATATTTTCATGCTGTGTTTCCTGATTCATTTGGTAATAAAGGTTTTTTAAAGGCCCATTTTTATTTTGCTTGTGGGGCAGATCTTCTGCTAGATGGAATGTGAATAGTTAACTCTGTCTCATAGATGCTATACTGCTAAGAGTTAACAGAGATTCTCCTTGTGGGAAGTAGCAGAGGCCTAGATCTGCATTCTAGCCCTGCTATTCTGAGCAGCCATGGAGTGCAGCGTTGTGACAATCTGGCAGTTTCTATGTGATTGTGAATTTGTTACAATACTGTAGCATGAAAAAGGAAGCCCAATTCTCAGATAACAATTTAAAACACATCAGCTCTATGTAACATATACATGTATCTGTTTGCGTTCCAAGTGTCACCGGGTGGGGCCATAAGGAAAACTAAGAGCAGCTGTGGCGGTGAAATAGAGCGAATAAAAGTTTGAATTATTGTTAACATATGTACCACTATAATAAAACCCCAATCTGATCAGTTACATGAACACAACATACTGCTGAACAACCCCCTTCTGGATACATTGGTATTCCAAAGCATGTCATAAGAAAAGATTAATGGTTTGGAAACGGATCTTTTCCTTGGGATGCAGATTTCATTTCCTTGCCTGTTATTCTTGGAAACTTTTCAAAAAGCTGAGGGGGCGGGATGGGGGGGGAATATAATGTATTAAACCTGTCCAATGTCTTGTTTAATTAGCACAGCAGTCAGGAATGAAAGGGACAAACTGGAAGTAAGGGGTGATCACCTGCTCCCTGGAAGTATCTCTTTTCTCTGATCATTGGTCCCCCCAAAACAATATTTTAGAGGGATGGGGGTGATTGAACCTGGGAAGTTTGTAGTTTAGCAAAACATTTTAGAACTTGATTAAAAAAACTAATTTCTCTCCCATGGAAAATGACTCAGAATGCAATAGAACAAGTTTCCTTAAATAAAGAAATTGATTTCCATGCTACAGAGTTGAAAGAATCTCAGTCTCAGAAATTTCCCCTCCACTGGAATCCTTAGAAAAAGACATTGGTTTGGTCTTTTTCATCTCTACAGAGTCTTCCCCTGGCCAGATTTCATCCAGATGTACATCTTTTGCAGCCTGTCTCAAGTCAATGGGCCAGTTCTTCAGCTGGGTGTAAATGGCCTGTATTTTGCAGGAAACAAGATGATCTCTTCTGGCCTTAACATCTGTGAATAAAGGTTCAGGCAACAAAAATCCAGTTCCAAGTCAAGGGAGCTGTAACCATTTACATCAGCTGAGGATCTGCCACAATCAGTTAGTCTGGAGTATATGTCACAGCAGGATTTGGGCCCTGCCAGTTGCCTACATGTGTCTCTCGAATTCTTCTTCCACTTACAAGTCAAGCAACTATCTTTCCATCAGCTTCCCTCTCACTGATGCTTAAGAAGCAGCATACAAGAAGAGCAAAGATAAATTACCATTGTGGGCTAGTTCCACACCAGGAACTGAAGATAAAGGCATAAAATACAAAGTCAGTTATTTATGGTGAAGCCAGTTTCTGAAGGCCTTCCTGCTGTGCCCAGCCACTATAGGGAAGCCATGGAGTATGTAGAATTTTTTTTTTCTTTTTAGAGGTTTTACTACAGCATGTAGCATTCTAATTGTAACACAAGGAGCTTAGCATAAAAGAAGCAAGAGCATTGGGCCTAACTGCTGTTACAATGTGGGTATTAGTGCAATAGATAGAAAGAAAGAAAGAAAGAATACATATTTCAATTTAGTTGCTAAATTCTTGCTCAGTCAATGATCTACTCTCATCTCAAGGTGCAGGGATTTCCCATAGGCAGAACACTCCTGTTAGTATCATTGATTGGTACATGCATAATATGTGGTGAGTCCTTTGCAATGGACATAGGTATGTCATTGCTCACCACTAGAAGCTGGGATCATTGCAAGCTGAGTGAAGCCCTCAGCACAGTCTATAGGGAGTGGCAGTAAATCTCAAGCCCGTGGTGCACCCACTTCCTTACTCACAAGCATTCAGGGTTACAAAGAAGGGACAAGGGCAAAGAGTGCACACATCTGGGCTTGGCACGATGAAGAGTGGGATGAATTGCAAGAGAGACACACATGCAGCAGGGTGGCTATAAAATCCAATCACCAGCATCTTCCATGCATTATCCCCAGCCTACTCCCTGGTTACATATTCTGCGCCTATGACAAGGAGGGCCAGACGAGCAGCATATATGACCTGGAATCACCACATCCCGTCAATGATGCACTAACAATGGAATGAAAATCCCTGTGCAGGGAGTACAGTAACACTATGGTATGCACTCTAGGCACCCAGCATTGAACTCAAACAGAAAGACTCAGCCTAAACAGCTGCCCCTTCTAGAAACCAAGGCAAGAGGAAAACCCCACACCCAATAAAACTGAAAGATAGGGGATTGCTAAATGATTTTTCCTTATCTAAAGATAAATGTTGCCCCCTCCCAGTCTCCAGACAATTTCTAGGGAGGTATCTGGGAAAAGGGGAGGGTGAGAAGGCCTGCCGACATCATTCAGACTTCAGCAACATCTCCCCAGCACGTTGCTGGAGATGTTTGATGATGTCAGCCAAATTTGCTAGCAATGGGAGATGCACCAACAGATTCCTGCAAAATGAGAGCATTGGGAGTGGGGCCTTTGTAAATGAAGGAACTGGATGGACTGAGCCCAGTCCACTCACCAGGTCAGAGCCCGGATGAAAGAAATGAGCTGCAGCTTCTTTCTCTGAACTCCTCAGCAGCACTGCCTTCAGACAATGATTTATTTAACAATCATAATAAAAGAGAATCCTATTGGCTGAACCCTGCCTCCCTGAGGGTCCCAATTTATTACACACTCACACATTGGTTATGGATTTCCAGAAAGCTTCTTTCTTAGATATGTGTCATCTCTTATCAGACACAATCTGAGCTGTTTCTTCTGTATCCAAATGCACTTTTAAACAATCTGCTAGGGCTGGAAGTTGGCTTTATACAAGAGCTCTCATGCCCACGGGATCTTGACATGCTTTAGCCCTGACCCAAAGTCCATTGAAATCCATGGGAATCTTTCCATTGGTGTCAATGATTTTGGATGGGGCCTTTTCAGTTATAGGTATGATGAATATGCTAAATGGGGTCCACATCTGCCTGGGTCCTCCAGATTGCTTTGAATTTTTGTTGCCTGAACCTCCCCCTGAGTCCAAGATGCACCACGCTGTTGGGATGCGTCTGCCCCAGAACACACTGGACCAGTTTTCCAGCAATGGTGCTAGGCAACAGAGTCAGTAGCCAGGGTTCAAGCACTGTTGCCACAGTGTGAACACAAGCTTTGTGTGCCTCAGCAAGGGAGACGTTAACTGGGAGGCTGGTGAACATAGGCAAGGAGCACAAAGGGTGCAGAGGGAGGCAGGGTTAAAACAGAACAATGCTCATTGTGACAGAATAAAGAGAAACTGAAAACTTGTCACACACAGGATATAGGCTGCAATTCAGTAAAGCATCCCTCCTTTAGTACAACATTTAAGCATGTGATTAACTTTAAGCATGTGCTTTGTGTGTGCTGAACATTAAGCATGTATTTAAATGCTATCCTGAACTGGGAGGAACTTAAGCATGTTCTTAAATGCCTTCCTGTATCGGGGCCTTGACCCTTTGGGATTAAGGGGAAACTCAAGGATTAAAGTTTAACCTGCTCGTAATTACATTCTCCCTAGATAGTAATATCTTGTGCTCAGAGTTCTTTCTTATCTCCAGCTATGGACAGGGTTCACCTACTTAATAAGTGTCTGTGATGCCCTTTGCTCATCAATCAATAAATAAATAAATAATTTCCAGACATTGAATTGCTAATCAAGTTCTTAAGGAGAAGAAGAGAAGATGTCAAAATACTCATGTGAATGTATTATTATAAATCCCTTTATTATTACTATTAATTATTATTATTATTATTAATTGTTAAGCACTGATGAATATTTATTAGGGTCTCATAGGTGTGTTCATGGCACTTTGCAAGCCCTCTGGAGACACGCCCCTTCCATCTTGTAATCTAATTCTGCAGTGGAAATATGTTATGTGGGATAACAGATCAGATATATAATGATGAGAGGGCAACATAGACATGATGGAAATCAGTGATGGGATCCTGCATAAAAGTCCCTCGCTTGGGTCATCATTGGAGTTTGAAACGTGGAGTTGCAGTGCTAAAGGCATAAATCTCCCTCGTGAGCTAAAGAAATAAATCCCCCAACCAGTAGCATTTGTAGACTCTTATCCTTTTATGTGGAGTAGCCACGACCAGTAGACAATGACACACATTTTACTAGGGTGGGTGACACAATATAAAAGTGGTGGGTTTTCAGGAGGGATTTAAAGGCAGGCAGGAAGTGGGAATCTGTCCTAAGCATAAAAGCAGCACAAAAGGGAGATACGAAATGGAGACTTGGGGGAAAACAAAAACTAAACCCTGCGTGTACTTACAAGCATGAGCTGCGTTTATTCAAGTGAGCAGCTATGTTGATGCCAGTGGAAGTGTTCACATAAGAGGAGTAACTTAGACAGGCCAAAGAGAGTAGTTAGGCGGTAGGATTGGGAGAGAGCAGAGATGTGAGGCCTTGAAGATGAAGGTGAGGTGCTGGAACTTGATGTAGTAAAAGACAGGAAGCCAGTATGAGTAAACGCAGCTCAGGGTTGTCATTACACTGGATAAACTTTGAAATACAGCCTATTAGTTACAGGCAGGATAATATTCTAAACAAGAAGAATATATCAACGGCTGCTCTGAAGTGTATCCAAGACCCTTAAAAGTGTCATATAAGGAAAGCATCTGTCATATGTTGCATGTTTGAAATTCCTATTATTTGTTCATCACTCTACAGTGAGACGCATGCTACTTACCAAGCAGCTCATAAAGGTGCCACTGGCATTAACTGAAGACTTTCTGTCCTCTTAAAAATATAGCAAAATAAAACCAAAATTAAAGGTGGAACACCAGGCTCACAGATGTGTTGTATGTAGCTGTGGAGCTATCATGCCTTTTGTTTTCTTCATACTACATCTTTAAAATTCTGAGCAGAGCTTAGCAGTGTGTTATGGTGTAAGAGTTGCTGCAGAGAGATGAGATGCACACACCATATTCTTTCCAGAAACTTTGTGTTTGTTCTTTCTTGTCATTAGTTTCCTTAGTCTAAAGCAAAGGATTTTTCCCTCTGAAAGTGTTTATTTTGCTTTTTGTGTATGGAATCATTATGAGGAAAAAGGGCTGGTGCTGCTTCTATGGATGAATTACTGACATGATTTTTTTTGGGGTGGCTGTTATCTTTGCACGGGGTAGGTTGGGGAGGCGTCTCCACTTGTTCCCCTGCCTACCTCTGTACCCACATAAACTTCAGAAATCCCATTTGCAGTTTGCAAGATGCCTTCTTCCCAGCTCCTGGGCCTGAGCTTCCTGCTACTTACAATATTAATATTAGTATTATTATAATAGTTTATTTGTTTATTGTAGTGCCTAATGACCCCAACCAAGATTGGGGCCCCATTGTACTGGGCCCTGTACAGACACAGAGTAAGAGACAATCCCTGCCCTGGAGAACTTACAGTTTAGATAGACACAACGGACAAAGGGAGTGGATATAACATACAAGTAGAATGGACAATGGGATGGTTTGCAAAGATCATGTTGGTGCCATGAATGTAAACCCTTAGTTTGGCTGGTTTTCTCTTTTGTTTTGAGTGGGGTTTAGTTAGGCAGGGATTAGCTGAATGGAGGGACAAAAGGAGGAAGCAGCATGCTGAGGGGAGGATAGTGAGTAGAGAAGAGAAAGGAAGGAAAGAGTATAGCATGTAAGGCAGAGGGAGTTTGGCTAAGGTGAAGAGATGCCTGGGAGTCGGGGGTTGTAACACACGGCAAGTCAGCAGATGGGAGAGAATGTTCACTGAAAGTACCTGTAGCATAACACTGCATAGATGCCATACTCTCCCGTGCTTGGGAGGAATGCAGAACAGGTTCAAGGCTTGGAAAGGAAAAGAGTCCTCTAGAGTCCAAACTCCCCCATCAGTCAGGGACATTTGGGATTGGTTTGGCCCCATGATGTAGATGGCGGGAATTCAGACCTTGTATCCAGGCTTGGCCTCTCTCTAGTTAAAGCATGATTCCAGCTGTATGTTTATATGTGCACCAGCATGTATGTATTTTCCATTCTGAAGAGTATTCTATGGATTCTTGTGGATATTGAAAAGAAAAGGCTCTTGACTGACTCACAGCCCTGACTGACACAGAGGTGCCTCCCTTCCTCTGCTCTATGCTCAGAGACAAGCCCTGCAGCCACCCGTATTTTCTGTGCTGTACCTGCATATTTGCACATCAGCATGGCAACTATCCTGTTGTTTGGATAGTTAGAAAGCTAAGCAGGATCATGCTTGATCGGTACTTGGGTGGGAAATCTGAGTCTCAGAGGGAAGCTGAGGCTGCTATGAGAAATGGTCGTGATTCAGTAGGTGGCACTCTTCCCTCTCAGACAGTAATGAACCCAATGTCCTAGCCGGCTATTAGGGACCTTGTGCCAAACTGCTGCATAGTGTTATTGAGTGCTATTAAGCAGCTACTGCCTTCCACGCCAGAGGTGGCTGCATTTCAGTGATGAGAGAAGTCCTCTCCCTATATATAGATTGTAAATCACTTTGCCTTCCTTTGGGATTAGAAAAGCAGTAAAAATGGAAGGTATTAGCTCGGTGTAATTTGTATTTTTGCAAATCTCTTCCATTTGATTCTTCCTTCAAAATATCTAATCTAATCTATTGCCATCCACACCCATTATCTTTCTGTCCATCGGGACCAAATATTCCCTTCTTTTCTAGAACCTCCCCTGCAGCGCTGACCCTTGTGAGAGGGAAGGAGGGGAGGGCTGAGGATGTTTCAGTGCAACCCTTTGAATCTGAGCCTTGTGAGACAAGGAAGAGTCAGCAAGGAAAAGCCTTCATGTGTCCCACAGCTGCCTCCCTATCAGAGTCAAGGATCTGATTTCACCCCTGAAAGGTCCCATTGTCTCCCCTAAGGACTGTGAAATAGCTACTTGCCGAGTGACAGTGAATGGAAGGGCAGCTGGGCAAGCGGGATGGTTCTCTCCTGGACCCCCGCACAGCTGCGCACTGGAATAGCAGATGTCGGGATTTGATGGGCCCCCGGAGGAGAGCAAGCAGGAGGCAAGGCTCTGTTGCTGTCAGCTTAGAAGGGACCCTGCACGGCAAATACCCTTCCAAATGCAGCTCTGATCAGCCACTGACCGCATCTCTCTCTCCATGCAAAGAATACGCTGCAGCCAGCTGCTCTATTATACATCCCCTTCCCCCAGCAAAATCCCCCTACCAGACTTAGATTATGAAGGACCCTATTGACTGAGGAGAAAGATTCCTATGAAATATATTCCAAACAATAAAAGTGAGAAAGAATGGCTGGACTTTTGTGCAAAACTGGGGAATATGCATGTGTAAAGAGTAGGTTGGGCATACTCCTTAACTTGCCTTTTGCATGTGCTTTTTCCTGGTCCCAGAAACTGCATCCAGAATCCTCAGCTCAGGTGCATGGACATGGGTTTTCTATCCTTTGGCAATTTGAGCCTAGTTGTCCAAGTGTTAGGGCTTCCACCATGTCTCTTGGGAAATTTTTCCACTGTCCTGGAGATCACTTGTACACCACTTTCCCCAACATTCAACCTGTTTCCCTATTGCTATGTTTGCTCCTGGTTACATCTTCATGTATTCTCATAAGCAATTTCTCTCCTTCCTTGGTCTTTGCCCCCTTTGTGATCACACATCTCCCAATTTACTCATCATTTAGATGAATAATGAGCCAAACGTTTCTCAAATATAAACATTTGGGACTTTTTGAGGTTTGAGCTAGTTATGAAATGGAGGAATGTGCTAAACTGCAAAGTAAATGAGCCTAAATAAAAAGACAGAGCTCATGCAACAAATAATAAACCAATTCTGAAGGAACAGCTCAATGCTTCTTGATCTGATGGAATTAGAGACGGATGAGATGAGAATAGCAGAGAGACTAAAACTTATTTCACGTCTGTCTTTGCAAATGAACAAAGTGATGGACAGTTGAGGGCTTCCCTAAACTGTGGCTTAGATATTTCTGGAGATGGAGGGTGCAGGAGAACGTGGGTTAGCAAAAGAGCAGCTCATAATATTGACAAGGGGCCACAAGCACTCCTCTGCGATGCAGAATTGAGGCCAACACATTGGAGCAAATTGTGGGTCAAAGTTGCAGTGTGGGGGAGAAACGGCACATCTCAGGCCATGCATGGATTTAGGAGGTGAAGTAGTATTCCAGTTCTGTAAGGAAGCAAGTACCTCTACTCCCACAATTCAGAAGGAAAACCAGGAGTGGAAGCTGAGACAGTCCTTCCTATGCAGTTTTCTTACATAGGATAGCATGGATGTGCATAGACCATGGTGTGGCTGTGGTGCAAAGGCCTAATTATAGATGAAAAGGGATGCAGGATAAGAAGGATGGTCTAGCACAGAGTTTTTCAATGGCCAGTCCATAGACTGGCACTGGTCCCTGAGATCTCCCTGACACAGCTTAGGAAAGCAGCAAGCCAGTCTCTGCTATCAAAAAGGTAGGGAAACACTGGTGTAGCAGATAGGGCAGCGGACTGTGATTCTGGAGATATGGGGTCTGTTCCTGTTTCTGCCACAGATGCCTTCTATGAACTTGGACAAATCACTTCTCCTGCTCTGTGTCTCAATTCCCCACCAGTGAAGTGTGGATAATACTTCCCTACCTCACAGTGGTGTTGTGAGGATAAACCCAATGGTGATTGTGAGATGTTCACATACGACAATGACTAGAGTATATCACTATAGTTCCAAGTAACAGGGAGCTTGTTGCAGGGAGCCCAGGAAGGTGGAAATGGGAACCAGAACAGACGTGGGAGCGGTTTTCATCAGTTCCATCAAGGCAGAGGGGGAGGCTGGAGAGAAGCAAACAGGATGAGCAGAGCTGGAATATACCTGCTGAGTGAGGAGACTTTCTGGTTCCTTCAGAGGTTCTACAAATCTGCCAGGGTTATTATGAGCCCAGGGCGAACTTAATTAATGTTATTAGCAGCAGTGGTGTTTTTTCATTGATTGGTACCCACGGGCCTCTCAGTGCCTTAACAAAATGTACATAACACAATTATAAATACAAGGCAGTGTGCCATGGTATCTAACCCAAACAGGAGCTGAGCAAAAGAAACAGTATACCTTTCATTATTCTACACGCCCCACCGTGCACACGCAACCTACAGAACAAAGCATAGCCCGAATTAAAGGGAGACTCAGCTCTTCCTGAGCTTCGCCCTGAAGGATGCAAAAGGTGTGACCGGGAGGGGAGGGGGGGAAGGAGGGAGGGACAGTTAATTCTAGAGCTGTTGGCCCTTGATGGGAAAGGTCCTACTTTCTGCTCTTTGGATTGGACTTCAGTACTGTCAGCAGTTCTAACCCAGCCAATCAAAAGTGTTGCTATGGAGTGTAGCCCATCAGGTGTTTAGCTGATTGTCCCATACATCACAAGGCGCACTAACTCGGTACCTAGCAGACTGTGCAAGCTGCAGGCATTCCTGACTGGTGCAGCTCCTGCATAGCCATGCTGGGAAGAGCTATGTTGTACAAGTGCTTCTCAAATTCACTCTGAATTCAGCTCACTGCCTACAGGTCAGGAAGACGTGAATCTCTGAGCAGAGCTTCCCAGCCAGGGGAGAAGGCTGCTGCTTCCCAGTGCACACAAAACAAAAATGTGGGATAGATTGGGTGTGCGAGTGCATGAGTCCTACAGTTGCCTCCCAGGGAGTGCTGGGAGTGGGGGTATTCTAACCCACAATGGTTACACCTATGCAACCTCCAAATAAAGACTCTCAAACATTGTCCAAGGGCTGCCGAAGCATAAACCATTTTCCACCTCCAAACCAAGGAGGAAATGCTTAAGACTGGCATTTCCAAAAGAGCCTCAGGGGAGAAATAATGGGCCCAGGTCCTATTGAATGGGAGTTGGGTACCTAACTCCCATAGGCTCCTTGGGAAAAGCTGAAAAGCACTGCTTTGGGGCTCACAAAACTCAAAGAGATCAATGGGCAGTTGTTTGCAGGAGCTGTTGTGGTTCTGTGGCCATGCAGGTTGTCTTGTTCTAAGTAGGAATTCAGCTCCAAAGCCAACATCCAGCACCACTCTTCATAGAGAGTGAGGAGAACCACCATTGTCTTCAGCGATACTGGACTTTAAGCTCTGTAGGCCAACCACTGCGAGGACAAAGCAAGTTCCAGACACTGGAGCAAGTCTGAGGTTGCATCCTGCAGTGGACAGAGCTCACTGCATAGGCCCCTCGCTCTCACCAAAGCCCCTGTTCTCACTTCCACGCATGCAGTCATAAGTGGTTTCTCCAAAGCAGAGTTTCTACATGAGATTTAGAGAGATTAGGATTACACCAGGAATGAACCTGGCCCTTATTTTGAGCTTTTAGCTGCCAGCAGTTTATCATCTCTGTTCATGTAACCCACAGTGAGCAAGACCCATGGACCTGGAAACAAACTGTGTCAAAAGCAGAACTGGAGGATGTCCATCAAAGAGTTAAAACAGCAAATACACTTCAGCACACACACAACTCCACAAACACACCTACACATGCACACACATTGTCTGACACACATATCAACAAATACACATAGCCATCCACAAACAAAGGAACAGGCATACACACTCAGAAATGTCAAAACACACACACAACTCTCCAGAACATACTGAAATGTACACACAACCTGACACATAAACAAAAGCCACGTACTCATCTATACACAAAGCTACATCTCCCAAACACACCAATACTCAGTTTTCCAGAAACATATAACCTGATGCCACACAGAAACACACATGCCATGCCACAGACAAATTACAGATACAGTGACACACCAACATGTCACAAGATACACAGCATGACGCCCGGACATACACACATCAGTAAACACACACTCTTCCCCAACCAAATCTAATCCAACACAGACACACACACACACACACAAACCTGTTTGTAATCAGACATCTGGACACTTGCACATACATCAGCAAATGCATTTCCACAAATGAACTTGTACCCACACACATAAAACCCAGAAACACACGTCAACAAACATGATCAGAAGCATGTACATCACAGCACACACAATCTGATTACACCCAGAAACACACCAACTAACATACTTGCACAGACAATATATACCCACAGGTCAACAAATATGCACCCACATGTGTGTGTGCATGCACACACACACACATGACAGGAATCACTCAGCAGCCAGTGTTTGCACTGGCGGGAGGATGTCAGTCACTGAGCAGCCGGTCTCCAAACAGATGTTTGATTGTTTCAGGGTTGCGGTTTAATTGTTGGATACCGTTCCAGCGCTCAGAGGGGATCAAAAATACTCCAGGTCTGCAGCTGCAGCAAATGCCAGCTTTAAAACAAGGCGGATTCTTGAAATCATTGCTCGGGGGGGAAACTACTTGCACAGGAAGCCTTAGTCAAGCCCTGCATTAATACCACTTTGAAGTCAGAAAATTAATCTCTGCCATTTTAAAACATTGTGTTTTATTTCAGGGGACTTTGTGAGTTTATTTAAAACAAGCCTATCCCTTCTGGGCATCAGTGACAGCATATTCACTTGCCCAAGCCAAAGGACTTTATTTGCTCTCTCTTCCCTTTCCAAAAATCCTTGCCGAGTTCTGCCCTGCTCTCCAAGGCCCCTGCTGGAAGCTGGTAGTAGACGGCCGGCCGGTCTCCACATTACCAGTTGTTTTTCATTTCATTAAAAGGCTGAAGTACAAAATAACTGACCTTTGTCAGGAAAAGGGGAAAACAATGGATAACACAAGAATGTAGTGATGCCCGTCAGACCACAAAAGTAGCAGGTAGTGTGGTCTGGACAGACCACTAGAGACAGGTATGGGGACCTTGAAACCCAGTCTGGAGGGAGGAGGGGTGGACTATATATCCCTGGAACACTCCCACATTTACATGGGGGTTGTGGAGAGGGGGATAAACTAGTGGAGTCTAACTGTTCTTTCAGGATCTGGAAATGGGAGGAAGCTGAAGGATTTTGTGTAGGGGGGGAGGAGGATTTGAGGGTATTAGCTGGGAGGGGAGGAGGATTTAAGGGATTGGCTGGGTGGGTAGCAAGAATTGAGGTGATTGGGTCTCCCAAGGCAAAAATTCTTAACGCCAGGCCTGCCTCTGAGCAGCCAGCGGAGACATATGGACACAGGTGGTCGAATGCACTAGCTAGCTCACTTGATGGGCATTAGCCTGCGCTGTCATTTAGAATTCAGCTTTTAGGACTAGTGGGGTTCCATGTGTGATGTTTCCCCATCAGAAGTAGTGAGATTGTTTCCTGGAGTGCCGGGAGTCACCCTGGCATCATGCCCATGTGCCTGCTGGTCCATCTCACTCCTTCCTTAAAAACATACAGCAGAGCATCTCCTCCAAATCCTCCCTGGAGTTTAAGCTGGAGAAGTCCCTTTCCTAGATTTGTTCTGTAGTGTTGAGGTTTCAGATAGGCTGCTTTATTCCTCCCTATAGGTACGCCTTTTAACCAAGGCCTTTATATGTAAAGGAGGAAATTCTGGTTCCCATCATAGCTCCTATGCATTGCTCCAGAGACACAGAATGGCAAAAGGGTAATCACCCAGAGAAAAAATTCCCCATAGCCATAGTGCTGTAGAGTTGCCATATATGGCTTTATGCTGCTGCTTTTGGAGCCCCTGGTATAGCAACTGTGCCACAGTCATCCTGGGAAGGGCCATATCAGGGGCAAGAACAATGTTTCCATAGCACTGAGTGCTATGGAGAGTCTCAGTTGATCCAAGTCGTGTCATAATCCCAAAGGGAGCTGGGAAAGGCTGCTGTAAATTAAAGAGGCCCTCGGGGCTGCTCTAATTAACACTAGAGGCCACATCACCCCCAGCTGGTCCAGAATCCAGGCAGCTCAAAGGTGTATGGCCATGGAGATGTAGCACAGAGTCTGCCCCAAAGACTCCCTATGACGCTAGTATCATTCATGATGAAAGGCGCTAAATACATTTCAGTGGTTGTCACTGGTTTCTTTTTGGATACATGCATTGTTCTGTGGCTCTTGCAGCTGAAGTGTCCAGTCCTCCAGTTGCTCAATGTGGTATGAGAGTGTGATGGGGAGTATGTGCATTGCATGGAACTTGCAAAGCTGCTGTCCTGGCGGCTTCTTAATAAAATTAAGCGTTTGTGATTTTACCCTTTGCTCTTGAGCTAAAAAAGGGAACATTTCCTGTGTCTCTGGTATGGGTGGTGAGGGGAAAAGGAGGGAAATGATACAAGCCAGAGTCAGAAGTGAATCTTTAGGATGCTCTAGGCATAATTGGCATTAATTGGTAGAGGTCACTTGAGTGATAATTTATGATTCTTCTGGGTTTTCTAACACTGCCCTAGAATATGCATAGAAATATACCGAAAAACGGTCAGGAGCTCAGCAAATACAGCTTCTGTGCAGGCTCTGATTAGCTCTTGACAATTAAATCCACATGTGTTTGTACATAATCTGACGCAGCACTGCCCTTGACAGCTCCACCTTGAAAGCTGCAGATTTAGCAGGTGTCAGGAGCAACAAACTCATTTTTATGGCCCATCAAAGCAAAATATTACATAATGGAAGTTGCTCAGTCAGCCCTGAGTTAGATCACCCTCAACACAGCTGTCTCAACTAGATTTCCCATTGCGAATTTCCTCGGCTTTGAATTTCGGACCCTTGTTGGTTTTTCTCGCTGCAATTTTCCATTCCCCTCCCATCCTTGGAAAAAAATCCACCACAATTAAGATTGGGAGAGATTCCCAGAGTTTGCTCCATTCCAGGAAGAAAGTGGCTACAGCGCCTGGTTGCACTGACCTGCCCAGCCATTATTCCTCTCAGCTCACAGACTAGCCAGGAGCGGGGATTTTTCAGAAGTAGAACTGGAGATTTTAAACCTTTTTGCAAGCATAATTTTGAGAACTTGCTGAGCAGTTTGCATTAGTGGGGTCAGCTGGTTCAGAGACATCTCAGTATCTCTTTGGGCTCCCATCAGTTTATGTATTTATCTGTAGTCTTACATTGTCATCTCTTTTGGGTAGGACTGTCTTTCTAGTCTAGAATTACTATTATTATTTATTTGTATTACTATAGGGCCTAGGAACCTTAGTCATAGACCAGGACCCCACTGTGCTAGGCACTGTACAAATACAGAATAAAAAGTTGGTCCCTGTCCCGAGGAGTTTACAATCTTAAGTATAAGACAAGAGACAACAGATGTGTGTACAGTTCTCTTAGGATGACCAGATGTCCCGATATTAGGGGCTTTGTCTTATGTAGGCAACTATTCCACCCCACATCCCGATTTTTCACACTCAAAATGCCCTGGACAATAGGTCCTGGCCTCCAAGCATTACCACAATGCAAATAAAAAAGTATTCTTTGCCTCTCTCCTCCTCACCCTTTACTAAGCCTCCTGACCCTCCTCAACTTCCTTCATCATGTCCCAGCTGTAGGTCCTTCTCTTCTTTCCTCCCCACAGCTCCAGACCATGTCACACCTCTATTTGTCTCTCTGAGCTGGCTTCACCTTGTTGTCCAACATCAAGGTCAAGTTTCTCATTGTCACAATCAATACTCTATACAGCTCCGCCTGGACCCACATCTCTGCTTGCTCCTTGCAGTCTCCTTTTGCCTTTGCTGTTCTGAGTTCCGCTCTCCTCTTCTGAATGCTGCCTCCAAAGCTGAAAGCATAATTCTGTTCAGTTTGAGCAAAGAGAGTAAATCTGTTAAGCAAAGAACTGTACCTGACTGCATCAGGGCACAAGAGAGACACAACATTCAAAGACTAGTGGGTTACACTTACTTCAGATCACGACTCAGCCAGTTTAATAAGAGCAATTATTTATCTAGGTAGCCGTGATTACTCATGCCCCAATAATAAGGATATAAAGCTGAACCAGCTAGGTCAATCAGGTTAGCATAACAGTCTCATTGGAAACTGAGAGACCTTTTGTAATGTAAAGCTGGAAAGAAAGATCAAAGAAAATGACATGCTTGAGACAACAGATATTTGGGATCCTCACCAGAAATAAAGAGGCTCCTTCAAAACCAAATGTTTCTCTTCCAAAGGAAAGCAAAGAACTACAGTCCAAGAAGTCAATTTTTTAGTTCTTTTTAAATGTAGCATTAAACAAATTAATGACACAAAAACCCCAATGATCTGCAAAAACACTGGAGTTTTCAAGAGCCATTTTGTCAGTTTTGTAAGGTAACTTCACAATTAAAATGAGCAATGGATTGAAGGTTTATCCTACTGCATTAACCTGATTTTGGGGAAGCACAGGATTAGGCACTGAACTGGGATTCAAGCAGATGCGTGTTGATCCAGTCACAAGTGGATTTCTGACCATCTAAAAAAATACAGTCAGTCCCCCAATGGCTTCTCAGTATGGAGATGGTTGGATACAATGATAGACAGACAGGCAAAGTACTGATGGCCCACAGAGACTGATCTTCCCTCTCAGGGGTTCCTTGATGTCAGCGCTGGACAGCGTGGAAGAAGCTTAGTCATGTGTGCCTGTTCTTTGGTCAGAAAGCACTTCAGTCGTGATTTATTCAATCCAGCTAACCTGGCTCTAACTCCACTTGCAAAAATTAAGCTAAAGGTGTTCAGCTGTCTCCACACTGCTCTTAAGAGGGCTTTTCAGTTGAGTTAAAATAGCTTGAATCCACTAACTATGCTGAAAAAAGCACTATTTTCCCTAGCCAAGACAAGGCCCAAAGATTTTGGAGCTCAAATAAAAAAGACTGAGTTAAGAGAGCATGGATATGAGAGCCAGGCAAAACCACCCTGCTCCTCCAACTGCCTTCCTCGGCACATGCCTCCAAGAAAAAGAAAAGCAAACAACATACGTGAGAGTTCTGCTCTTTGCCTTTTCATGTGGCTAATTGCTTTATTAAGCCAGCCGTCCAAAGGGAGGGGAAATAAAGGAACTGGATTTCTTCCTACACAAACCCCCTATAGGTAGCTTGCTCGAGGTATATATATTTTTTAAACAATTACCTCTAATTCTGGGTTTGTTTTATGCTCTGGGAACTCATTAATCCCTCCATTTTAAGCATGCTTCCCCACAGAACCACTTCCCTAAGCCAAGATGCCTCCCACCCTACTATCCAACACAGGCGTGCAGCTCCCTTCCTTCAAGGTTTTCCTGAGGGTGTATCATCTTGCCAAGCAATGCTCTGCTGTGGTAACATGATGGAGCATTAGTGCATTCTGCCTTCCATGCCAAAGCCTTATCCTGAAGGGGAATGTAGTGCATGTGCTAGCGGCAAGACAGTCCAGGGAGGGGGAAGGGCTGACTGATTTATATCTTTTGCTTTAGAGCTGCATCCCAGGCCCCTTTAATTCTTTCCTGTTTGTTTTTCTCCCTCCTGTGGCAGCCTTTAGTCATCTCCTCATGCTGCAGCCCAAAAAACCCCCCACAACATTCTCCAGGAAGATCTATGCCATTGTTCCCAAAATGGAACATAGTAATTACAGCTCAATACACCTAGGACCCATCCAGGGGCTGGGCCATTGGAATTGCTGGTTGCAGGGCATGGTGTTGACAGGGAGTGATGGAGGGGCTGCCCTCTCCCAGAGGAGGTTCATCAAAACTACTCTCAGAGTGGAGAACGGAGAATGCTTTGCTACTTTGAGACATGTCTTTTCTTCTCTTTTTCTTTTCTTTTAAATTTGATTTGAGGAAAACAAGTGATGGGTAAAGTGTTTGAAGAGCTGGGTCTGAGCTGCAAAGCAAAGAGCTGGTGTAGATCTACATTCTTGCAAAATTTGGCACATCTCCAGGTGGGGTTTTTTGGTTCAACTTGTTATAGAGAAAGTTGTGATGTTTAGATCTGAATTGGGGCAAAGGTCTGGGGGTGAGCAGGGTTTCCACTTTCACCCAGACTGGTTCATCCTGTCTTAAAAAGTCTGAGCCCGCCAGGAACTGATACTGTTTGCATCTATCACTAATGGCAACTTCTGCCAACAGTGTGAAGCAATCCTCCTATTCTAATACCAGGCCTGACCCAACTGCCACGTAAAGACTCCCATTGACTCTGCAGGAAATTTCTTTGGTTTCATAATGACTTAGGTTAGGGGACCTCATCTGAATCTAATAAAGAAAGGGAGGGCTTTATATGGCCTATGTTGGAATTTGATTTCTGATCCCTTCCCCATACCATCTCTAGTAAGGGCACCATACCATAACAGCTAACACACCTGACTTTCAAGGACAGTTCAGACTGGCTTAAAAGTTGTGCAAGTGCAATATGATCTTTAAGGGAATTTATTAGGACATTTAAAAAACAACAACCAAACAATGCCCTTATTGGTCTAAGATATAACATAACTGTTTTTGGGTAGATAGGAACATTCCATGGTGTTTAGGTGCATGTATATGATTGTTCAAAAATGTAGAAAAAGAGTTTTTTCCTAGTTACAAAAGAGCACAGTTTGCTCTAATGGGATCTAATAACCCTTAATAGTCCCCTGTAAAAGTAATAGTGTTCTTAAATCTCCACTTGGCAATAATCCGGGGCAGAAAAAGTGCATTTTAAAAATGGGAACAGCTCAAGGCTGTATGTTCCCAGCCAGCAACGACAAGCTGAAACAATACAAGGAATCCAGATAATGAAGCACATATGTCTTTCCAGGACCCTGCGAGTCAACAGCTTCCTCATTTACGCAATCAAAAGCAGGAAAACACTCCCCCTCCCTCTAATCCTAGCACCTGGGGTTAAGGGGTTAGGATTGCAAAACTCCCCAATCCCTGATATCATATGTAAAACAAGATTTAGAGAAGTGAATTCACTCTTTGCTTTGCTTTCTTTTCTCTTTCCCTTCCCTCACTCTTTTTCAGTATACACATTTTCCACTGTAGGGGCTGGAGGAAAGCAGAATAAAGACAGCTCTAATGGTTTATAAAAGCCAAGCAGGGCAGATGGCCAAATGCCTGGCATGAAACACAGGGCCTAATTCATTAAAAAGCACAAAAGTATATATGTAGATACAAAAAAGGAAGGCTCTATCCTCAGAGGAGATCGCATTATGGTTACTCATTGGGAGCCAGGCTGCCCTGCCACAGAGAGAAAACCCTGAGGCTTCCGGGTTTCCAGGAACCATTTTGGCACCCACTGCATCAAAATCTGGACCTCGGGCAGCCTTGTTCTTTCCACCATGGAAGGTCCAAGGGCATCTTGCCAAGTAGTGTGCTTTTGCACAGGTCCTTCTAAATGGAAGGTGGAGCTACAAGAAATCAGCCTGGTTTGCAGGCAAAAGCCTGAAAAATGGATTTTTTCCAGGAATAGAGGAGGATTACATGGCTTTTGGTGTGTGTCTGTAGCACTGCCAGCTTGGCAGAGCCTTTTCGTAGGCTGGGCTGGTTTAACAGAAGCTAGCAACATTCATACAGCCAAAGTCACAGCAAACCACAACAGGAGAATGACGTAATTAGGAATGATGCCTGAAGTCCCAGGGAGTGGCTCCGTAGGCCAGGTACCAATCCCCTGGTCTATCTGATTAATAATTGTAATAATAGCCTTGAAATAACATTTTTGCAAAGGTCTGAGTTGGATTACATCAAAGTAAGCAAGTATTCCTGTCTGCATGCTACATACAACAACATGGGTAGCATGTTCCCCAGAGCAGTTAGATAATAGATGCCATTACTTACCAGGGCCACAAGGTTGGCTGGCTAGTGAATGTATTGTTCGTGAAGTCTGGAGAGGCATGGGTATTTCTGAGCAGCTGGTAGCTGCCCTGCTCACAATGGTGAGGGCAAACAACACCAGAATTAATCCTTGGCTTGCCTGAAAGCAGACAGCAATGGCACACAAGCTGCACAACTGACTGTGGATTTCATATAGAGAACCACTGCACTAAGGATTTTATTTTAATCTAAGTGCTTCTTTTTTACCCAGATGCCTTTGTGGTGCAATTCACGGCAGCAAGGAACAGAGATAGCTAACATGCAGTCCCAGCTGTGTTCAGTGTCTGCTTGATACGGGTTCAGCAGAGTGTATTCCATCCCACATTATCTCAGCGAAGATTAATGATAGGCAAGCTTCAAAAGGTTGGAGATTGGGTTTGATTTGGGTAAATGCCCAAAATGTGGGAGCTTCTCCAGATCTACTCAGAACTCTCTGTTCCTAGTGGAGCTTTATCAGGGGCTAAAGGAGATGGAAACTGGACAGAAAGTCAACATGCCAGCCAAGAAGGAGGGGGTACTTCCTCCAAAGAAGGGGGTCACAGCAGAAGTGACTCTACTAACTCTGGCCCAGGAAAGGAAGAGGAGCTTCCACTTTGTTTTAGAGCAGGAGAGAAAACTTGGCTCCCCATCTCCCTTCCATTCCCCCGTACTTTAACCCCTGACCTGCATAATGGGACTAGAAATTTCATGAGAATGGGCTCTCTTGGGAGTCTTTTGGTCCTCCTTGTTTCAGGAAATTCACCAAGAAAGAATTTAAGCAAAAAGATGAGCATGATTCTAAGGGCCTCTGGGTGCTTTCCTAATACAGGAAAATCATTATCATTCAAGGACAAAGCATGAGCTTTATTTTTGCACCAACGAACATGCGCAGTTTGAGCCCTGGAGGCAGCGTCAGGGCGGGTTCTTTTGTTCATGTAGTGAAGAGTCTGCAATGTCCAATCAACAGATCTGGTATCTATTCACATTCCGTCACTGAAACAGTTGTGTAACCTTTGAAATTTATACTTCTCTAGGCCTCAGTTTCCCCACCTCTGCAATCACATAACAGCACTTACCTTTGTAAAATACTTATCAATAATTTGCTTATTATTCATCAGCATACATAGCACTAAATGCCCCAGCCAAGAACAGAGCCCCATTGTGCTGGGGACTGTACATATATACAGAAACAGTCCCTGCCCCAAAGAGCTTACAATGTAAATACACAATGCAAATGAAGGGGAGGGGAACAAAAGCACAGAAAGGTGAAGTTGCTTTTCCAAGACTAGAGAGCAAGACAGCACCTAAATCAGGACTAGAACCCATACCTCATAACTCCCAGCTGCCTGCTCTGCCAGACTATGCTGCTCTCCTGTAGTGTGCACCAACTTGTATGTTATATGCCATGGCCGCAAGTGGACTGAAGTTTCACTCCTTGCAGAGTGTGAAGCTCTACAGCATTGAACTTGAACTACTGGGGAGCTCATAAATTCTGTACTCCTCTGCCTCTCTGCTCCTGGAGAAGCTCAGCAGGAGCTTTGTTTCTGGCATTAGTGAAGCTCTGCAGAAGAGTCGCTGAAGAGTCATTAGGTCAATGTGGACCCTTTTAGCTGTAACATGGAAATTAATTTTAGTGATGCTTGGAGATTAGCTCAGAGTTCACAGATTTGCTTTAGAGGAAAAGCCTGCTAAGTCACTTCCCTCTTTTGTATGGGAGAAACAAAATAAAGACAAATTGAAGCAGCCAGTGGAAATACAGAAAATCAGTGAAGGCTTCAGGGAATTCTCTGCATTGCATCCTCCAATGGCAGAAGCACAGGGAAAATGGAGCAGTTCTTACTCACTGTCTTTAATTGGAAAGAGAGCACATGCTTTGCTTGGAGTTCTTGGGTTTTGGGGTTTTTTTTTTGGCTCCTTGCTATTTCTGTGCCTAACACTCACAAAAGTTAAAAACAGACCTTGTAGGTGCCACGTGTTTGTCTGTAATTCCAGCTGAAACAGTCTGCCATCCACTTTGGAACAGGGAAAGGCAACACGAGGAGTGGCTCCAGAACCAACCCTCAGCCTGGTAGAATGCTTCAGTGTGGAATCAGTGGGCAGCTCTCTGTCAGTCTGAGCAAGCCCATGAACAAGGGTACCAAGTCTGGTACACTTCCCACATGCCAATGGGCTAGTTCTGTCCTCAACTGTGCCAATGGCTCACTGTGTAGTCTTAGGTGAGTCACTTCACAACTATGTGTGTCAGTTCCTCCATCTATAAAATGGGGATAATAACATTTTAACTTGTTTCAAAGGCTTCTTAAAGAGGAGGATCACTGGACTAGGTGTGCAAAGCCACACAGGTGCTAGAGATGTGCCTGAGATGTGAAATTCAGATCAGTATTCGTACTCTTGCAGGGCACAATGGTTTTTTGCTTCTGGTGGTTCACATCCTGGGCTCCTTTGGAGCTGAGCCTGGCAGTCAGACTGGAGTGGAAATGACAGCTCTGTGAGGCACACAGTTGGCAATGAGAGACCACTAGGCCCATTTTCATTTGTGGACCCAACTCGGATATGTCTATAAAATCAATTCCCTAGAATCAGAAGGAGATTCATCAAGTACCACCCTGCTGCCCTCGGGTGAGATTGTCTACCCAGATGCAATGCCACTCCCGTACAATAGAGGGAAGGCAAGCTCTCCTGTCGGTATGTGGAGGGAAAGTGACTCAAAGAATTAAGAACTTTAGGGTGAAGTGCTTAGTTCGGCTCCATGATAGCCATAGGAAAATAAAATGAGCTGTTCTTATCATTAAAGGTTATATTTTTGCTCAGAACTATAAGGGATGTTTTTTCCATGTACATAAATAGACCAGGTGTGCAAAGGAGTTGTATGTCTAAAAAACAAAACCCTCAATTGCTTTCACAATGTTTGCAAACACAAAACACTGCATTTTGTGCACACAATGGACCCTCGTGCATAATGTGATCTGGTTATGCAGATACACATTTGCTTCAGCTCTTAGAGAAGGTATTAAGGAAGCTCCTTTGAAAAGGTAGCTTTACACTGAGATAGGCCTCAGCTGCAAAATGCAGGGCTGCTCAAAATCAGAGATTCAACACATCATTGTCTGCATCATCCCTGGTGCTTTTTTTACTGTTTTACATCAGAATGTGTATTTTATCTAATGTATACAGTCTTGTAGCCATGTTGGTCCCAGGATATTAGAAGGACAAGGTGGGTGAGGTAATATCTTTTACTAAACCAACTTCACCTTGAATGGTCCCTTGAAATGTGTGTTAGCTACTTACGCTAAACAATCTCTTCCATGTCGTATTTAGCTGCTAGTATTCTAGACCTAAAAAAGAGCTCTGTGTAGCTTGAAAGCTTGTCTCTCTCACCAACAGAAGTTGGTCCAATAAAAGATACACCTCACCCACCTTGCCTCTCTATTTTATCTAATAATGTTCCAGCAAAGCCAAGTGCACTGTAACTCAGCACAGGAGTTGCATACCTTATTTATAACCAACAAAGGCATCTGCTGTATTTCATTTTGGAGGCGACATAGAAAGTGGCAACCTGTGACAGAGTTTGCACACTTAGCTGTTGCCAGATGCTGAGCAGCATGCAATCATTTATTGCTAACTTCATTAGAAAACTCATTACAGTTACTTCCAGTTTTTATTACAGTAGTGCCCAGAAGCCTCAGCCAAGCTCAGGGCCCCATTGTGATAGGCGCTGTACATACACAGAGTAAGAAACAGCCTCTGCTACAAAGATCTTATACTCTAAATAAAAAGACAGACAAAATGTGAGAGGAGAAACAGAGACTAAAAGACTCACCCAGGATCACAGAACAGATCTGGAAGCACCACAACCATCTTCTGATTCCCAGTCTACTGCTCTGTGCACCAGGCCACACTGCTTTTTCTAACAGTGCACGTACGAGAGAAGGGGTCTCCCCATGGACCCCTGAACTTCAGTGGTTTAGCTAAAATTGAACCGGCATCTGCCCCTCACTTTGTTTTTGCAAATTTCTTTGGTTGATCTTTAATATTAACATGTTTTGGCACCAAAGTCTCCATGCTTTCAGGCAGCTAATTAACAGGGCAGTGTAATGGGGCAGCCTGCTGCCTGAGTGTGTTAGAGAAAGGATCATGTGGCTCTAGGGTTAGATTATACACCAATGTATATACATTCAATTTGCTCAGAATACTAGCAAGCATGACACAGAAAGCACTATCTTCTAGCCCTACCACTGCCAGCTCAGCTGCAGTGGCAGATGAGCCAGCAAACACAGCTGAAAACAGGGGAGTGGGAGTTTGCAAAGCGAGTTTGGAGAGGGGGTGTGTGGTGTTCTGGTATTGTTGGGGTGCTCATTGGGGGTTGTTTTGGTGGGTTTTTTGTTTTTGTGTCTCTCACTGACAGGAACTAGGGGAAAAGGCTATGACAGATACAGAGGCAGTAATGGTCGTCACCAAAGCAGTGGAAGAGACAATGAAGATGACTGGATGTGGAAACTGCGGGATGTACATGATTCTGGAGGGAGTACCACAAAAGAGCTTTGTTTGTATGAAGTGCCACCTCATAGAGCTGATGAAAGAGAAGATTCAAGGGTTGAAGATACAGGTCGAAACACTGGTTGAATTTAGAAGGGAGTTCGAGCAGATGATGGAGCAAAGGAATGAGGAGGTTGAAGGGAAAAACCCAGACCTGCAGATGGAAGCAGGACCAACAAACTCTGAGGGGAGAATGCTGGGTGAGGAAAGTGGCCAGTGGAAGCATTTGACTGTGAGAACCCGGCAAAGGAAAAGACGGACTAGTGAAGGAGACATAGTGCTCAGAAATAGGTTTGCGGAATTGGAAAATGAGGAAGGGGCACAGAAGGTGGTTGATGAAGGTGGGAGGGCAAGGAAGAAAAGAAGAGCAGCTAGTCCTATACAAAGAGTGGATGAGCCAATGGAGATACCACCAAATAAGAGCCCCAGGAGGATACAGGAACAGTTGTCGAGGATTGCAAAGGAGACTAGTAGATGAGATGACTTGCAGCCAGAAAGAACAGGACAGGCCGGAGAATTGCATTGTCATTAGGAAAAGACAGGTCTACATGATTGGGGACTGAGAAGAACAGACAGGCCTGTAACCAGAGCTTATCCGGAGAACAGAAGGGTGTGCTGTCTGCTGGGTACTAAGATACGGGATATGGACCTGAGGCTGAAGAGGATCCTAACGGAAGTGGGAAAGAATCCACTGATTGTCCTTCATGTGGATACAAATAATATAGCTAGATTCTTGCTAGAATGTATCAAAGGAGACTATGCCAGGCTGGGGAAGACTCTTAAGGAAATCAAGGCTTAGGTGATCTTCAGTGGGATTCTGCCTGTCCCTAGAGGAGGACAAAAAGGTGTGACAAGATTCTGATAATCAACAGATGGCTCAGGCAGTGGTGCTATAATGAGGACTTTGGGATGTATGGTCACTGGGAGGCATTCATGGACAGAGGACTGGTCTCTTGGGAGGGACTTCACCTGAGAAGGAAGGGAAATGCACTTCTAGGATGGAGGCTGGCACAATTGATTCAGAGAGCTTTAAACTAGGGAACTGGGGAGATGGTTGGGAGATGCATGGATACAAAAGTGGATGGGTGAGGTTCTGTGGCCTGCGTTGTGCAGGAGGTCAGACTAGCTAATCATATTGGTTCCTTCTGACCTTAGAGTCTGTGAGTCTGTGAGTACTACAGAGTTGAACTCACCAGAAACCCATGATAAAAACAGGCCTGCTCAGCAGCTGGCCCTTTTATACCTTCTGTAGGTGGGCTTAGATATCCTGGGTGGAGTCTGAGCTCCACCTCACATGTACTTCCATAGATATGGGACATCAGGGAACAGCTAGTTTTTAGGTTAGACCTAGTAAGAATTTCCAGCTATGTCACCCCCATTGAGCCCACACCCCCTTTCCAGGTGACACCGCTAGAGCAACAGGTAAGCAAGAGGATTCTGTGCACCAGACAGTCCCTAAATCAGGCTGCAGCATGCAATGTTTTTCCTTTTCTCTGTTGTGAGATAGCTAGGGTCCCTATTTTGTCACTCAGACTGTACAGAGAAAACAGTGCCATTAATGTGCTGCACACAAGAGGGTTAACAAAACACTGGTCTTTATTTCATGGCTTCAGTCACCCGTCAGATGTCAGGGGACAGTATTCAATGGCTACAGTTATTCACATTACCTCTTCCCACTGCACCTGAGGAATCTGAATTGGGGCTCAAAGACTTCCTTCTTTAAGCGTGGGCACTTAGGTGAATTAATAAATTGAATGAAGAGGAGCAGCCCCTTGATTATGCTACCCATTATTTTACAGCATTCTGTTTATGTGAAGGCAGTAGAGGGGAAAACAGGCTCGATGTAGCCTTAGCTAGAAGAAAAAACCACATTCTCTGCTCATTAAAAAGGGATTTATAGATTTTTTTTTTGCAGCTTCCAGGTTTATTTTTATGTCAATTATGTTTGCAGTGGTTCATAATGGTTTCCAAAAGGCCTCGCAACTTTGCATCAAAAACTTACTGGTTTAACCCCTTCGCCTCCCAGACAGTTTTATGTTCCATGGGGCTGGGTGAAAAAATTTAGTTCAAACACCTTCTGTCTCCCCCTGTCCCCAATTGAAAATTTTTGGGCTTTTGAAAAACAAAAGAGACTTAGTAATTTTTTTTAGTTACAAAAATTGGATTTTTTGGTAAAACCAAAGTTTGTTTTTACTGGAAACACTTTTTGAAAATTTAAAATCAGATTTTTTTTTGGTTCATTTTTTGGTTGAAAAAACAAACAAAAATTTATGGGAAACTTTGGGGGGGAACCCCAAAGACCTTCCTATGAAAAATAATTGCTGTTTTTTTGACAAACTTCAATGGTTAGGTTGAAGTCAGCATATGAAAATATAAGAGGAATTTACTTTAAGCCCATTCCAGATATTGGAGAAGAAAACACACACGTAAATAATAAAAGAATGAAGAATGCATGAAGAATGAAGTTTACATAGTTCCAGGTGTATGTGTGTAAGCAAGAGAATTGCATATGATTTGTGCCTAATTTATTAATTAGTAAATCTAAATCAACTTGTCATCTGTAATTCTTAACGCATTTACATAATGGATGTGAGAAATGTGTTATCAGCTTGTTCCCTAACCTAGCTTCAGTTTGCAATTCCTCACTTGCAACAAGGAGAAATTAGTGAATTTGGCAACACTCCCAAGGTTGCAGGGCTTGTTCTGATACATTCGAGGAGGTGCCCTCTCCCCTAGTGACATGTGTCGCCCCCTTCCTACTCCCAGAAAGAATGTGGAGAAACTTTAGTTGCTAGGTTTGTTTACCAAAATGAAGACCTGAAATCCTATCCCATGCTTGCCACCCAGTAGGACTCTTGCTCTACAGCTGCAGGTAGAAGGTAGATTCATAGACTCATAGACTCATAGGTCAGAAGGGACCAATA
>ML675630.1:18753157-18972653 GCA_007922155.1 Mesoclemmys tuberculata | reverse complement strand
AAACCTTCGTCTAATTTCTAGTCTAAATTTCCTAATATCCAATATAGATGCTGGGATCCCTCAATTCCCAGGTAGTTGTGCTCCATGTGGGCTCACCACACCCTAGGAGGTTATTTGGTAGGGCAAGAACAAGCAGAGGGATATGCGGAGGCAGCACTGGTAGGATAACACTGGCCACTCCATCAGAGTTGGGTGTGCAGAAGCCATTGGGATGAAACTATAGTGGGAAGTGTATACCGGCTCTGCTACTTTTCTGCAGCATAGGGGGGAATTTCTTTTCAGGTCTGCCCCACCCCATGACTCGACTATGTGCTGGGCCCCATGCTAACTCTTTCCTAAAGGATCGCAAAGTAGGGGTCTGGACTCAGAGCAGGAAAGGGTAAGAATGCAGCACCAGAAAGCGCCCCTCTCGGAGTGGTGGGAGAGCCATTCACACCAAGCCCTTGCACTGAGGACGAGAGTGAGGTCACACAAGCTGCTGACTAGTTACACTAAAATATGCTTCCTACATGTTTGTTTTCACCAGAGCAATGGAGGGAATTGTGAAACGTGTAGCCTTATCTTCTCATCAACTCACAGACTTTAAGGTCAGAAGGGACCATTGTGATTGTCTCGTCTGACCTCCTGCACATTGCAGGCCACAGAGCCTCACCCACCCACTTCTGTAATAGACCCCTCACCTCTGGCTGAGTCACTGACGTCCTCAAATCATGGTTTAAATTTAAATACTTCAGGTTACAGAGTATTCACCATTTACACTAGTTTGAACTTGCCTGTGACCTGGGCCCCATGCTGCAAAGGAAGGTGAAAACCCCCCGTATATCTGCCAATCTGACCCAGGAAAAAATTCCTTCCCAACCCCAAATATGACAATCAGTTGGACCATGAGCATGTGGGCAAGACCTACCAGGCAGACACATGGGAAAGAATTACCTATAGTAATTTGGAGCCCTACCCATCTAGTGTCCTGTCTCCGGCCAGTGGGTATTTTTGCTGCAGGCAGTCACTAATGGGCCATTTGCCATTGTAGGCAGTCCCATTACACCCCCCACTAAACTTACCAAGTTCAGTCAGGAAGCCAATTAGGTTTTTGGCCCCCACTGCCCTCGTTGGAAGACTGTTTCAGAACTTCACTCCTCTGATGATTAGAAACCTGTGCCTAATTTCAAGCCTAAACTTGTTAATGGCCAGTTGTTCTTGTGTTCACGTTGGCACTGAACTTAAATAACTTCTCTTCCTTCCTGGTATTTATCTCTCTGATGTATTTATAGAGCTCAATAATCTCTCCCCTCAGTCTTCTTTTGGTTAGGCTAAACCAGCAAGCTCTTTGCGTCTTCTCTCATAAGACGGGTTTTCCATTCCTCGGATCGTCCTATTGACCCTTCTCTGCACCTGTTCCAGTTTGAATTCATCTTCCTTAAACATGGGGGACCAGAACTGGGCACCGGATAGAATCAGCTGCCTCCTTTTTGAGAATGTGTCACCAGAGAAGGGCCAAGGAGGATGAGCAATAGCAGGGTCTCCTTTGTGAGTGTTAATGACCATTCTGTGTTTGTTCCCTGACTCCTGCTAGCCTAGCTTGCATCAATTGTAGATGGCTAAAATAAATCCCTCTTGCATGACTAGGTTGGTGCCATTAACTCTTGTTTTGTGGAGGTGGCAAAGGAGAGAATTCTGAGACCCCTGGTGAAAAAGAGGCCATTTTTGCTTATGGATTAACTGGAAAACACAGAGGGACCTGAATGGCCTCTCTCAATGGTGTAAATCAGAAATAAAGCTTTTGAAGACAAGGGAATGTTACCAATGTAGGGGAAAGGAGGATGAGGATCTGAGTGCTTTCTGTGAAGGAAGGATGATCCAGTGGTTGAGGTGTCAGGTTAGGGTGTGGAAGACCCAGGTCTTCCCTGCTCTGCTATGGACCCCTATGCAACCTTGGGCAAGTTACTTACCCTCTCTCTGCCTCCCTTCCCCATCTGTACAATGCGGATAATAAGACTTCCCCACCTCACCTGGGAGTTGTGAGGCTCAGTCCATTAAAAGATGGTGAAATACTTTAAGACCTCCTGATGAAAAGCGCTATGTAAGAAATAGGCATTATTATTATTAACCAGCCATCTCCACTCAATACTGTGTATATTTCCCTCTCCACTACATTAAAAATGAACTGCTTTCCTTACCCTCCTTGATTATAGAGATGATGCTGCCATTAATATTCTCTACTCCCTTCCAGTCTGCCTACCCATCCCAACTGACCTACCACTGTGTAATTCACACACCCTCTGAATGAGCAGCAGTGGGTTGGGCTGCTAAGTGCCTGCGGAGCAGCACTGTTGCTGGAGCACTCTGGAATGTTTTTTGCTCCTCTGATTTGCAGTTACCCTGCACGCTGTGCTCTGCAGGCATGAAGGAGAGAACGTTCCAGCTTGTTGCATGGTGGCTCCCTCCTTCTGCCTGCCAGAGACCCCGCCATGCTCCCACCGTGCATGCCCCATCAGCAGCATCCACCAGCATTAAGGCAGGTGCTCTGTGTTTTCCTAGAGCCATGCTCTCCAAGGTTTTGTGGGGAAGCACCATTCTCACTTGGCTACTGCATGAGCCCCAATCTGCAAAGAGACGTGGGAGTTAAAGGTACTCTGGGGATTTAGGCTTTCCCTGTTGCAGAGCAGACAGGGCATGTGGTTACATATCCAAACGAACGGTGATGACTCTGCTTCCTTCAGGAATTGCAGTCAGTGTTGTGCAAATGCATAATGTGATTTGACTCAGGTACAATTTGTTTATTCAGCAATATATCATCTTATCTTTTGTGAAAGCAGGTTGCCTCCATTTAATCCTTGCAAATACTTGGAAAGTCACAGTATTTTTTGCAGATTTCTAAATCGCTAACTTTGCATTTTGATGGCACCTTTCATTGTTAAATCTTAGATGACTTTGTACATTTTGATTAACTGAGCCACACAAGACACATGTGAGGAAGTTAAGTATGATGATCACCACCTTATCATACAAATGCAGTGTGAGACAATAGATAGATTTTATCGATGAGCAAAGGAAGGTACCAAGTGACTGCCAAGATCAAAAAGTGAAACTGAACCGGGCTGGAAATTGAATCAGGGAATCCTAAGGCTTGGTCCCATGCTCTAAGCACAAAACCCCAATGCCCTCCTAGAGCTGTGAATGGAAGTCAAAAGTCCTGACTCCCTGCCACCACTGTTCTAACTATAAATTAACACTTCCTCCCTTTTCAAGAGGAACGTTCACGGAAACAAGAAATATTTATTTCATGACTGATTTACGTGGTCAATCATTCTCAACACTTCGACAGAGTGTAATTCCAAATCCCACTCCCATTTTCATTTAAAATCCCAACCTACATTATTCTATGGCACTCACCCCAAGCGCTGCTGTATTGCTATTGTAAGATATAGCATGGGGGACCATGAATATGGCGTGCCGCAAGACTTTCATTAGGACAGCCCATCTACCTATCCTCATTCAAACACCTGGAAGAACAGGTGTGCTCTTGCATTGTCAAAAAACTTGTATCTTTAGATCAGTTGGAGGATTGAGTTCCACAACTGAGTATGCCTTGCTTCCACTCTCCAGAGTTCAGACCTAAGGACTGGCTCAGCTAGAGATGACAATCCAAGCTTTGGGTTTGAACCCCCTGAAACTTTGAAGAGAGGTTCCTCAATGCAGTCTGGATCTGAATTTATCCTATACGAGATTAGCTGGCTCTGAACTGACAGTGGATCTGGCAAATCAGGTCTGGGTCCAGATCAAAATTTTTCTTCCCTGACTCATATCCAGTTTCCATGGGAAACAAAGTGAAGCTTGGGGGATTTGACTTTCTTTGAATTTTGCAGTTAATTTGAACCCCAAAGACTCAGCAAAGTTCACAGGAACTGAAACCAAAGGGACGGGGCTTATTTGTGTACTGCACCTTGTGCAGCTACTTACACTAGGCAAAGTGAGTGCAAAATTCCATGAGTAGCATTTTTTATCCCCTTTGCACAGGTGTAAACAAGGACACAAAATGCTAGGCGGGGGAGAATTGGTCCCAATATTTGTGCCAAGCTCGGAAAGGCAAATCTGCCACTTTTGTACAGCTCTACTCAGTAGCCAAAGCCAATGGAGGGGATTACCTGGTGAAGTGTGTCCTAGCATGTCAGGCAACCGTAAATGCTCCCCGATGAATAAAAGACTAGCACAGCATGTACAGAGATACTCTGCCTCATTAGGAGATTCCTGGTAGCCCAGGATGCATCTAAGAATCACTAGCCTAAAAAAACCAACACATCATTCAGCATAATTTACAGTGGAAATCAAAACCTGCAAAGACAATTGTTTTTCACCTATGTGCTCGAGTCCTGAGCATTTAAATGATCCTGGCCTCCAGCGGAGCCTGTTCAGATACTACAGACAGTGCCGCTCCTCTCTGATAGCTTCACACTTTGTGCTCTTGGCAGCAATACTGTTTAGGAAATTATACCAAACTGGAGACATAACATAGACATTGCAAATAGAACGGTTTACATTCCTGTAGAGAGAGCTGCAGCAAAAACTGCCAGGACTGCAAGCTCCAGCGAACGAGACACTTGATGCTTGTGAGCTTTAGATTTTTCCCCTCTCTGTTTAATGCGCTCATTGTATGCTTATGATGTTTGTGTGCTCTCAGCTAAAACACCCTACCTCAGGTCATGCCTTTTAAGATTAGAGATGGGCCTAGACCTCTATTCAGATTTCTAAAACATTTGGTGGGGCTCAGATTAGACTTGGCAGCTTGGACCTGTCTGTTCCAGAAAGTGAGCCACCTACACCAGAAGGAAATACACATTGCTCTTAAGACAAAAGCCAGTGGAAGACTGTCCCTGTCCAGCTGAATGCACCTCTATACCTGACCCATGATAGCTGTAAAGAGAGACATGTCATCAGCAGAGCCAGGCACGCCTCATTGAACGCAGAGGACATTTCTATACTGCGTCTGGGAACCAGCCTCCCAGCCCAGTTCCACAGTACACTGTAAATAGCTGTGTAGCTGCTGTGGCCCCAGCTGAAATTTGGGCTCTGAAGCCTGGTGGGGAGGGGCTTGAGAGCCCAAGTTCCAGCCTGAACTTCAGTGTCAAAGCACCATCTACACAGCTCTTTTTAGAGTGCTAGTGAAGCCCTGCTAACACAAGTCTGTGGACCTGATTTGGGAGGCTCACTCCCAGATGCAGTGGAGACATGCCCAGACACACTGGAAAAGCAGAGCTTTACCTGGGAACTTTCATGGAGCTTTGAGCTAGAACAGATGGCAGTCCCCTGGTTGGCTTTATGTGGAGAGGGTCAGAGCTGTGAGGATTGCTGGATTTCCAGCAACCGTATAGCAGGTTGGGGGGTGTTCAGTCAGAATTTTGGTATGGTCCATTCCAGCCATAGCAACCCTCTGTGAAATGTTGATCCGGATTAGGAACTGATGCGTTTCTGAGAGGGACGTTCTTGGTTTATGAAACATGCAGCATGGGGAACTTCATGAAAACTCTCATCCCGGCTGGTATCACTGCTGTGCTGCACTTAATCTGTCTTGCAGGGGGTCTCACAGGCCATGGTTCACTTACATGTGTTACTTTGGATAAAAAGCCTAGAAGTTCTATTCTCTCAGCATGTTAAATGCTGTCTCTTTTCACTGTAAAGTGGCTGGTGATCCTCACTTAACACGCCTTCGTTGGCAGGGTTTCCCGACTGCACGTATGGAAATCAGGCTTTTCTAGCAGTGACCCAACTCTAGGATAATCTAAGCCTCTGTGGTGAGTAGTCCACCTTCCATTAATACATGTGCCATACATGTTCTAGAGCTGTTCCAAACACCGATCTCATTGTTGTGAACAGTTAAAGCTGCATGACAGCTTAGCTCATGCACAACTGAATGGGATGCAGTGGGCGAAGGCTGATAGAGATACAGTGTGAGGGTCAGATCCTCGGGTGCTGTAAATCAGCATAGCTATACTGAAATCCTTGGAGCTATGTCGACTTACACTAGCTGCGCTTCTGACCTCTGCCAAGAAAATAGACTACCCAGAAAGGCTAGGAAGCTTATGCTGCTGCTTGCAGCAATTGGACTCTGACTTATACAAATTAATATAAAGGTTAAAAAAATAATGAACTGGAAAGAAACCAGGATCAGTGAAGCTCTGTTTAGATTTAAACAATTTCAGACAGCAATTCTTGTTTTAGTTTTTATCCATTTCAGATTCAAGTGATGTTACTATCAGTGGATCACACGTTGTTCTTGGATTGCTTTAGTTTCCCATATTTCCTCCAAATTTCAAAAACTGAATTCAGGTCTGGAGGCTTTCCCTCCTTCTGTATCTCAGAAGGGAGAGCAATTGGTCTAATACGTAAAATGGTATTAGGAATGTTCTGTATGTAACAGATAATGCAATATCAGATAATGCAACTTTTTCATGACAGAGGTTACAAGTTTGTTCAGGGACACTTACTTCTCTGAACATGTCACTAAGTGACTGATCCTGCCACACTGAAGTCATTAGTTTTACCATAGACTTCTGTGTACTCAGACTCAGACCACATTATTACCAGCACCAAGCATTCAAAAATGCAAAGTCAGGCCCTAAAAATCATAATATTTCCTTTAAAATCATGAGATTTTAAAAATAGTAAATAATGGGTTGCTTTTATTTGCCTTCTGATTTTGAGCTTTTAGGGCTCATAGTTTCAAACTGTTTTGAATCCTGGAAGGTTAGAAAATTTAGTTTAAATGAAATTGGAGATTTTCACATAATCAGATGACCCAAGGAGCTGGGGCATTAAAACACCAAGACTCTTCATTAAATTGTGAAAGTTGGCAATACTGTTTGCCAATTCTTGTGATTTTTATCTTAAATTTTGTGATCATGGCTATTCCGCTGAAAGCCCCAGCTGCTGGAGTTATGTAAGTACATAACAATTTCAACTTCATTTAAAAAAAAATTCAGCCTCCATGGTTCATGGAGAAAACAATGCAAATGTGAGCCCAGTGCTCTGTAAATTCTCAGACACCAGAAGGCAAATAGAAACCGCAAAATGTTTTAATTATCATGATTTTTCAGGGGCCTGACATGACTTTTTAAACATTTGGGATTGGCAATACTGGTACATACCCATATCAAGAGGGTTCCTGCCCCTTGACCTTTGCAACTGTCTCTTTATAAGCACAACGTGATTAAGATTTTTGTGATCACTGCCTCTTTCATAGGAAGCTTTCCAGATTAAGCTATATGGCACCCAGCACAATGAGGTGCCTTTTTCAGGGATGGCCTTTATGTGCTTCTGTAAGAGATACAAATAATAATGTCCAACTGCCACTTACTTATTTATAATTGAAAGTGCTACTTTCCACATGCATTTCTGAGTGATGGTGGTGCCAATAAAAGGGCTAACCTGGAAATTAGAGGAAATCCTATCTCAACTTCTATAGCTTGTACATCGTAGTACCTCAGCGTATAATTTTTAAAGCACTGAGGATCAGAAGTATATAACTTATAGACTGCAACCAAATCTGTAACCTTGTTGTACTTACATAAAGTAATTTCATTTTGATTGCCTATTGAGTAAGTCTGATTATTCTTTAAGAGTCACTTTGGAATGGAGCCTGAAGGTACAATATAAAATAATTGAATTGAGTGTAAAGTCCCAGCTGGTAACCTTGTCAGTAATTTGAACAAAGATCTTGTATCTGTAATTTGGAGAGCTGCGGATGTGGAGTGGATTCCACTAATATTGATAGAATTTACCCTTCCTCCTCCCCCCCACCATTAAAACTGCTGTTCTTACCAACAAGCTCATTTTAATTGAATTAACGTACCAGTTGACTGCCACACACTGGAATTAGAACTGTATGGTTGGCTCAGATTTATTTCACACTATATCACAGTATGAACTTGAGGAATGATTTCCAGGAGACTAATTATCACATTATACTAAACTGCATCCGTAATTACTACAAATGGGGAGACAGGATTCTTTTTATCGTTTCTAAACCATTTGTTGCAATGTTTTAGCCCCTTACTGAAACTAGAAAAAAAAAACAGCTGTTGTAAAAAGCCCTGTAAGAGATGACAGGAAATACTTTGTGTAAGGCTGAGATCATAGAGTATAAACTCCTGACCTTTGCTTCCTGTGTGGTACTGGGGGTTGATAAAGGGATTACTTTACTTCTGATAACTGTGGTCGCTGGGCCAGATGCTGTTCTGGGTTCAACTGAAGGAAAATCCAGGATTTGGGGGGGACAAATTGGCTTTAAGTCACCTAAGGGTATGTTTTCACTGCAGAGTTAACTTGGACTTTTACTGTGGTGGTGCCTCTAGCCACCTCTCCTGTCCACACACACACACAACCCTCTTACTTGAATTTGGTGGTGCCTTCATGCCAAGCTCACGGGCCTGGCCGGGGATGCAAGCTAGAGCTCAGGCACCACTTTCATTTGGCCTGGGGACTCACCAACTTCAGTGAGGATGAGGGCTAAAGTTCACTTTAATGCTAATAGTCCTCCAATACCTTCCTAGAATTTCCCCTGGTGACCAGAAGGACAGATAAATTCTCCCACAGTCTACTGGGAAAGAAACATCTTACTGCAGCACAAAAAACATGGGATATGCCCCCCCACCTGCCGAATACCCTCTGTGAGTTCCAGATTCTGAGCGGTTTCAGGGGTGGCGATTGGCATAAGCTAGAGCAGGCCTGGAGGTTACTCTAGTTTATGGTGGCTTCCACACTGCTGCCAATGGGCTGTTCTCTAGCCTGGAATACCTGTAGCATAAAGCACCTGTGACAAGATCCCTCCTTCCCCTAGCCACTCTAGGGGCTGGGGTGGATGTCATAGGTCAGTTGTTGCTACCCCTGTGCCACTTTTAAGATGGGAGGATTCTCTGGAGGCCATCTCTGCTCTCTAAGGCCCCATTGCCTCTCAGGTTGGCATAGAGGTGCCTTAGCAAAGAGCACAATTTTCCCCTGGGTCTATCTCTGGGCACTCTCCCATTTGCATTATCTGTGTACTGGTTAGCTTATCTGCTCTAATTGCAAATGGTTTTGCCACTTTTAACGGCCCCATATCCTTTCGCTGCTTGTTTCGCACAGCGTAGAGGGCTGCATTCAATACATTGTCTCCTTTGCGGGGGGGGGGGGTGTCAGGTTTTCTGCTGCATGCCTGGCAAAAGGGAACAGCTGTTGGTATGGCAGCCCCTCTCCAGCAGGCATGTGTCAGGGAGATGCAGTAAGTAGTTATGACAGAACTGGGATGCAGACAGGAGGGAGATTCAATCCCATCACGGGCAGCACTTTAAAATGTGGAATGGAAAGGTGCTTCAGCTGGGAACCACCAAATGAGCTTTCAGGAAAACAGAAGAGATTTTTGTTAGGGGGAGTCCAAGGACTCCTCAAAAAGACTTTGGCTGGTACTCACCCCCAGCAGTGCTCTGTTCTCTGGCTCAAACCTGTGCTGCAGCAGTGGAATTGCTATGTGCATAGCAGCGTTCCCTATATATCTCCAGACCCGAGCTGCTATTACTCACAGAAATAACGAAAACTCCCACACAAAATTGTTCCCCTTTCCTCTGGCCACAAAGCAGCATCTCTGGAGAGCTTTCAGTGACAGAATCACCTGCTTCACCACTGCCCAGCTCCATGTAAGTTAGATTCTCTTCCAAGAGAGACTTATCTTCTGGTCAGCCTCAGCTCCACTAGAGCAGAGTTAGTGTAGGATTCACATGATTGTTTGTGGTGGTCTTGCATCCTGTAAAAATTTGTACCAAAACAAACAAACTAAAAATAACCCCAAAGAATAGTCACAGAGAGCAAACAGAATCATGAAGGAGATCATCCTCTGTCTTTTGGTAGCAGCAAGATGCCCCAATCTGCATATTGGAAAAAGAAAGAACCTCTGTCCCTTGAAGACACATGGTATAAAAGGTTCTGGGACACATTTCCCTCTGAAAAGTTTGCACATGATACAGAAATGGTATTTTTCTAGTGGTTTCTCTACCATGTGATTTCCCATCTTAGAGGCTGGTTGTGTGAGGCCCCTGCACAGGGGTGGAGTAGAACACAGGATGCCTTCCCATCTTTGCTCAGGCAAGACTCCCATGGGATCCAGAATCAGGACTTCAGGAGGTGATCCTGCAGTTCATTGTACTGCAGTAGGTGACTTTGATTCCAGCTCCTTGTTCACCTGCCTGTGAAATCCTTCCTCAGTGGAGGCTGATTGACTAGTCAGGAGTCAAGCAAATCCAAGTTTTGTTTCCATTTCCCATATGCTAAAAACAGAGATGGCCCCAAATTAGAATAATAGGTCCAAACTTCAGGGAAATTCCAACCCACAGATAGATCTTAGATTTTTGACCTTTGGCTGCTTCTGTAAATGGGGCACCGAATCTGTTCACACCTGAAGCCAGATCCTTAGCTGATATAAACTCGTGTGGCTCCTTTGAAATCAGTGGAGCTATGCTGGCTTATGCCATCTGAGGCATTGACCCCTGATCTGTAGGGAAGTTCAGTTTTGGATCCTGTCAAGTATCTGAAAGCTGTGGTGGAGCTAACTATGTCTTTCATGCCTGATTAATCTATGCTAGCTATTTAAAGTAACATTGTGGGTACGTCTTCATGGCAGAGTTAACCCAGATTCAGACCTGGGTTTTAGACCAAATCCTCATTGCCCATACACAAAGTCTTTCACCTGGGTTTGGAGGTGCTTTTAGCCCAGCTGCTGGTGGAATCCATGTCAACTCAGGCTGGAAGCTGCCCACCTCACAATGAAGACATAAACTTAATCATTTGAGTGCTGATAATCCTTCAGTACCTTTCCACAATTCCTCCTGAAGGAAAAACAGATTCTCCTGCAATTGTCTGGGAAAGAATCATAGAGCATCTCATCTCAAAGCACCATGGGATATGCCTCTGGACACACGCAAGCAAGTGCAGAAACAGTGAGGACACAGCTATGCAGATAGGGCTTTGCAGTAGGCTTGCACACACCCAGATTAGGTAAACCAGGGTGCTCAGACCCAGATGCCAATCACCTGGGCTAATTTGCAGTGAAGATATGCCCCATGTAGTGACCCTAGACAGCAGAGGCTCTGATGGACAAACTCTAACTCTCAGGCTATTTTCAGAGTTGCTCTGGTGTAATGTAAGGGGTGATCTTAAACTGATTTAGTTACACTGATGTGGATGCCCTTATTTCAGTTTTAATGAGGCTTATTTCAGTTAAATTTATTAGGCTCAAGGTTAGCCTAATTAGAAACAAAACAATCTTAAACCAAAATGTGGGCTCTGCGTAGAGGTTTGCATTAGTTTAACTCCATAGATTTAACCAAACAGAAGCAAATTTGTGTGTAGACAAAGCCTTAGACCCTGTGGTTCTCTCTGGCTTTCTATGTTCAGTGGTCTCAATAAAGAATCTTCTTTATATTAATTGCACACCAGTCCTGTCCCTTTCTTACCACATGGAGTCCCCCATCTAGTAAAATGCTTGCTCATAATCTTAATAATATTTGGCTCTTATTGAGCACTTGTCATCACAATACATCGCAAAGGAGTACATGTCATTATCCATTTTTCTCTGGTGGGAAAACCAGAGCAGAGAAGGGGCTTGGTGAGCACAAGTATTTACAACCAATTAGAGAATGCAGTATGTAATAGGGCTACATGCAGGCATTGTAATGGTCAGATGAGAACTGCCTGAATACAATCGCGCAGACAGAAACAATGAGAAGAATGTCACAATTGTCATATTAAAGTGCCTTGTGGCAAGGTTGTTCTGACTGCCATGTAATGCAGCTCTGGGTATTTCCTTCTCCTTCAGAAACTAAGTGATCACACAAATTGCGATATGTTTTGAATCACCTGATTGCAAAACATGTTAGTGAAGAATCCAAATGTAATCCCATTTTTGGGCATTAAAAATGATGTCCCATTTATTTTGCTTTAATTAAATTCTGCATTTAATTAGAAACATTGAACTACCTTTTTTTGTTTAGAGCATTATTTTTTTTTTATTTCAGAAGCAGTTTCCAGAGGGGTAAAAGATCCAAACATGGAAATTAACCTTGTGCAAACGTCAGGATTAATGGTATGTTACTATGGCATTTTGGATACCTTCGTATTTACTAAGCTTTTCGACCCTGTGTGTTGCTAAGATGCACAAAACAATAGGCCATCCTAGACTTGCAATAATAAGGTCAATGTGCAAAGCAAATGGGATGTAATTTTCCATTAATGGAATGTGTTCTGCTTAGGGAGGTCGGATTAAAATATATTTTTTTCTTTTTCATTTTTCTGAAGCTCAATTTTCAAGAAACTCCCTCTGACCTAATCTCTGATTTTGCTCTTCCTAATTCACTGCTTTGCTTTAAAAAATGGTGGATTTGCCAATTTAGGCATGATAAACCACACACACACACAAATCTTACGTACGAATGCATTTCTGTTTTGTACACCCCTTGGCCAACTGCCATGAGCCACAGCTAGTGACGCCAACACCTTGATTTACTGTCTCCTAGCAGCTATGTCTCATTTCATGAACCACTTTAAGGAAATGGTGCCAACCATTGGATGATGCTGTTATACCTTCCTCCTCTTTTGATAGCTCCCTTCTCATGCCCCAGCTGGTATTCCTTGGAGCTTTGCCTTTGGTAACCTGCCATGTACTCTTTGCAAATATGCCACAGCTATTCACTTTTCGTTCTACAAATGACTCGCATTAGCTTCTATTGTTGCTCTGTGTCAGTGTGAATACAGTCCCTTTAATTTGCTGGCTGCAATTATTTTTCTTTAGCTATTTTCCATTTAGATGCATTTCCTCTCAGATGTTATGAAAATATCACTCTTTCCCTCCTCCTTCACCCCCCTTTCTTTGAGTTTGAAACGCTTTTCCCAGAGAAAAATATCTCCCATTGGACAGTTGGAAAGAATGTATTTTTTTTAATTCTTCTTTTCCATTTGTAATGCATTTCACCCTTTAAATTTAAATGCATGCCTGCACCCTTGGTTGTGGGTATGATGGGAGTACAATTGTGTAAGGGGTCAGTGGTGTGCATATTGGTGAATGCTTGGATAGGGGCAGTGCAAATGGGGGCATATTTGGGTGTAGTGTATTATTGGGGGCACTCATGCATGGGTGTATGGATGCCTATTTTCAAGGGATGTGCAAGGTGTAAGTACGTGTGTACTAGTGGTTGGTGAACTTATTCTGATCTCCTGCTGGTTTCACACCTATGTATCCTTACTGACTTAAATTGGTGTAACTCAGTAGTAACTCTGTTAAACACCAGTGGAGATACCCTGGCACAGAAATACAGTAGTGAGTCAATGATGCCATCTCATCAGGATGAGAACAGAATCAAGCTCTCAGAATCCAGGTTCAGCTCAGCAAAGCATCCATACATTTGGATTCTGACATGAATTATTGAAACCTTTTGAGTGTGCAAAGCTAGGCTGGAAATCTCACAAGAACACAGGTTTGTGTGAAAGATTCCCAGTTTTGTTCTTGAGATACACAGAAATACCAAAAGAAATGCCTTTCTCCTGGATTTATGCACTTCCCAGCCAAAAATCAGAAGCAAGAAAATGTATATCCCAGCCATTTCTCAACCTGAAAACAATAGGACAGCTGGAGCCTGAGTGAGCCCTGCCCTAGGGCCAGAGGCCAGGGTTTGCCTGGGACTATTGTCTGTGGCTAAGGAGGAGTGAGGAAGACTTTTCACAGACCCTAGTGAGAGGGGTGTGGAAGACCTCTGTAGTCAAAGGGAAGAAGGAATGTGGTATGCCCTGATATGAGGGGGGAGGGCTGGGGAGGAATTGACATATTTACAGAGGTGAGTATAAGGCTAGTGGACATTGGTAAATGTGACTTAGCTGGAGGGCAAAGTCACCGAAGCAGACCAGAAGGCATTAGCAGCTGGGTAGAGTTGTGAAAGACCAAGGGGAAATGGAGAGAAAGCTGCTGCAATGCCTCATCACGTTGTGAGAAGGTGCTCTGGGACAGTGAGTTTTGTAACTATGGTTTGTGAAACACCTCTGATTGAAGAGGAATCTGGCCTGAATAAGGACTGCAGAATGTGACCTCTAGTGTCTATGCTGTAATTCATTATTTTACCCTTAATTCTACTAGTTAAAGGATTTAGAATTGGGCACTGAGGTGGTGTTAGATGGAATGGTTACCTCTGAGGAACTGGGTGCAATCCAGAACCTCATGTTGAGGAGCTGAAGAAATGCATGCATACTTATAATGGATTATTGTCCACCTGTAGTAAGACCTCATGCATAATACAGGCCATAGAATTTAATCTAGTGCTTTCTCCAGTGGTGGAAGTTGACTTGCTAGGGATTTTTTCTTTAAGGTTTGATCAGGAGGAGCCCAGACAATTTTATGGAAGATAAAGCTCTCTTGAGACAGTTGAAGAGGCAAATTCTATGTAGTGAAGAATTCACAGGATTACACTCAATCTGCAGGGAATAGATGAAAGCTGCACTGCACAAAACATTGTTTCCTGCACTGTGAGCTGTCTGAGGTCTGCCAGAAATGCCTGTGCTCTTCTGCTCACAACAGTAAATGTAGAAAACAAACCCCACCCAAGTGTGTGCTCTCAGGCTGTAAATCTAGGGAGGGTTCTGGTGATAATATAAGACTTGTGAGACTGAAGCTTGACTGGAATGTACCTTTTACCTAGGAAGAGGAAAAAAGTATCTTGTGTCTATGCCATAGTTTGCGTGTAGTTTATTGACTGAATATGTTAACTGAATGTGTTTGTATAACATGACTAGAAAAAAATCATGTTATACAAACACATAATTTTGTGAGGAGGACAAATGAGTTTGCCATTAAGGAACTGGGCTGGGACTCAGGAGAGCTGAGTTCAATTCCCAACTCTACCACAGTGTCCTACATGAGCACTAGTTCCGTATCAATCCAGAGCAGCAAAGGGGCCTGGTTTCCAGATCCTGCTCAGATAATGCCAAGCATGATGGAAAGCTTGTGAAACTCTCACCATTCAAGATGGCAGTAAAAGCCTGAGATCAGTGGATCAAGTGAGATTTCTACCATTTTGGGGCCCCAAATCTGATCCTATCACAGCAAATCATCATTGGCTGAGCAGTGACCCTGGCAAGTTGCTGGTGCCAAAACTGGCATTTATAGCTAAACTCTTTGGTGGATGTCACATACAGTACCCTCACCGAGATAAATTGTGCTGCAATCTCAACATTTAACTTGCATTGACTAGTAGTGAGTTGCTTGTGCTGCTATGAGTCACCTAATTTTCTGGGTATTTAGGATGTGCAAAGCATAATGAGACCAAACACTGTATACAAATAACATAATTCCAATGTAATCACCTCTGCGCAACACCCACATCAAATAATTGCTCATTAGGCTGTTGAGGTGAAAGTCCTGTTGCAATGGAGTGGTTGGGTTAGGGTTGGTGAGAGAAGTAAAGCTAATGCAGACAAAGAAAGGACACATTCTTCACTCAGCCACATGACAAGGCAGAATTGCTTACTGTGAGTCATAATTGTGTGCAACATATACTAAAGAATGAAAGCTGCTGCCTTACTTTAAAGCAGTACATATCACTCTTTAACACAGGCAGTGCTTTGGGGGGTTGCATATTTAAATTACCATGTTATCGTCAGGGCTCCTCTGTTTACTCACTTTTCTCAACATCTTCCAGCAATAGCAGCAATCAATAGGAGGAGCAATCAATCAATCACATTCTGTGTCTCCTTTGCAGAAGTTCTGATGCTGTTCCGAATGCACTTCCGTAGTTGAGTGTGTGTTTTACCAGTGCCTGGGCTGCCTTTGGTCACAAGCATCAAATGCTCTGGTTTGCAAGGAGCATGAGGAGGAAGAAGAATGATCCCCATGTTTCCCCCCTCCCAACCTCCAATTCTTCTTGCCCTATTTATGTCTCCGCTTCAGTCCAATCCCTGAATTAATGCATTCCCACTTGTGGTTCAACCTTTTCCCCCAATTTTTTTTTAATGTGGGTGCGCTTCTGATAATGACCAGAAGGCATGATTCTTCTCTCAAACCAGTTCCACACCATTGTCACTTCTCTGACATCCACTTTACATGAGAGGTTAATCCCACCCATTGTGTCTGCTTCACAAGAGCCTTGGCCTGTCTCACCACCAATATGCCCTGCCAGGTACATTTCATTATCAGTTATCAATGATTTGTTAAGAGCAGGCAATGCAAAACATTTAGGTTTATAATCTGCTTTCTCCTGACATGAAAAGGCCTCTTCTTGGATCACCAATTAGATTATGTCCCTTTGGCTACAGCCATGTGCTGTTAGTTTACATTTCTGTCCACACCAAGCTCTGGACATTCTTGATCTACAATTTAAAACTTAGGATCACAGGAGAAACAAAGTAGCAGCATTATCTCCTACCATGTGTCAGCTGAGCACCAGTCATGTGACCAATGCAGTTTAAATCTCCCCACCCTTTGCAGAAGCGGGTTCAAAGAAACAGACCCTGTAGCGTGCCCACCACAATACAAGATATTTTGGACCCTGGAGGGAGCAGAACATGCTAAGGAAAGGTACCCTCAAAGGCACCCACCCTGGTAGCAATGTTGCATGGAGCAAGGTTCTCTCAAGCAGATGGGTCCAAAGCCATTCAGGGCTTCACAGGTCAAAACCACTCAAACTCTGCCAATAAATCATTGGGTTGACAGTGTGGATCCCAAGGCCCTGGTAACAGTGTGGTTAGTAGGCTGTCCCTTTCTGCACAAGGTTCAGTTTGCAGATTTAATGGGTAGCCCCGCACACAGTGTATTACAATTATGTCTTGAGGTTAAAGCGAAAACCGGGGAGTGCTGACTTTTTCAACATTAACGGTCTCCCCTCAATGTAACCACTGCACCAATGCATTCTTGCTCCTCGTTCAGTCCTCTCCCCCAATTTTTTTAATGTGACTGCACACAAAGATGGGTTTGGCAGATGGCATTGACCTATGAGATCTGTTTCAAAGTGTCCCATTCACTTTTTGTGTGTGCAAACTTTAGAGTTGAAAGAAACGACACTGGCATTTCTGGAGCCCAAAGGTCCCTCTTTATCCACAGAAAAATGCCAGCACACCCCAGGACAGTGCAAATTTCCCCAAGCTGCCCCTCCTAATGTGCCCTACTGTGGAGTGGCTGGGGCAGGGAGGAAGGAGGAATGAGAAGATAGTCACTCGCTGTAGCCCATTCATTTAAAAGCTCAGCCCTGTGCATGAGGTATAGGAACTACTTAAGTCCTGCTCAAGCCCAATGGGCATCCATGGAGCACAATCCATCTGCATGTGTGAATGTCACCCTCAGACCCTGATCGCTATGCTAGGGAGCCAGTTAGTGCAAGCTGTGGTGTTTCTTTTTATTTGTGGTTCTTGTCCACTAAGAATAGGACTGACACCCCCCTCAACCCCTCCGGTCTCATTTCACACTGGGCAGACCGCAGCTTCCCAGTGCTATTGGCTTTTGGCCAGCGAGTACTAAAAGTGCTCTGAAACATGTCAGCACTGCACGTTCTCAGCCCACTCTCCTGTAAACAGGCCAGGAATAAGAAAGGGATTGAGGAAAGGTGCAGCTTGGAGGCAAAAGGTGGACTGCACCGGTAGCTTGTGCTGTAAAAGAACATGAACAAGAGAGGGGAGATTTTACCATTTAAAATCCAGATTCATGGCCACTTTTATGTTTAATCTTTTTAATCAATTAATCTGTTGCTTTCCTAAAGCTCTTCTAGGAATTGCCGTGCCCAAATTAGTGCTGGCAGATAGGTAGAGCAGATGCTCCCAGCGCTTACATTGATGCTGTTTCTGACAGTTCAAATATGTCTTTGACATCAATTTACACCAATGGTGGTGGAAATGAAAACATTATCAGGCCTCTAATTGTTCAAGTGAAGATCTGGGACCTTCTCTTGGGTCTGTGTAATTCAGCCCTGCCTAGTGCCAGTGACAGCAGGCAGAATGGAGCAAAGCAGGCTCTCAGTGAATGGGAAAACTGTCTCTCTCTGTTTGTGAAAAAGTCTTTTAAGATGTTAAAAATATTTGACTTGATACTGGTAACTCTAGAGCAGAAAACATCTGTAGTATTAACTGGTGTGATACTACCATCATGTGATGTGGAAGTGTGGCTCAGATAGGACAGGGGATAAAACCATTGTTCCGGCCCTGGACATTCCTAATGAATCTATGGGCCTGACTGTGAACTCCCTTACACTGATATAGGTCGGGAGTAACTCCATTGAAGTTGATGGTGTTACACTAGTGTGACACCTGTACAAATGAGAGCAGAATCAGGCCACTTTGCGTAGTAGAGTCACAGCAAGTAGTCCATCATACAGTGGAGCTCTCACTAACAAGTCCTTCCAGAAGCACTGGCTAGTTGCTCACCAAGCAACATTGCATCCAGTTCATCCAGCAAAATAATTGCTGCAGAAAGGGAAGGAGGATCAGACATCTAGGGTGCTCACCCATTTGCAGCAGTCCTTCCCTTTGTATTCTGGGGGACAAGCTCTGTGCTGCATCCATTATGAAATAAGGGTTGGATCAGGCATAAAAATAAAGGAAAAGAGGAGAGGTGTGTAAACCTTTTCCTATCCCCAATACTGAGTGACCATCAAATACTGAGTGAACATCAAAAAGTTCAGAGTTCAGATATGGTTGAGAAAGATCAGGAACTCCTGTGAATTATCCAAACACCCCGGATCTACAAAATTGGCCTGGAAAATTCATGGGAACCAAATGTTCTCTTCAGATTCCTGGTGCTAAACTTCCAGCTCTAAGCCGTGCTGGAAATGGCAGGAAAAGCACTTTTCTCAGGCTATGCCAGTGCTTAGAACTTAGTGCAAGGAGGGCTGGAGTTTTTCCACAGACTTCTATTGATTTTCCATGGGTTTTGGAGTAAGCCCAACCGCATCCAAACCAGGAAGTACAGCGGACAAATAATGAGAACAAAAGTTGGCCAAAGGTTTTGGAACCTCCAAGACAAGTTTTGCTCAAATTAGAGTCTCTGGGTAAAGGGTCAGTTAAGGTTTCAGACTCCTCCTTCCGATCCTTTATAAAAAAGACGAGGATAAAAACATCCAGTGTGATCATTAGAAATGGCTTCCCACAATATAAGTTCACTTTGGCCTACTTAGGTTTTGTTTCTTTTTAAAAAGGGCTCCCAAGTTTTTTAGGTCCAATGTGAAATTAGTTTCTTGGGTCTCAGCCCAGTTTTAAGAAGCTGGATGTCTACATCACAAAACTCCTTCATCAGACAGTCCCAAGAAAGGCCACGGATCCAGTAGTCTTGGAGATGGAATGACCATGTGTCTCTTTGAGGCTGAGCATAGGGCATGTTGGCTGAGCAGTGAAGATGAAGCCTTTTTGTTGTACCCTTTTCTGGAGGCAAAGTGAGAATTTCAGCACTGCCCATCTGGCATCTTCCACTGACACAATGTTCCCTTTTTTAAAAAGCAGTCCTTTTGCTTTTGCCCCCTTTGGCAAAGTGTTTCACCACCTGGTCTCTAGGCTTTTCAGGGTGACACCTCTGTCTGCCAGACAGCTTGTGGAGGCAAGTGTGTTACTTGTATCTTGTCTCCAGTTTGTGTGTGTTGTGCCTCCACAAGAGGTCCTAATGGATTTCCCTGTCCCTAGCCACAATGCAGCCTGGTACTTTGGCATTTTGTAAATATCCAGGAACTTGGTGTCTTCCTTTCCTGCTCTGTTCTGATATTCTTGCTTTGGCACACAAAAAATGCCAACAGATGCCATCGAGTATAAAGAGACAGGTGGTGTCAGTGCGTCAGAGGAGGGACTTCCTCCAGAAAGATGGCACTTGCTGAGTTATGTAGGCTGCCCATGCAAATCCATAACCATGTGTCATCTATCTCCTTGTGAGACAGGCCTTGTGTCCTTGGGAGCAGGCAGAATGCCATCTGCAACCCATGAATAGATGCTTCCTTTAAACCGATTTTATTTCATAGATTTAGAAATGAGGCCCCACATCCTAATATCAAATTAGGAATCAGCATGGTACAGTGGACTGGGTAGCAGGCTGAGAGTTAGGTGACCAAGTGTCTGTTTCCAAGTCTGCCACTGACCTGCTGGGTGACCTTGGGCATGTCACTTCACCTCTCTGTGCCCCCGTTTCCCATCTGCAAAAATGGATATGAAGCTTGCCAGACTTTGTAAAGTCTTTTGAGTTCTGCAGATGAAGAAGCATTATACTGTACTGGAACTATTATAGAAAAATGCTAAATTCAGAGACTTCTGATCAAAAAGAAGGGAGGAATACATGTTGTCCTCTAAACTTGAGGGTCATAAACGTTGTAGTTTCTGCATTGCACACAGCAGGGGCTCCTTGTATTCCTACGTTGCCCCCACAAGTTCCCTGTGTGCTGCCCTACAATCTGCCTCTATTCCAGGGACTCCCCACAAGCCAGGGGCTCTGTGTGTCCCCATGTCTCCCTTGCCCCATACGTCTGTCCTGTATCCTTCCCCCCCATACTAGGGTCTGTCTGTCTACCCTCTCATTCTCCCCAGACAAAGAAATGCCATCAAGTTGAGTGTTTGCAGTGGTGGTATTGCCATTTTGGTCCCAGGACATGAGAGACACAAGATGGGTGAGGCAATATCTCTTATTCTACCAGTTTCTGTTGGTGAAATATACAACTCTGTCACCAACAGAAGTCAGTCCAATAAAAGATATTACCTTCCCCACCTTGACTCTCTAATAAAGTTGATTCATTCATCTAATAATACAAAAGTCAATGAGAAAACTTGGCCCAACATAATTCAGATGGTGCCTCTGCCTCCATCCTCCCTCTAGAGTCCAAGGCTCACACCTTCCCATTAATTTCAGTGGGAGTCAGCATCTAAATTCCTTTGAAGATCTGGGCTCAAGTGCCTCACTTTCCAGGCACCTGAACTCCTAGAGATCTTTTACAGCAGAAATCAGGAAGGGCATTAACTGAAGGCCGGAGTCTCAGGTGGAAATGAATAAGCTATATATTGGAGGGTATACATCCAGCCTTTGTCAGTTACCTTCAACCTACAGCGTAGCTTTCAAACCTGTACTGGTTTGGCTGCACTGAGACAATGAACAGGGATTACACGGGGCTAGCTTGCCTCCACTTACTTTTGAACTGAGACCAGTTTTTCCTCTAGCTGTATGACATAAGTTAAGAAGCTCAGAAACAAATGTTGAGTTCTTACCCTGCCTAATACTTCTGCTGTAGAAAAGCTAGACAGCTATAAGCCTGAACTCTTTGCATAGTGACAGTTACTTGATTAAAACCTTTCATGTAGGGATAGTGTAGACTTACTTTTCTAACATTGGCAGGCAGCTTAATGGGACATCAAAATCCCATACATGAACAGGAGAGGGGTTTGTGTGTTTCTATTGATCTCTGCTGGGGGGATTCAGAACTGCTCAACTGTGTGGCATAGGTCCTACATTGCTATTAGCCATGGGTCTGCATGTTTGAAAGGAGGAACTGAATCTATCCCAGCTGCCTGGGATGTTCCAAGTGGCTGAATGGTACGTGCATATTGACAAGTGCAATCTTAACTGGCCACAGATTCAGTCTTTTTTTAAATGTGTAATTTTTTATTAATTTTTCCAAATACACCAATAGGCTAGATTCATCATACTACACAAAATAAATTAAAAGGATTAGGATAAAGGAGGGGAGGAGAAGTGTCATATCTATCTTCAGAATCTATGTTAATCATAGACCTCTAAAAAGTGAGCACAAATTGCCTTGAATTTTTTGAGCCTTCCCTTTGTGCGGATGCCCGTCATTTGTTAGCTCTGGGGGCAGCTGTGTCACTGAGCCAGGCACCAATGTTCAGAATGGACGGACGTTTCCGATTTTGCAGGATTAATTCTTAGCTACCAAAGCTGCATGTTGGAACAATGCTACCTTGTTGCCAGGTAACTGCCAGGTATCAGGAACACATCCAGGAATGAAACTTAATGGGGAGGGCTCCAACTTAGCATCCAGTGTCAAACTGGCCCTTTAACCCATCTCAGACCAGATATCCTTGATACAGAGGCACTGCCAAAATATATGAGCTGAGACAGCACTAAGGCACAGATTCATTCTAAGCACTGAAGTTATTTAATGTTTATATTGAAGAATCAGGTTTGGGACTGCAGTGTTATATAAACATACACAAAGACATGGTCCCTGATGTGGAGTGCTTACAGTCTGTGAAGACAAGTGACCTTTGGGAGGGAGAGGGGGGCTGAAGGAGGTTACAATCAAATATCTATATACACATACACATTGGCAATCTTAAAAATATATATCAGTGCCAATCAACCACTCAAGCCCCTGTTTTGGGTGATAGTCAAGGGAGTGTGCACTTAAACAATCTGAGCATCTTTGGGTATGTCTACACTGCACAATAAGCCTGGGCTCTGACTCAGGTTTGAGCCCGGGCCCCTCTTCCATCCACACACGTATCTATGTGACTCAGCTCAGCAAGCACTCAGGAACCTGAGAGAGGGGTGGGACAGACCCCAAGTCTCACTGTGACCCAGGTCCAAACCCTGTAATTTTGCAGTGTGGACACAAGAGGTCACGCCACAGCCCTGAGTCAGAAGGTCTGCATGGTGCAATATGGACATGCTAGCAGGGCTGGGAGACCCGGGTTCAGCAACTGTAAACCTAAGCTTACATTGCAGCATGGACGCTCAAGCACAGGCTTAGTAACATGAGCACACACCACTGCTTAGTGAGCAGTATAGACATACCCCAAATGTGGGTTGTGTATCTTCTACAGCTGCCCATCCTCTCATCTTACAATCTCTCAGTTGCCCCACCCCAACTTCTTTTCAAGTGTGAAGGCTAGTTCTGTGCTTTGCTGTTACATTCTGCTTTGAAATCCCACTGCCTTCCTGAAGTCAGCGGTGCTGCAGAAACTGTAATTCAAGGCAGAACTTGTTCCCTGGAGCTTTATGAGGAGGTGAAGGGCAATCCTCTCGCCCTGAAATTCTCCATTGCTTTCCCAGCGACTGTAATCTGTTGCTAAGGCAGTGCCTGTGCTGTAACACAGTGTTCTCTCCCTCTCATTGTGTTTATGGGCAGGTGGAGCAGAAATTGCTTGTGTTCCGCACAAATCGCTGCACAACAAATGTACTAAAGGAAACTGAAGGGTGGGCCCACAACAACATTAACATGAAAATAAAAAATGTGAGTTGAATCATAAATATACACACAACTCACCAAGGAGCTGAACAACTCAAAGAGAGGTGGGGTGGCCTAGCGAATAAAGCAGTGGACTGGGATTCAGGCGATCTAAGTTCTACTGCCAGCTCTGCCACTGGCCTATGGGGTGACCTCGGGAAAGTCATGTCACTGCTCTGTGCCTCAATTTCCCCATCTGTAAAATGAAGACAATGATACTGACCTCCTTTGTAAAGTGCTTTGAGATCTTCTGATGAAAAGTACTATAAAAGAGCCAAGTATTGTAATGGATAAGGCAGGTAGGAAGCTGCTGAGGGGGTAGGAAGGACAAGTGGTAAAGGTTAGTTTGGAAGGACACCCAGTAAAGAAGTCTGCACTGAAGGCAGTTGTAGAAAAGGACTCAATGGGAAGGAGCTTGAGTCCTTCCTTTGTATAATTCCACAAGGCCAGCAGAGCTGAATCTGAGTCCCTCAAGCCTGTTTACATCACTGTGTTTAGCTGCAGACGTCTTTACCTTGACATTAATGTGTAACAGCTCACAGAGCTGGCATTAGCACAGCACGTTTTGCCATGTATCAGACACATTGCACTGCAGAGGAAAACAAAGGCAGATGAAGCAAGAAGTGGGAGTAATGAATCATTTTTTAAAAATAGCGTACACACACACCCCCACTGTAGGAAGAATGACAGCATTGCCATTCAAAAAGAGTCCTCGCCACCGGGCCCTGTTGCAGCCAACACAGCCCAAGGGGATTGTTTGGTTTTTAAAGTTAAAGCACTTCTTACATTGCAGGAATCTTCCTTCAGGAGCTATTCTCATGTCTTGTCAATAGAACTTGGATGCCACATTCACCTCATTTCTCCCCATTCCCATCACCACATCCATCCTGATAGATAGACAGACAGATAGATTAGATCCAGCTATCCATCCTAAGAACAGAAGGGACCATTGTGATCATATAGCACAGGCCATAGAATTTCCCCACAATAATTTCTTGAGCAGATCTTTGAGAGAAACATCTGATCTTGATTTAAAAATGGTCAGTGATGGAGAATCCACATGACCTTTGGTAAATTGCTCCAATAGTTGTTTACTCTCACCGTTAAGAATATTTCCAGTCTGAATTTGTCTGGCTTCAACTTCCAGTCGTTGGATCGTGTTATACTTTTCTCTGCTAACTTTAAGAGACAATTATTAAATATTTGTACCCCATGTCATTACCTGTAGACTGTATTCAAGTTACCCCTTAACCTTCCCTTTGTTAAGCTAAATAGATAGCGCTCCTTGCGTCTAGCACTGTAAGGCATGTTTTCTAATCCTTTAATCATTCTCTTCTCTGAACTCCCTCCAACATATTGACATTCTTCTTGACTTGTGGGCACAGAACTGGACACTGTATTCCTGCAATGGTCACACCAGTGCCAAATAAAGAGGGAAAATAACCTCTTAACTCCTACTTGAGACTGCCCCGTTTTTGCATCCCAGGGTAGCATTAACTTTTTTGGCCACAGCATTGCCCTGAGAGCTGATTATCCACCACAACCCCCAAATCTTTTTCAGAATGCTTCCCAGGACAGAGTCCCCCATCCTTTAAGTATGGCCTACATTGTTTGTTCCCAGATAGATAGCTGGATAGATAATCATTACTGATGTTTATTTTGGTAGCACCTAGAGGCTAATCAAAAGTGAGGCCTCACTGTGCTCCTGTAGTATGAGTGGAGAATCCTGATTTGGTAGCATCTCATCATACGCACCTTGCCCAAGGGTAATAACACAAGGTACAAGGCATCAGAGAATCAAGCCCATAATTTACTAGAAGCTTCTGGGTGCCTGATTCTTGTGTCTCATGCATTTTACACTGGTGTACCGTCCATGTGATTTCAGTGAACTCCTGCAGATTCACACATGTGAAAGTGAGAGGTGAATCAGCCCATTTTGCCTGGAGCAAAGCGTGGGGTACCCTATTTAATGCATGGCAGACAAATCTCAGAAGGCTCAGATTTCTGGAGTGAAAACTCTTGTTTTCTGAGCAGTAAATCATTAGACTAAGCGCAGAGTTCAGCAGCCGATTTGTTCTGCATCACTTCTATTCTGCTAAGAGATACTTCACTCTTCACTCCACTCTTTCCTAGGGAATTTGTTATTGTTCTTTCTTGATGCCTTTTCCTATGTATAAAATAAGTTTATTTTAGAATGAATGTCCATGTTTTTCTCTTATGGGTGGAATCATAACAGAGTGCAGTTCAGCTCACCCCAGTCAGTTTGTGACGCTTACTCTGCATGGCCATTGTGTACCATGATATCTTTATTCTAACTCTAGGAAGTTACTCCTGGTACATAGGGCAGTGAAAGTGGAATGTGAATGGTTCTCACTATCTCTGATGTTCATCTGAGATAGTCCCAGGGCTTCCATTGAACTTTAATAAAAGAATTCATTTTGAGCTCAATTCTAGAAAGGGGCTGCATTTCTGAGCTTTTGTTTTATCTGAACCCCCCTTAAAACTAATGGAATTGGAAACCTATGCCATCAGTTTCTCCTGGTATATCTTCACATGTGGATGTCTTCTCCTGGATGCTGTGAAACTCAGAATCTTGCCAGAGGCAAACCACTCAGGCCTTCTTTTTTCTTTATTAACTGAGATTGTGTGCTGGTTAATATTAGCTTTAAATTGCTCCTGCTTTATCACAGTAGCCTACAAAATTTTCTCTTCTTGGTCTCAGGCTCTGAACTAGATGTGAGTTCCATGTTAATTTTAATTTTTAGTTTAAGAATGTAACCCTCAAGATGTGCTTTCTCTGTGAGGTATAGGAATTGCCGCTTCATCTTTTCAGTTTTCTTGGATTTTTTTTATTTTGTTTTTGTTTTTTCTCTATCGTATAAATTCTGTTTAAGGGAGAAGTAATCAGAACATCAAAAAGAGACAGTGCCCCTAGTGGCTAGAGTGTAGGACTGGGATTTCAGGACTCCTAGGTTTTATTCCTGCCTTTGAGAGAAGGGTGTTTCTGGTGGTTAGGGCAGGACTCCTGGATTCTTTTCCCAGTTCTTCACTGGTTTGATTTGATGCTGCATCTTGGGAAGTCACTTTGCCTGTTTGTCTCAGTTTACCCATCTGTACCTTTTTTTTACATTTAGAAAAATATGAAGTTTGTGCGCATCAATCCTTGTGGTTTCTGAGCATGTGACAAACACTGCATTGCACTGAAAACCCACAATACAGAACAAAACTATCCCCTTCCAGTACTGTCCCCAACCTCCCCAAGCAAAAATTCTCTCCCAGGAATGCTATCGTCAAACCAGTGCCTGACCAAAATGACAACCTTTAAAAGGTGCTGTAAAGAGCAAAATTCTGGCCCACCAAAGGGAGTGAGGGGGACCCTAAATGAAAATGAGGTACTCCCCTTCAGAGACTGTGAAATTAGAATGGGCATACCAATACTTATCTTGTGGGTGAGCCGTAAAGCTTAAATTGTTAATTAATGAGTGTAAAGTGATTTAACATCCTTGGCAGAAAGGAGCTAGATAAATGCAAATATTGTTAATTAATTTATTATTTATTATTATTATTATTATTATTTATTAATGTTATCAGTGAATTTCCCATTAAAATCATGGGGAAAGCAAGGGATCTGTCATTTGCAACTATGTGAAATGTGAAAAGAGGTGAAAGATGATTTATAAATAGTGACTGGCCCATCACTGAGGTCCAGATCCTGCACCATTAAAGTGAAGTTGAGCTTTGCTATTGACTTAATGACAAGGCTCAAGCCTTTAATCTTTGGTAAACAAAACCTAAGTGTGTAGTTTGCAGGGATTTTTTTTTTTTAAATTAACACTCTGAAACAAATTACTTTTTCATTCTGTCACCAGTTAACATAGGTTTCTGGAGAGGCACGGTGATGCTTCTTTTTGCAGGATTTGTGTTGTGTTTAAGGTATATTGTCACCCTTTGAGACACATTAGTTATTTCATAAACTCTTAGGTTTTAAGTGGTTTTTTTTACTGTTTATTTTAAAGGGGGGGAAATAGCAGGTGTGATTACTAAAATGATCCAATTTGCTTGACATACTGTAGAAGCAAATAGAAAAAAAATCAAATTGCTGAATGCAAGAAAACTGCCAAGACGACATTTTTAACACTTACACCAGACAAACTGTTGGGTTTCAAATTGGCAAACAGCTTGTGATGACAGTCCTTTGATGGAGCATCTCACAGAGAGAAAACTAACAGGAAAACTCAACCCCTGGGAAGAGGGGCTCCTAGGCGCCGAGGAGCAGATGATGCCACTCAAATCCCGATCGTTAGAGAATCATAGAATTGTAGAAATAAAAGCTCAGATCCTGCAACCGGACTGCAGGGTTGAGTCTTAACGATGGGAAGAGCTTACTTGGCCTTGACAGCACAAGATGATGCTGAATAATGCTCGGCACATAATCAGTAACATAGTTTATTGGCTGAATGGAGCCTTTTTCTGATTGGTGCAAACAAACCCACACAGTTCGGGAGGGAGGAATATGATGGTTTAAGCCACTTCTTATGCCAGGAGCCATTTTGCAACCCAGAACCCGGAGGATGCACTTAGAGAGCCCTGAGGGCCTGCCTAAATTGTAGCAGCCCAAAATGAGATGCATATAATTGCTACTGCTGGCTCCTGCTCCTTCATGCCCTAGCTTCCAGAGGAGACCTTAAAAGATAGTCAGCGGTTGTTGTACTCAGTTACTGCACCAGGGCAGTTCACCTCCAGCTGGATCAGTTAGTTACAGTCCCTTTATGCTGCCACAGTACGAGGGAGAATCCCTCCTTATATTTCTTATTAATTTCTCCTGTATCCAAAATTTTTTCAGGCAGATGCATTTCAAGCTGTGAGCTTCTTAAAATCCCAGCACTGCCAGCCCCGTATGTTTAAAAATCATGAGTCAGGCCCAGCCAGTCATGAGAATGGTTTAAGCATGATTTTAAAAATAATTTTTGGGTTCTCTTTATTTGCCTTCTGCCATTCTGGGCTTTAGACGTTATTATAAATTTTACTGTGCAACTGCAAGGGCTAGACACCTTTTTAAAAATGGAAGCTGAGATTTTCGGATAACATGATTCCAGCAGCTGGGCCTTTGGAGAAATATCAACAATTGTGACACTCCCAATAAAATTGCAAGAGCTGGCAACACCAATTTACTGAGAGTATTCAGAATTTACATTTCACTAGTTGAGCTATTTTGGATAGACCTATGTGTCACATTGTTTACACGCACTTACTGTTCCTTGACTGGCTAAACATAACTCTGAACATGCAAGGGCCAAAGATTTTTTGTGTCTATAAATTTGAAGTTCACTTTCAGTCTAGACCATATTTCCCTAGTTTCTTTATAAGAATGTCATATGGGACTGTGTCAAAAGCCTTCCTAAAAATCTGTGGTACCTCTATGCAGAGGTCTCAGCACAAGGACTGTGTACCACTCACATCCCATCAGTGCAGACACAATAAGAAACTCTTGCCTTGAACCTTCACCCATAACTCCAACCAAGCCTGTGCACAATCTTTTATGAGATTCAAAAGAAGCTCTCTGAATTCATCTCTCCACATATTATTTCTCATTTCTGGTAGAGAGAAGCCTGAACCAAAATCCAATATCAAAGCTTTGGGAAGTCTCAGGTGCAGAGTTGTGTCCCCTTTAGTTTCTGGGCCCTCTGAACAGTCCTGTCCTGGCCAGGACATAGAAGTGCTCAGATACCACCAGAAAGACTCTTTGTAGACATTTCTAGTCATACAGGAAGGAGCCACAAACAGGAATCTCAGAGAAATTTAATTCGTACCAGACTGCCAACTCAGTTTGCTAGGCTCATAATGGTGCATATGAGCTTCAGAGAAACATCCCAGGTTTGTTGGGGAAGAGCTAATCCCCACCCTCCAACAAAAGGCTGCACTTGCTTTGTGTAAGGTTAAAAGTTATCCACTGCCTGGGATTAAACTAAACAGAACATTAGCCTCAGCTTTCTTCTCAAGTTTTTCATGTTAAGATTCCTCTCTTCAGTCTCATCTTCATTCAGAAAAACACAGATGTTCTTACTACCTGTGTTAGATAATGTGGTAAAAGCCTAAAGTTTGTGGGTTTTACATGTATTAGTAGGTTTAGATAAACCGTAGGTTCTCCCCTATTTATCTCAACCTACCAACATGTGTGAAACTACTGTTGCCTCATCCACACAAGCATTTTACCATGTGTTCACTAATGTGGTTAACTCCACACACATCTTTTTTTCTAGCATGGACACACCTGAGCTGCTGCTACCACCTCTCCTAGCCCCAGCTTCCTTTCTAGAGAACTAATTCCATCTCCCCTATTTGCAGGGGGCAGTTTAATGAATCATACCTGCCCTAATGAGTCAGCAGTGATTAAATTGTAGTTTCCAACACCTGTTAGCAGGCTGGAACAGTCCTGCTATTTAAATAGGGGCTGAAGCTAGACCAAACCTGAAATCTGAACCATTTGTGGGTCATAGTTCAATGGTCAGCATATAACACTATAGTCCTGTGAATAGTTGAATCCATGCAGCTTTCTTTGGGTCTAGTATATCATAACTATCCCACTTAGGAAGGGAATAAATTATGGCTCCCAGGAGAGTGCCCAGTCTAAAGTGTCTAATCTTGCAAAGTGTTTTATTTCCCTCTCGAGGATGAGAAGGTGCTGATGCACAGGCAGAAACATTTGGTTTATTTGCATAAGGACCCATGCTCTCAATGGAGAGATTTTACAGCCCTGTGTCATAGGTTTGGTACTGTTATCAGTTCACTGAGATTCTCCTTTGGATCAAGTTGTAGCATCCTATGCTCTGGGGTAGGAGGATCTGAGCTGTGTTTCTGCAGGTGCCCTGTGATTGTGAGTGGCCAAGCATGCATTATAGTTAGAACCAGCGGTTAAAGAGAAGGAGACCTCCACTCCTCTCCCTGGCTTGGGTACACAGTGATCCCCTGCCTCTGTAGCTGGTATGAGGAGAACTCCATCTCCAGTTTCAGTCCGCCTCAACCACTTATTTCAACCATAGAATCCTAGTCATCATAGACTTCTGTGTGAGCTTGTGTGTATGTGTATGTACAAAATATCCAAGATCCCTCTCCCATACGCACAAGTAAGGCTTTTGATATCAGATTCACTGACCAGTGCAGTTGATGGGGAAAGAGTGGATGTCAGAAATAACTGATCAAACCTGCTATTTAGAGTAGAAAAGGGAACTTTCCAAATTCCTCATTATTTATTTTCCTCTCTTCTCTCCATTAAACTTTTCTCCTGCTAAACCACCAGCCAGGCTGCTCAAACTTTGTATCACTTAAGTGGATGTGTTACACCTACAGCTGAATGAATAATTCAGTTCCTAGTTACTGTCTGACTTTGATAGGAAGAAAAGGGGGAGTCCCCAAGGATCTGATTATGTGAATCTCAGCTCAGCTGGGGGGAGGGGAAGGCTAATTAATTACACATTTACTGTGGGGAATACTTAAAAAGCACCCAAGTACTGGTTTTCTTGGGGTGTTTCTGATTACAGTTGAGAGCATAGTACCAAGGCAACTAGCCTCTTGGAAACTTAACACTTTCACGTCTGGTTAGAGCATTGGGAAATTAAAAAACAACAACAAAACACCTGGATTGTGTTTCATTTGAAAAATGCCTGAACTGCAGAATGATTCATCATATGCTGCTGTTGGATTCATTATTGATGCAGTTGTGAAGGCGATTTTTTTTTCTCCCCATGTTGTTTTCTATTTCCTGGGAGACTTTACTTCTGAAAGCAAATGTGAAGCCGGCTGCCTCTCCTGGAGCGTTAAGGCAACATGGTAGTATTACCATTGACACTAGAGATGCAAATTATTTTTCGCTTGGCACCAGAAAGATTTGTGCTGCCAAGAGAACTATCTCTAGTTTAAGCTTTTTTTAAATACTGTAAACTATTTTGGTAGCAGCAAATTACTGTTGCTTGGTGGTACATGATCTCTGGCTATTTTTAATGCCCCGGGACACATTTGCAGCTCTCCTTCCAGTGTACATGTACGGTCATTGTATGAAGGAATCAAGACCACTTTTATAGCTAGACCATTTCCATTCTCTGTAGAACAGGTGAGAACTGCAGTTTTAGAATGATTTTCTCCTTCAGCTCTGGTAATATATCTCTATAATGTAAAAACCTCATTCACAAACACTTATTGCTTAATGCTTCTAATGACTGCTTTGAGCTTTCCTTAGACATTCCCATTTGGGTTTGTTATTCTTCCTCATTTCCTGTCCTAAAGAACAGAACAGAGTTTCTGTGTGCTTTGTAAAAAGCTGTTCTGTTTTGCCCGAGAGGTGGCTGCATTTTGGTGTGTGAGCAAGAAAGTGATTACTGTATGCATACGGCTATATTCTGGCTGGTGAGGCTCAGGGGTGCATACCAGCACACCTGTCGCCAGAGAGGTGAGCAGAGTGGAAACTGGCAGTCCTGATTCTGTTCCCATTACAACATAATTTGCCTCTTCCCAAACCCTCTGAAGCTATGGAGAGGTTTAATAGGACATGGCCATGAGATAAGGGCACACTGCAAGATCATTAATGAGAGTTTTTTGGCCCATGCTGCTTTAGTACAGCATCCCCCATAGATTTATTCCCAGTCCTAGTAGATTGCAGAGAAAATTTGTGCTGTGTACACTGTGTCCAAGGTGAGGAGGATTTTGCCACTTTCCCTCCACTTACCAGAATCTGGCAATGGCTTGTAAAGTGCTTTGGGGTCTTTTGAGAGAACAGGAGCTATAACCAAAGAATATAGGCCAGATTCTTTGGATTGGCTGTGCCATACTAGATGCAGGACCCAGGGTGAGGGCAAAAGATAGTGTTGATCCTGGGGTGGCTAGGGAACAATCCAACCTTAATCAGCTCTAAACTATGCCAGCATTTATTGTCCCCTCAGGACTATTCTGCCAGCTTGGGATCACTAGAGCACAATGCTGCTACCACACCCCCTCCCATGTCTGTCCCACTGCCATCATTTCCCTGCTATGGGGGAAGGGCTGGTAGCATAGAACCAGGTACAGCAGCTTTAATCCCTCTGGGGATTCTCCTGTGTCAGTGGACTGCCCTTCAGCCTCCTGGGAGGGAAGCAAAGATCCGTGTTAATAAAGTGGCCTGTCAAATAAAACCAAGTTTCATGAAGAGCACTGGAAGAGGAGAACAGCCTCCTCCAGCAAAAGATCCCTTTGGAATTAGGAATTGGCGGGTGAAATGTGCATGTGCTTCCTCAATTTATCCTGAGCCCCAGCATCGTGGAGAACAAAAATAACGTCCGCACATCCCAGGGGCTCACTCGCCAATTCCAGCAACACAGGCAGCATGTCATGCTGCAGCTTTAGTGGCCTCTGGTGTAAAATGGCAGCTTGTGCACAGGGCAGTTTGCCTATTGCTAGAAAGGCCGGCTCCATTCAGCCTTTCTGTCACCTGATAGCACCCATGTTTTCCTCTGTGAGCATTGGCATTTCCCCAGCCAGCACTTCCAAAAAAACCCCTTCTTTAAAAAAGGGAAAGTGTTTCCACAGCTCTGGGAAGTCCTCACCTCAAAACTCTAGAACTTTTCTACGGTTAATTTCTATGATGTGGGTAATCTTTTGGGGATGTTGCAACTCTTTTGGAGGGCCAGTAAATCAACCTGGTTTTATTCTGGGAATTGGAGCTGAATGGATATCTTTTGGACAGCAATGTGATCTGATGGGCAACTCACAGGACCATAACCCAGGGCTTTGTTGGCCTATTACCCACTCCTTGGCACCTGTATTGTCACTTTTCTCTTGTACAAAGTGGGCCCAGTTCCTCATGACTCTGCATTTCTGCCTTGATTCTCCATTGCACTGCACCTTCCTTCCGTAGCCATTTGCAAAAAGGTGCAAAATGCTACCATTGGTGTTGATGGGTGGAGAATGGTGATTTGGTAGCAGTTTTACACACACATTTCTCACAGGTGTAAGAATCTGTGTCCCCCACCTTTCCCCCCACCTCCCCCCCACATGCTCTGCCACTGCCTCTCTCTGCAACCTTGGGGAGAATACTGCCCCATCTGCCTCCCTTTCCACATCTGTAAAAGAGAGACAATGGCACCGGCATTGTTTTTAGTTAACCTAGAGGAAGCGCTTTGTTGATGTAGCAAGCTCATAAAGTTAAGGATGTTTATAAAGTGGCAATGACGCTAAAACAAAACCCTGGATCAGAAGCATGGGGAGAGCTAGAGTTAAACCTCCAGGAAAGGAAGAAAAGTAGCTCTCTGGTTAAGGGACTAGACTGGAACTCAGGAGATCTGGATTCAATTCCTGGTTTAGCCACAGACTCCCTGTGTGACCTTGGGCAAGTTGCTTAGGCCCAGATCCTCAAAGTATCTAGGTGCCTACCTCCCACTGAAATCAACAGGAGTTAGGCACCTAAATACCTTTGAGGATCTGGGCCTTAACGTCTTGGTGCCTCATCTCTCCATCTGTAAAATGAGGATAGTCCTGTCTTTCTCTGTGACTCTTCTGTTTGGAGAGTAGGTTCTCTGGAGTTGGGACTGTCTATTACTAGGTGTGTGGATAGAGCCTCACACAAGGGGGCCCTGTGCTCAGTGGGGCAGTCTATGTAATGCTCTAATACAAATAGTTCTCATAAAAAGGCTCTGGTGCAGTTAGTTCTGGATGAAGACTTGTGGTACAGGGTAGATAGGCAGTTCTCCCCTATTTCTACTCACAATACTGGTAGGGCAGGTATCACCCTTCCCACCCCCCTTATTGTGAGTACCCACATTATTTCAGAACCACTGGACACAAACCTGCCCCATTGAGGCTCACCTTCCATGATGACATCATGCACAGACAGGGAGTGCAGTTTTTCCCTCGTCTTCATTTTAATTCATAGGATCTTTTTTTTATCTGCTGTTTATTCTGCATCTTGGGCACATAGATGCCTCCAGCAAGCTTTGTGTGCCAGAGAATTATGAGTCCACTGTGTCTGCAAATCTGCATCGCAGCCAAAGCCTTTGAAAGCTGCATCTCTTGAATGGCATGCCTTTGGCTGGCTTCTCTCCCTTCCCCCCTCCACCCCTTTCTCTCCCTTAATCCAGCCTGGTTATCCCCTCAATGCTGATCAGAGCCTGTCTGTACTGCACAGCATAGAACTTGGTGGGGGGGTGTCTTCACTTCCTAGCAGATGAGCTCCGAAGGCTCCTGCATGAGGCATAACAGGTAGCATATGGGCTGCACTCTTCCTGCCTACCACCACCGCTAAACACTTTGGGACTGGCTTTCAGAAGGGCTCTGCCAATAGGACCCCACTCTCCTGACAGCATGATGCTCAGAAAGGGTAGAGGGACACCCTGTCTGTTTGCCGCAAAAGAGGAGGGAAGTTACATTTGATTTTCCTTTCTTCTCCAGCCCTTTTACTGTTTCTCCTTTTATTTAAAATATTCATGCTTTCTGGGTTTCCCAAATAAATCAGAGTGCATATGAAGTGCTAGTCACATGTAGTTATGGAAGCTGTTTTCCCCTCTGATGGCCTGCAAGCATTTTTTTCCCCTAAAACTGTCTCTTTCCCACCTCCCCACCCCCAAGCTTCAGCAAGCTCAGCTGTACATAATGACATCCAATCTGTTCAGGAAAAGGAAAAACCAGGAGAGGGAGAATATTTCCCTTTGATTTATAGAGAAGCCAAGCTGGCAGAGAACCCAGCTCAGGGATGGGTGGAAGGGAAAGCAAAAAGCAAATTTGTGATGCACAGGCAAACTCTCCCTCTGGGAAGGTGCCAGCCAGCACAGCAGCCACAGTCGACAGAGAAGCTTTGCAGGTTTCATCTGTGCACCCAAGGCGTCCTCCTTTCCAGTGCATTACTATCTCCCCACAAACACACACCCACGGCCTGCGCAAAGCCGCACTTGCTAATTTAATTTCAAAATGACATTAGAGCTAATACAACCCAGCTCATTAGCACTAGACAAAACACACAGATATCCATGTGAAGAGACGGGCGGAGTGGAGACTCGGCAGTTGTGATGCCGCTGTTCTCATTCCAAAGTACCATTTTTGAACGAGGATCCGTGCTTTGGATAAGAAAGACGTGGCTCACGTAGGAACAAGGGATGAGTGAGATAAGCGAGAGAAGAAGATGGATCTTGACTTGTGGTTAAGTCACTGGACTGGGAGTCCCTGGTGTAAATCAGGAGTAACTCTACCAAAGTTGATGGAGTCACACTGGTGTAAAACCATTGTGAGTGAGAGAATACTCAGGTGCGTAGTGTTTTGTAGACTCACTTATCCTCCTCACTGCCTGGGGGTAAATGACAACACGTGGCACATGTTTGGACCTGACCTGATTTGGGAATATTTACTGTTTTGACTGTTGTCATGAATGGGATGGACAGCTAGAAGCAGAAGCATCAGGTGTGATATAGCCAGGAACTGCACAGTTTTCACTGTACCTTAGTCCTGAGCTGCAGCCCCTCCCTATTCCAGTCCTGAGCTCCTCATCCCCACTTTTAAATCTCCCTTAAATCTCACACACACAAGGCTCTTCCCATATACCGCCTGGAGCCTGACCTTCAGCACCCCCTCCAGTCCTGTACCCCAGCACACATGCACAGATAACGCTGCTCACATACCTCAGTCCTGACCTGCAGTGCCTCCTGCTTGGAGCCATCTTGAATAGAGTTTGCCACTGACACTGAGTCATGCAGTGATTTTTCTGCTGTGGTTACATGCCCGCCAACTGCCAGCCCCACAAAGGAGACCCAGCAAACTCATGAATGACCCAGGCTTCCAGAAAGGAAGGGGTTAGTGCATTAAGCCACTGGGTTGCCTGGCTTCCTCAAACAATTTCATAACGTTTCTACAAGGAGACATTCCCATTCCCATGTCATTGTTCACAGAGAGTGTAAACAACTTCACTCAACCACAAATAATTCCCCGTGCTCTTCTCTCTGCTGAAAATCTGTGGAGCTGATAGTGGCTTTGCCATCTGAATCTCAGAGCTACGCCCTGCCCTGTCACGGTGATCCATTTAATAAGTGCAACAGCCCAGAGGATAGCATGTTGTTCAGTTTGTTTTGCAGCAGGACAGGATGTGCATAAAGTAACAGACAAACAAAGCGCTCCTGACCCCAGCTGCAATGGAAACAGGTGCTTTTCTCATGGGGAAGCCATTGTCAGTTCAAGTGCTCTCTAGCTAAGATGATGATACAGCCTGGCATGAAGGACAAGGAGCAAGATAAACGCCAGCAAAGCGGCATGAAGGCAGCATCAGCATCTAAACTGCTATAGAAATTAACTGTGTGTGTCTGTTGTTATTACATACTGTCAAGTCATCTGGTTTAGGTAATCAAGGCAGAGCTGAACTGAGAGATTCTGGCTCCTTTCAGAGAGCCAGCCCTCAAATCCAGCCAGGCTTGCGGAGGTTCTGCATCCACTGTATTCTGCAAAAGAGAGAGTATTTGCACTGCATGCACCTCACAGCTAAGCTAGCATGAGAGCCTGGAGAACTGGAAGTTCGTGTCTGCACAGGGGCAGTCCCAGGGGCAGAGCAGGGATTCGTACGTTCCAGGAAACAATAATGCATTGCAAGGTCATTGGTGACTGACTCTAGGAGGTGATGCCAGAACAGTCTTACTGGCTAGGCTTTCCCTTGGCTCAGACCCAGCTGTGGATACAGAGCCAAATGAGAGCCAGGGTTGTCAGTTCGAGACAGGCTTATCTGCCCTAAGTCACTGTCATGTTTTCAGGCTAAGCACTTTGTCGTTAATTGATCCACAGTGGCTGATTTGGCACAAAAGCCTATTTCGTTTTGCATGCATCATCCCAGTGTACAGTCCCTGAATGTCTTTGCACCCAGAGTCCTGGGACTTCCACTACTATCCATTAATTAGCCTCCCAACCCCTGGGAGGCAGAGGCGTGTTATCCTCATTCTCTAGAGGGGCACTGACACACGCAGACACGAAGTGACTTTCTAAAGTTACACAGCAAGTTAGTGGAAAAGCTGGGAAAGGAAGCTGGGCATCCTGACTCCCAGTCCCCTGGGTGTGTCCAGAAATACCGAGTCAGTGACAGACAGACAGTTTTCAAGGGAGTTACAACAGCTCTGGTTTATGCCCTGAGAGCATGGCAGCTTTCTAGGCAAACAGAGCCAAGCAGACATTGTACATCCACCAGCAATGCTCTCAGCTTTGGGAGGCCGTGTTGGTCAGGGCAGTGTCTACAGACAACACCCCCCCAGCTCACTACACTACAAAATATAGATTGGTTGCGTCTGCCCCACTTTCAGTATTTTATTTACATAAGCACCAGAGGGCTCCAATCAAGGCCAGGACCCCCACTATGCTAGATGCTGTGTACACACACACACAGATTATATATATAGCCATAGACAGTCCCTGGCCTGAAGAGATTACAAGACAGACAAAGGGTGGGAAAGGACACAGAGGTGCAGAGCCTTGCTCCAGGAGGCCTCAACCCCAAGCCAGTGCCCTATCCACTGGACCATATGTGTTCCCAGTGTCATTTTCACATTCCCCTATTCACTTGCCTCCAGGCTGCAACATGTTGATTAGCAGAAGCCAGGGGGAAGGATGTGGCTGTGAGCCTACCTAAATTTGAGAGAGAAGCAGCCTGCAAGCACAGTACCTAACCACAGCTTGTTCGGTTTTCAAATACCTCTGTTCCCATTGACACCAGGAGGGCCTGGCCACCTGTTCCAGGGACACTGTTTTGTTGTCTACTCAGGCCTATAGGGACCAAACCCAACCAAGCCAGATGGCTCAGGGCCAGAACTGCTGGAAAACTCAATCAGTAGCACCACCCACTTCTATTTTATTCCTGACAGTAGATATGTGATTTCAGCACTGTCTGCTAGATGAGAATAATTAAAACCCAGACCACCCCAGCCCACAGCTTCCCCGTAGGTAAGATTTCAGGCTTATGACACCTACCTCAGCCTAATTATAGGCTAAGAACAACTTGGCTCCCAATTTTCCACACTGATTTCTTCTCTCTCTCTCTCTCTCTCTCTCTGCAACTATAAATAAACAGATTAATATTCTGGTAATTGAATTGCAGCCGTCCCCATGAGCCTCTTGTTCCCATCTCCCTCCAGCAGGATGGTGAGCCAGGATGAAATGCCTGCTTCCTGGTAAATGCCATCCACATAGCAGCTGGAGAACAGAGTATCTGAGGGAAATGCACAAATGCTCCGGCGTTTCTTTATTTCCTGGAGGCATTTATAGAGGACATCTCTGAGCACAAGTGCATTCACTGCACGATAGGCTAAGCAAAGGAAAATACAAGCCTTATAATGCATCCCATGTGCCTGATTCCTCCATCCTCCCCTGGCCACACACCTTATGGCTCTGAAGTCTACTGTCGTTGTGCCATCACACATGGTTGCTGGTTGTGGAAGGCACACAAGGATTCAAGCTGGGGGCTGGCTGATGAGACTGAGCCATAATTAACTCTGTGTGCTGTGTAGGATCTCAGCTCCACGACTCATCTCACTGAGGTTGATGGGATGCTTGCAAGAACCTTCCCATGCAGCCCTTTGACGATTGAGGAAGCAGTGAGTGGGAGGGGAGAAGCAGTGTGGTCCAGTGGAAAGAGCAGGGAACTGGGCATCTGGCCTGTAATTCCAGGCTCTGCCGTTGGCTCACATTGTGAGCTTTGGCAGCGGCATTAAATGCTTCAGCTTACTTCAGCTGTGTGTTACAAGGGTCAATGGATGCTGAGGAGCACTCTGAGGACCTGGTCTGAATGGTACTACAGCATGCGGGCAGGCCTCCACAGGACAAAGTTGGCATCATCTCAAGGCCCAATCCTGTTAGGTGCTTGGTATATCCATAGAGGTCCTGAATCCGTAACTGTCATGGAGTTCAACAGAGGGAGTTACTCCAACCTTGCAGGCTCATGCGCTCAAAGAGAAAGGAGCTTTCGGCCTACCTCTTACGAAAGCTGCCAGTCCAGACTCTTTGCTGGGCTCCTGTGCTATCTTATTAGCTGATTTGTAGAGATGCACCAGTCAGCCAACATCTCTTTAAGATTCTGATAAAGGAGACCTGGTTTCAATCTAGCCCTTGTTTTTTCCTTGCAAATCTGAAACACAGTCGATGAGATTTTGCAAAACCCAAACCACCAGCCCCAGTTTTACCCATCTCTTCTGACTGGTGCCATGCTGACAGTATCTCTGTGCATAGCCAGTTTGTCTGAGGCCAGGGAATCATTCAGATATCTGTGCCAGCCTCCTGTTCTCCTACTGGGATTAGAAGGATCTGCCAGTGCTAATCCAGGATTAATTTTCAAAACAAAAATATTGTTTTGCTGGCTATGTATGCTGCATCTAGAAGGACTGCATACAGGGAGCAAACTCGGTCTCCTGAGTGGGTCTCCCCTGTGACCTCTTGCCTCCTTGTGTGTTCTTTCTGGGGAATTGTCTCCTAGAGAATAAACATTAGACTCACTCCTCACTGGATGCTCACCTCCAGTGCAGTGAGACTACTCAATGGGGTTAGTGTGAGGATAAAGGTGATCTGATGTATATGATGAGAAGCAGCAGTCTCTAATGGCTAAGACACAGGACCGAGAGCTAGGACACCCCTGGGCTCTGCCACTAGTTTACTCTGTGCTCTTGGGTGAGTCAATCCACCTTGGTGCTTCAGTTTCCCCCTCTGTGGAATGGGCACAACAACCTTACAGAGGGGCTGTGAGGATTACTGTTTGCTGTACTTTGAGATCCTCCAAGGAAAGACTGTGCCAAAGGGCATAGTGTTACCATTGTTTACACTGCCAGCCTTCCATTGACTTAAGCAGGAATTTAACTGAAGTAAGGAGCGAGTGAAGCCTCAGTCAAGCCTTTTTGGCACGGAGTTGCACAGTATTTCTGGATTTCCCCAGTCCAACCTCCCTCCCCCAGGCTGCACTTGTCCCACACCCCCATTTCCTGTAAGCTTTGCAGAGTTCCTCTTTCCATTTCAGCTAATTTTCCATGTGGCAAAGCATAAAAGGTCCAGCTTTTGAAGTGGTGTGTGTGCCAGACAGGGACACAGATCTGCTTAATAATGGCCCCTTCCTGGTCAAGCACCTGACGCAGCACTGGGAGAAGCTGTAACCCTCGGGGCCTGAGGATGACTGCTACTATGCAGCACTGCTATAAGGAAACCAGCACCTGGGTCTGTCATCCTGTCTCTCTCCTGATTCACACAGAAACCAAGCCTCAACAGCTCAGAGACCTCCTGGCGGCTGCTGTCTGAGACACTGACTACAGTATTTCCTGTGTCTGTGAGCACCTGTGCCCACAAACTCAGCATCTGTGCTGTGCTGGGGAGGGGGAGGGGGAGGAGGAAAGGGAGGGGGAAGAGGAGGAAGGGTTGCCAGTCCTGCAGCGGCAACAAACGAGAGAGAGAGAGCCTGGTTTCATTCCCAACATGCTGTCTGAATCAGAATTGATGCATTAGCTCATTAACAGCTCCATTCCATATCTCAACACCCCAGACAAGGGGTTTGCTCCACAGAGATCTTTATTCCCCTTTGGGGGGTACGGGCTGTGGGAGGAATTAGGAAATACCGAGCCAATGAGAGCCATTTGGCATTGTTCCACCAGCACACACTGTTTTATTAACAGGAATCACTCACGTCGCCGAGACATGGAGCCAGCCAAACCCTGCAGCAGTGCCAGCAATCAGGGGCTGTCTCCTTGCTGCTGTGGTTCCCACCAGTACATGAGACACGTCAATGCACTTGGATGGGACAGAGTGCAAGCGAAAGAGGAAGAAGGGTAGAGGGACCTGCTTGTGTTTATTAGTGAGATACAGTCCTTTAGGGTGGAGAGGCTCGGTTCATTGCACGGGTAGTTCCACTGTCATCTGCGGTTTACAGGCAGAATCAGTTTGGCCCTCAGTCAGTTCTGATAGCTATCACATGAGGAAGCCAACATCTCTGCCAATGGGACGCCCCTGACCTGTGGGAACCTCAAACCCCTAGAACCACAAATGTTAAACAGAAGCCTGGATTCTGGTGTCTCAGTTCTGCTACTAACTCACTGTGTGACCTCATGCAAGTATCTTAACTGCTCATATGGCCCCCTGTTACTGCAGTATCTGAGCACCTCCCAATTGGTACCATATTTATTCTCACAGCACCCCAATGAGGTAGGGCAGTGCTACTCTCCCCATTTAACAGCTGGAGAGCAGAGACTGAGAGACGCTAAGCGACTTCTCCAGGGTCATGCAAGGGGTCTGGTGGAGCAGGAAATTGAATGTAGAACTCCCTACCACCGGGCAGTCCTTCCTCCCCAGCTGTTCAGTGGGTTTGAGACTGTGATATGTCCCAGCTTCGCAGAGTGCCATAAAGGCTCTGAAATAAGAAGACAAATAAAAAGAACTCGAATTTCATTTAATTTTTTTTTTTTGAGTTTTTGGAGCCTGACTCAGGATTTGTGAGGGCTTGGGGTTGCCAATGTTGCACTCTGCACAGACCTGTGCAGATAACAAATATGGCAGTTAGAATCATGAGTGTCAGCCACCTGGGCTTCATGTGGGCCATCTCCCCACAAGTGATGCCCACTTCTATCAGGAAGGGGCTTCCTCTCCCCCTCTGACAGCTTCTCATAGTCCTTTAAGAAGGGTTATCTGAGCTGCAGCCAGCCAATCACAGGGACACAATCTCATCCTAATCTATGTCTCCTCCCTTTTCTAGCTGCTTTCTGAAGATTAAGGCCTGATCTACTCATGCAGTTGTATCAGTTTAATGGTTTCATTTTATACCTATCTCGTGTGTGTGACCACACTTATATTGGTTTAAATCTGGCTTGTATCAGTTTGGCTAGCATCCGCAAATGTATGGATACAATCCAAACCAATATAACCCCTTTTAAACCTACAGTAGAGGCTTTCTCTATAATGGGAAGTTGCATTGGTTTACTCTAAGGTTTGAATTTAAACCAGTATGATTTAGGTCACTTAGAAACAGGTTTAAGTTAAACTGCAAGAAGCCACTCTGACACTGAAATAAGTGTCCACTCAAGGATGTTAATCTCTTTAACTGTATTGGTTTAACAAGCAATTTAAAATAAAGTGATGCAACTTTCCCGTGAGACAGTCCAGTGCAACTTTTGTGTGTTAACTCTCTAGTCTTAACTAAACCAATTCAAGTTAATCCAGTGTAACGTCTATATGCAGACAAGCCCCAAGCAGCCACGGTCTTTGGCATCTTTGCTGGCTCCCTGCACGTGACAAGCAACATATCCTGTTGACTATTGGTAAACACTGGAGCCCTCCAATAGCAACATGTTACTTGCTATTCTTTCCCCCACTCAGTGATAGATGTAAAAAAACAGAGCCTATTCCTGACTTGAGCTTCCTCCCCATCTGATGTGCACACAATTAACTGGCCTTGTCACCATGCCTAGCTCCTCACGCTGCTTTCTCGTTAACTTGTGCTCCAGCCATGGTTACCTTTCACAGGTCTATATTCATAGCTGGGCCACCCGTGATGTGAATAGTTCCACTGCATTTGCTGGAGCAAGTGCTCGTAAGTCTTGTAGGATCTGGCTGCAAGCTGTATAGACTCCAGTTACTCAGATATCTCTTAACCCTGCAGGGGGGCCAGATCACTAAGCACAAGGTAGCAGACGAGGGAATGTTTAATTCACCAGCACAGATTCCTCTGCCCATTGCTGCCTATTTGATTAAAAATATATATACATGCCAAAGGCTTGATATGTCTCATGTGCCCCATTTAGCATCTGCTGAGAATCCCAGAGCTGCCTGCAGTGGAAAACAAATCACTAGAGGATAGATTTGATGGGAGGAAAAAACAAAGCAATTGACACCCTCAGGCACCAAAAATCTCCAAACTGATTCTTGCTGACTACAGGCAGCGAAGCAATTTATGGGAACATGGTTGAGAGCTCTCTTTATTTCAGAGATGCGAAACCCCTGCCTGGCACTTATGTTAACACTTCATAAGGCAAAGCCAATGAGCTATCTGGGCTCCCAAGGCTTCAGCCCTGGGGAAGCTCTTAATGGGAGTCAAAAGAGAGATTAAACTTTGGAGAGAAATCAGGGGAATGTGAAACGGAGGCAGAGGTGTAGAATGAGGGCTGAGGAGCTCAATAAAGAGGAAGCAAACATCTCCTGTGCTGTGGATTCCCTTGCATTGCATTCCCTCTTTGGGCCAGATCCTCAGCGTGGGTGAATCGGGATAACTCCATCAATGGATATGGTCCTTGAGTCCAATGAATGGAAAGCACTCTGCAGATGGAAGCCGGGGTGTTTGGTAGCTGGTGTTTGGTAGGTGGCAGCCAGATTTATTTTTTTAAAGGAGTTATTGCAGTGAGAGACAGGAAAACAGACGGAGTGGGAGAGAGAGCAGTGAGTGGTTCATTGGCACCGTTTGTCTGGCACAGCAGGTTCAGCACTTACTTTTGAGCTACGTCTCTCTCCAGATGGCTGGTGGGAGCCAATTACCCGGCTCCCTGCGTACCGTGCTCCATACTGGAAATGTATGTACCTCTTGCCATCTTTTAAAAGCTTTTTTTTTTAACCCCAGTGTAACCCACCGGTGAGTGTGTATTATGGTTGCCTTCTGTCCCTGATCCACAGAGTATATGAATCGGTTTGCTCCAGCTCTGGGTCTTTATCTCAACTTATAACACCCTATGATTTTAGCACTGGAAGTCCCTGGTTCAATCCCCATAGGGTGGTCATAGAACTCATCTTCCTGTCTTTCAGCTGTTGCTTTTGTTTTATCTGAGGCTCATTTCTCATCTGAATCATGTCATGCAATAATTCTTCAAGGGAAAGAGGATTCACCTGGGTGACTGGATTCATTTCTCTGAACATCACTGGATTCGTGCAAACAATTAATTAGTAAGATAGGAAGGTGAGCTAGAAGCTAGAAAAGTAAAAATGGATAGGCCGATACCATGAACAAAGGACTTTATCAGGAACTTGATAGAGTGACCCTGGTCCTACAAATTTTATTTATTGATAGGCTTTTCTGTGGCCCAGGTTGCCATAGTAACTGAGAACCTCATCTACATTGAAGAATTTGCCCTTGCAACCCCCCAAGAAGGTAGCAGTTGTTTTATGGTGGAGAAACTGAGGTACTGAGCTATTAAGGCCTGATTTTCAGAGGTGCTGGTTCGCCAGCACTCGCATTGACTTCAGCCGGAGTTGTGGGTACACAGCCTTTCTGAAAATCAGGTCCTGTGCAGTGGGCTTTCATAGCAGCATAAGGAATAAAACCCTGTTCTTCTGAGTCCCAGTCCAGGACCTAGACGAAAAACCTGCCTCATTCTAGGGAAACAGAATAAAAGGCCCAAATTATTTCCAAAGCACCACAAGGCAGAAGCTGCAACTCAAATATAGTGAACCTCTCTTCAGAATTTAAAGAATCCTGTCTCCATAAGGGGCGACTCTCTATATCATGTAGATAAAATTCATATGTAGGGCAGTTTCAAATAAAGTAAGTGAATGACACCTATATGTGTGTCCATTCTCACGGGCATCTGGACTCTCTGAAGCAGCCAGTTTACTAAATGCTCCCAAATTAATGCCCTGCCCACATGAAGCCACGTGAAGTTGCCATCTTTAAATTATTCCCAAAGATTTTGAAATAATCCTTTCTTTCTTAAAGGCAATTTGTATTTGCTGCATGTGAGTCATTAAGCAAACTGGAGACAGTTTGTATCCTACTGGTTCCACTGCAGAGCAGGAGGAAGTTTGGGTTCCTAGAGAGCCCGTCTCATGAGCTGGCTAACCACAACTCGTTTCTGACTCACAACATGCATTACACACTGGGCTCCCTTCTCTTTCCCCCTCCCACCTCTGATTTTCCATTTGAAATATGGCATGAGCTGGGACATGCAATCAGTGGGAAGACCTTACAGGAAATGGAAGCCATAAACAAAGAGGATTGGCTGAGTTTAAGTGAAGTCTGGAGCGCAGTTGTTGAAACAAACTACTAGCTTCAGTTCTGTCCAGGTCACTAGGATGGATGCCTTTGAGATTGAAATGTGGGAGAAAGATGGCATGGGTTGGCCAGGGATAGCTTAGTCTCCTTCTGGGGGGAATGGTTGAGATATGCCTTTTAAAAGTGGACTGCATGTATCTTCCAGCACTGGACAAAGAGGACATAGGACTTCATTCTATCTTTGGCTGAAGTCACTGACTTGCTTGGTAACATTAGATGCGTCACTTCGCCTTGCTGCTCCCATGGGGCCAGACTTTCAGAAGTCAGACATCACTCCTCTGCCTCTGTAAAATACAGAGAATACACCTCAAAGAGCATTTGTGAGGCTTAAAATTAAATGTTTGCAGGGTGTTCTGTGACTCTTGGATGTTATTCAAGAGCAAAATATTATTAAAATCCCATAGTTTAAATTATTTCTTCTGATCTCTAGCTCCAAGAGAATCCATGTCTGTCACATGGTAGCTGGTCCCTGCGGATAGTCCATGCCTAGCGCCCCTGGACCAGAGAAAGCAAGCCCAATCCAGCTAATTCAAGAGGGCTGGGATCAGGCCTCTGGGAAGGAAAGATGGGACAGACTGAGCCTTGGGGTAGAAAAGCCACACTGGAGTGGAACTAGCTCCTGAGGTGGGTCCCTGAAGCAGGGACTCAGGGAAACAGCTCTGCAGATGCCGCTCCAGCAGGGGAGCAGAGCTGACTGAGGCAGGAGCTGGAGTGCCAAAGACCCCTAGGTGGGTTGGCTGTAGGGCCAAGGACTTTGTTAAGACTATTTTCTGTTTGTGTGATAACCTCTGTTTAAAGGAATAAACCTCCTTGAAAAGACTGGGCATGGTGGTGCATGCTTTGCAGATGGGGAGAAGGGCAGCTCTCTAACAATGGTACCAGAAGTGGGGTACTGGCTCAGGGACAATGTCCCTTTGAGGCACTGGGGCACACTGGTAACTGTAACCTTGTTATGAGGAATATGGCTCCTTGCTTGAGCTGGCCGACTTATAAGGCTCCTTCTCACGTCTGATTGGAATTAACTCTGCTTTCTTCCTTCAACTACTCTCCACCCTTCAGAAAGGAAACTGCAGTAACAAATCAGATTCTTCAGTAAAGCATTTCTAGTTTGGGGGGTTTTAGGTCCTGGAGCAAAATTCACCAGTTTTAGAGGGACAACAGGAAAGGGGGAGATGGGGTGGAAGTATATATAATCCCTTTAATATTTTAAAATTTAATTATTTCCAAATTAGGTTAGCGAGACTGTCAAGAATACTGCATCTAAAGTATGGAGCCCACAGGCAGCATTGGAAAATGAGACGAGAAATTAATAAAATAAAATAAAAAAAAAAGCTATTGCTTCAAGGCAGCAGACTGGAACGCTGACATTCCATTACTCCGTCTGTCTGCTGAATTCATTTAGCATCTGTGGCCTAAATAGGCTAGTTTAAAGAGGCATGCTCCAGTGTTGGTGGTTTTTTTATTTTATATATATAATTTTTTTTTTTTTTTGCTCGGGGATTTCTCTTCGGAAGAAGCAAACTGTATATGAAAGGGACAGGGGATTTGCACATCATGGGATTGTGGTATTGCTAACCTATCATTATCTGTAGTTAAAATGATATCTTAGTGCCTTTTGTAAAGTTTTACAGAGTGTGGTGGATCTTGCAATTGGCCCAGGGTGAGCGACCCCCCAGTGGGGCAGTACACAGGCGCCAGGGCTTGCATTTGCAGATCCAATTACAGAATTGGACCTAAATCTGGAATGACAGCAGCTACCATTGATGTGCAGCCAATTCAGGAGTGTGGGGGTGGGGAAGAAAGCTAAGATGTGACAGCTGTTTAACAGTTCTTGGCAATGCTACATAAAAGTTTGGGACAGGAAGTGAATCAAAGTCCTAAATGCAGTTTGAATTTAGGCCTATCTAAGTATAATCAGACCAAAGGATCTGATGCCCCCTACTCTGGAGTGTTTCAAAGTTCCAGGTGGTCAAGATGCTCTATCCTACATCGCATCCAAAAACACTGCACCCTCCAGCAGCACAGCATTCCCTGATATCAGGTAAGGCCATTGATTTAATGCTGACTCAGAGGGAAGAACGCCACCCACCAAAACACCATTGCCAATTCTGGCAGCACCATTTTTTTTCCCCTGGGGAGATCCCCTTCAAATACTGACCCTGTGCTTCCTTGCTTGGTATGTGTGAAATCCAAGATCAAAAGCTTAAAACCATCTAACTGCAGCATTAAAAAGATCTCATAAGCATATACTAGAGGCTAGCTAGATAGATGCTTTAACAGCAGTATAGAAGGGAAAAAAGAAAATGATTCTCCACTTTGCTAACAGGAGACTTACAAGTGTTTCACTTCTGGGCATTTTCTAAACCATCTGGATACCAGGAGGATAAAAGCTACCAATGTAACCTCCCACTAAGATCAATTGTTTAAAGCTTTCTATGTATTTCTAGTCTGTCTTTTTCTTCCCTCCCAGATTTAGAAACAGGTCAATGAATATCCTAGGAGCAGAATAGTATAATGTTCTATTTATTTATTTTTCTCACTGTGCCTTTTTTATGTAAATCGTCTCAAATTCCCTGATTTATCATCTTTGAGGCCTTTGGGCAAATCACACAGAAAGGAAACCCATGAATTTTTATGGGGAGTCATATATAAACTGTTAAATTGGCCCCTTCTCCTCATGCTTTGCTCTCAATATGGATTTTATCAAAGGTTTTTGTTGAGTGAAATGGAGATTACCCAGCAGACGGATGTCCTGGTAAGGCTTCAAATGGCTTTACTGATGCAATCTACCTGGAGACGGCGCCCTGGGTTTTGTTTCCAAACATACATGATCTTATCTGGCAATGTTCTCAGAGTCCTCCTTCAAATTCCCAAGGACCTTCAACTCTCATTGGCCCACCCTCTTGCAGGATCAAGCCCATATTTCCTAATCTAGTTGTTTATTTTAACTATTTAGACTATGCACGTCACTGGTATATTGGGCTGGATAAAGACACAGGCACTCTATGCCCAAGCCTAGGGCTCCCTGAGTCTCATGATTCCTTCAGAATCTCGGTTTCTAGATGGATTTTTGTTTTTTTTGGTTTGGTTTGGTTTCTAGTGCTCCTGATTGGGAAAAATAGCTTGAAAACATAATCCATGTTGTGCTCTCAATATGCATAGTCTGCCTGAGTCTGTAAAGAGCCTGAAATGAAGCTCTGAGAGGGGGAATGCCTTATTCATCTTAATGGGGTGTTAACGCCAATAACCTGTTCTTGGAGACCTTGCCAACATCACCCAGCAGAGGATTTAGTGGATGGCAGTGGGAAAGAAGTGCAGCCTTGACTTCTACTTTAGCAGCTATCCCAGCAGCTGGGGTTTAAGTATTGTCTCCATTCCCCCTGCCTCTCCAGGGGAAAAGACTCCTGTTGCCACCCCTCGCTACACCTCCTCAGGGAAAAGAAGGTCCTATGCTGTTGCCATGTTTCTCTGGGAGGGAAGGAAGCCCACTGCCACTCCAGGTGAGGAGTAGAGATGCAGCATGGGGATTTCAAAGCACTTTAGAAGGATAAAAAGTTCCAGAGGGGTAGCCATGTTAGTCTGTATACAGCAAAAACGAGAGTCCTGTAGCACCTTAAAAACTAATTAATTTCTGCGGGCATAGGCTTTTGTGGGCTGCAACCCACTTCATCAGATGCATGAAGTGGAAATCACAGATAGGAAGTATATATATATATACATCCAAGGTAAGAAACAACAATGGGGAGGGCAAGTTATTCACTTCATGCATCTGACAAAGTGGGCTGCAGCCCACAAAAGCTTATGCCTGCAGAAATGTGTTAGACTTTAAGGTGCTACAGGATTCTTGGGTTTTTTTAGAAGGATGAAACGCATAATCATCATCATTTTCACAGGTGGGGATGCTGAGGCACAGAGAGGTGAAGTGTCTCGCCCAAGGGCATGCAGCCAGTTAGTGGCAGACTCACAACTAGAACTCAGGAGTCCTGACTCCCAGTCATATGTTCATTCCTCTAGCCAAAAGCTAGAGTCACTGACTGAGAGAGAGATCTGTGCCACCACTCGCTCATCGTTAGCCCAGCACACAGCTGTGCTCCAGTGCAGGCATGCATTCCAGTGCTCAGGTTGGTGGAGATTTCACTCCAGCATGAGGCAAAGTATAAAACTAAGAGCATAGCAACACATATGGCAGAAGAAGCATGGTCTGGAGTCCCCTGCCCTATGACACCGGTCACGAAGTATTTGCTCCCTCCATCACCCATTCACAGAGCAATGCTCACTTTTAATCACTCTTGTTCTTCCCACAACATGTGATACCGCTGAAGAATCATGTGTTTGAGTTAAGGAAATGACTCATTCAGCTTTAATTATTTTCTTATTAATCTGTGGCCAAATTTGAGTTTTTACCATGGCCAATGCAGTGGCATTTTTCAGCTCTGTTCATGCACATGTGCATGTACCCGTCCTGTTTCATCACCCCCGCAATCATGTTGCAATGGGCTGGGGCTGGTTTTTTAATATCCTCATAGAATGGTAAGGAGATGCCCCACCTTGTGAAATAAAACAGGGCAGTTGTTGAGCTGCCACCCCTCTCCCTGGGCTTCACAGCCCAAGCCCAAAAAGCTACACAGCTATTTTTAGCACCATAGCATGCACCCTGCAAGCCCAAGTCTGTAGATCCAGGCTCTGAGACTCATTGAGAGAGGTTTCTGCTCGCCATGGGAGACATATCCTGGATGTGCTGAATATCTGTCCATAAGTGTCACAGTAGGAGCTGCTGGATGTTGAACCCTTTTGTAAACTTGGTACCTATTGAAAGTAGAGCTGGGTGAATAATGGATTTTTCAGTCCACTGGCAGTTCTGAAAAGTCAAAAAGAAAATTCATTTTGGATTGAACAAGACATTGTTTGCCCCAAAACTAAACATTTCGATTTTGAGCATTTTTTAACACATGATTTTTTCATTTCCAAACAAAACATCATTCTGAACAAAAACTGAAATGTGTCCATTTTTTTGAAATTTTGTTTTTTCAACACAGTTTGGAGAAACTTGACATGTATTCACAAAATGCTTTAGTGTAATTGAATCTGCATTTTTACACCCCTCAATCCCCTGCCCCCCCACCAAAAAAAATTTCACACAGCTCTACTTGAAAATCTGGCCCTGAGCTCTTTTTGAGAATTTGGCTTCTCCTCTCCACAAGTCTAAATCAAAACCCTGGATCCAACACTACCATGTGAGATACTCTCTGGCTCAACCAGTTCTGATCTTACTGACCTGATGGCTTGTGCTATACAGGAGATCAGACTAAATTATCATGATGGTGCCTTCTGCTCTTAATATCTGTGAAATTTGGGTGAGTTTCAAAATCCAATGTTCTCACGTCAGATCCATTTCATGCCCCCTTGATTGCATTGGGTCTGCCACCAATGGCCAAGCATGGTATCCCTGAAGCAGATCTCTCTCAAACACTGTTGTTTCACTCCACAAGGCTTCATACAAGCATTTTCTGTTGTTGATGTTCTAGTTTCAATCTGTGTGTGTTCACATCACCCCAAAATACCACTGAGGCATGGGACAGGATTGAGGAAATATTAGATGTTTGTATGGAGGACAATGAGAACATCCACAGATACATTAAATAGGATGAACATTTTCAAAATAAGAAATATAAACCCTCATGCTTCAGGACCTAAAACAGCCACTTACTGATGGAGATTAGAAACAAGCTCCCCTATGGGCAGATTATTCCATAATTGCTTATTATCAAATCATAGAAATTATGGGGTTACTTCTGGCTGAAGCATGTAATACTGAGCACTGTTCAAGACAGGATCCACGTCAGTGTCCACCACCGTGCTGTACATCATAGAACTATCTAGAACTTTACAGCAGACGCTGGGCTAGAACTTGGATCTTGCCTATTTAAAAGTATAGATCCTTATCACTTGAGCAAAAAGAGAATCTTTTACCTTGTAGCAACCCACAGATGAGCAGTTCCAAGTCCATCCAGGGAAGGGCAGAGATTCACATATACACTAGCCAGCTCATTATAATATTTTTACACTATATTTTTTCCAAACCTTTCCTCTGTTTTCTAATTAGATAGGTATGATGGAGTATGTTATTCATACTGCATGTTTGCTAATGCATTCCTCATCCAATGTAAAGAATGGACATAGGCCCTCTGGGTAAATAATAAATGTACTTATGAAATTTCCTCCAGAGAGCTAATATAATATCTTGCAAATGTGAGTCATAGTAATGTGTATTCCATCTTTTTAACACTGACAATAGGGGAAAATATTCTAAAAATCAGTTTGTTTCTTTACTTGTTTTAAAAAGACTTTTAATGGGATTGCAGTTTAACTTTTAAAAGGATTTTAATAGGGATCATTTGCTGCTGGGAACATCTGTGCAGTTAAACATCATATTTTATTATTTTCAGAAGAATAGCCCCTTGCTTAAACTGAAGAAACCAACCAAGTTCTCACATGTATATTGCTTGAAAATCCTCAGGGTTTTACCATTCTTTGAAATACGTTATTTTACAGAACTGTAAAATTAATTATTTTAGAGGGGAGGGGTAGGCGTATTTTCTATCTCATTAATCTGAACTGACAATTTCCTACTAACTGTCCCTTTCCTGCAACTTGTATGACAAATTTCTTACCACACAAGTCACCTCACTGAAGGCGTGAGAGCAATCCTTACTCATGCAAGGTTTGCACACTCAGGCTTTTTTACATAGTAAAAAGTATATAGAGATCATGAATTGAAAGACTGTGGTGGTTTTGAACTTATTTTAAGCATACTTCTCCTGAAACAGAAACAGAATTTGAAAAGTCAAAAGAATAAAGAATGGTTCCAGTGCATGCAGAGAATGGTACTTGTTCTGTTTGATAGTCTTCAGGGACTGTTCAAAGAAAAGGCTCCCGTTTTTGTTGTGCTTTTCTGTTAGTAAAACAGTAACAAACCCAAGCGTTTTCTTCTACAGGCACGTGCAGTAGAATGCAATATCTATACACATAAACACATAGGATGGTGGTGTAATATAATATATTACAATTACAATAATAATAAATTATTGATAACCCTAAACTCCCAACCTTTTGAAAATGGGCCAACAACTGCCACTAGTCCTCGAGTAACTAGGCCACAGCCTCTGCTTGTGTTTTGCCTCGCTATCTCCTTGTTAATCTCATCCCACATTACTATGTGCAAATCCAAAAAAAAAAAGAGTTTGGTGTTTTTGAATGATTATTAAAAAGGGATACAAACAAAGCAAAATTCACAGCAACAGTCACTTACCCAGTGAATGAAAATAACTACTCGTTTGGGTTACTAGCGCACCTCGGAGAACTCTTCTGGCTGTAAGAGCATCTCCTCTCACATCCTTAAGGTGATGGGACCACTTGACTTTGCTTCATTAAGAGCCCTAAAAGAGACACTCAGAATCACAAGAGCCTTGAACACACCTACAAGCATATCCAAAAGCATCAGAGAAATATTTCTCCACTAGCAGCTTTACTGCAGAGAACAGGGAGGACATCCGTCCACACTCAAAACTGGCATAGGCTTCCATGATGCTTCTCTGGTAAAGTAATGGCAGCAGCTGGCCCTAACAATTTGTTCACTGTCTATTTCAAAGTGTTTTAATTCTGAACTGTCTATCCTGATTCTCAATTTTATTTCTCTATTCTACTGAGGAACAAAGTCTTTTCCTTCCCTATTAAAACCAAATTCTTCTCTGGCAGGGATCCCCAAACTTTTTCCATCCTCCTCCTCCTTACCCAGTCTGTGCACCCCCAAAAGTTGTGATCAGGAGCCAGGGCTGGGGGTGGTGCCAGAGCTGTGGTCAGACTCAGGAGCCGGGATGAGGAGCAGAGTCATGGTTGGGGGCTGGGAGTGGGGCGAGAAGCAGGGCTGGGGCTGGGGCTGGAGCTGTGGCCAGGAGCAGGAGCCAGGGGACGTGGCCACAGCTGGAGCTGTGGCTGGAGCCACAGCTGGGAGCAGTGTCGGGCCAGGGCTGGGAGTGGGGCCACAGTCAGGACCAAGGCCAGGGCTAGAGCTACGGCGGGGGCAAAGCAGGGCTATGTGGTGCTTCCTGCCGCACCTCCCCCATAGTTTGGGACCACTATTCTATGCTGTCCACTTTCCCACCCCTCCATTGTTCCCACATGTGCATACACGCACAAAAACTAAACCCCCAGTTTCTCTGCACAAGTCAGATCCTCTTATGGTTTGGAGTCCAGTTATTTGAGATGTTGAGTGCTCTCAACTCCCAGTGAGCTCAGTGGAGTTAAGAACACTCAGCACTTTGCAAAACCAGGCCCTATGGTTATTTTTATGGAGCTTTCTTTGTAGTTTCCTCTAACTTTCATAGGACAAACTCTGTTAGAACATGCTATGTAGGTCTCTAAGGTATGACATAGGGATCAGGGAGCAACAGATGCTCAACTGGTGTAGATCAGCCTAGCTCCTTTAAAGTCAATGGTGCTGCACCAGTGTATACCAGCTAAGGATCTGGCCCAACATTTGGCAATACTTTGATTCCCTGCAGCGGCAGGATTGCATGCATCCCAGCAAGATCAAGTTGGAGTATGTCTACACTAGACTTTTTTTTTTACCTCAAGCTAATTTATTGCCAAGTAACTCAAAATAATCCACACATTTGTAATGGCTAGTGTGGACATTCCCAAATGTTTGTTCCAGGATATCCCTGTTTTTACCTTAGGGCAATCAACCAATTCTTAGATTAAAGTCTAGTGTAGACAAAACCTTGTGCTTTCAACCTTCTGTGGTAACGACATGAAATTCTATGCTGTTTGTGTGTGGGTCATGTGGATGATACCTTAAAAACCCCCCTTCTGGGTGAACATTTAACATCCCTTGGCACCGTCTTTGACAATGGGGATGACTACACTGCCGCCCTGGGCTGTGACTGCAGCTCCTGTAGCTAGCTATCACTGCACTCTCTGTGATCTAGCTAACTCAGGTGCCAGACTAGTGATGCTGCTACACCACGGCTTTAACACAGGCTAGCTGCCAAAGTGATTACCCAGGTTTCTGGGCAGGTTTGTGCAGCCCATTGTGCCATGGTTTCACAGCTATTGGTACCTGAGCTAGCTACAGCTGTGCTGTGGGCCAGGTCTCCCAGCAGACACCTGAGATGTGGCTACCTTTCAGTGGCCCAGAATGTGACTATGTCTATGTATATACACGTGTGCCAGCAGAACTATCCTGAAGTGTCATTTGCAGTGACAGTGTGGTGAAAATGTTGGAGGGAAAGGTAGCTAGAGGGGAACCTCAGCTAATGAGGTTTATACCTAATATGCTTCCTCCACTGGTCCTTTACTTCTCATCCTGTTAGATACTGAAGTCGACCCTGAGTCAATTAAAAGGTTCACGTGATGAGAATGAAGATTGCAGCTATGCCTCTTGATGTTACTCACTTACCATTCCACCTGGGCTGTTGTTAGAGCTGTGAGCTCTGTAACCTTCCCTGTCTGGTCCTGGGCTTGTTATTTATGCTCCCGGCAGGCTTATCTTCCTCTTTACATACCAATGAAACTGGAAATAAGCACCTGGCTTGCGATGCTGCAAGCATTAGAGCTGCATGGGAGTGTAACTGGGGAAGCAGTCTCTGGAGACTTGCATTAAAAACACTGTGTTGTTCCTCCCATCAGGCTGCAGTTCAGCCCATTTTATGCTGCTGTTACTTACATGTGCCCATTTCCACTTGGATGCTCTTTCAGTCCAGCTCAGGATCCTGCTTGATCCTCCCTAAGAGGTTTTTAGACCTTGGGAGAATTCCCTGAGCATTGGTTAAAATGCACTCATGCTGTATTGGCAAACACATATTTTAGTGTTAACATTTTTCCCTCCTGGAATCAGAACTGCTTCCCCATGAGGTGCCCAGACAGCTACTGGGGGGAGGTTGTTCTCACTGCAAAAGGAAGGCCCTGTGTTGTCAGAATAGGATTTAATTTGTAACCCTGCTGTCACCATGACAGGAAGCATAGTGATAACTGAAATCCTAGGCTCCAGTGACTCTACTGCAGTGTGTTTAATTGTAAATGAAAAACTGCAGAGTTTAAAGGTAAATTTCTAAGCCAGTCTAAAACCTGACTTAATCCCTGTTTTCTCGGCTTTCAATCCCCGCTAATCAGGCAGTCAGGGGCCATCACTGCAGAAAGAAATGGCAGCTAACTTCGAAGAAATTTCTTTCCCATCTGCAAAAGCCTTTTAGTCCATTCTGGTTGAATGAAGATATCCCAGAATGCATCTTTCTGTGGCATCACATGGGTAGCAACTGAGTTTGAGATGTCACTTTCTGGGACCTCTTCAGGAAAGAACGAGAGGATATATAATGTAAAAGGTACCGCTGGGTTAAATGCCCCTCTTCTCCCTGACTGGTGGAACTATTTAGCCTGTGAATCCATGTAATTATAAAAAGAACGAGAGTTCTGTGGCACTTTAAAGCCTAACAAATCTAATTTTTCAGGCATAAGCTTTCGTGGGCTGTAACCCACTTTGTCAGATGTAATTGTAGAGTCACAACTCTTTTACTTCCCTAATCATCCATAGAGTCTTGCAAGGCAAACAGGGTAGATTAAACCTGAATTTCTAAAAGCAATGAAACCAACTTGAAAAACTTTGTTTTAAAACAACTTTCAGGCCTTTCAAATTCATGAGAAAAAATGGGGGGAGGGGAGGTGGCACAACCTTCCCCCCCTTATTAAGCCTTTTGAAGAGCACCTTTAATTCAATGGCATATTTGCCACTCACCTTTAAGGAGCTCTGTTAAATGGTCTGTCTCTTTAAAAGATTTCCTTTAGGAAGAGACTTAGCTCATTTTCCTGAAAGGAAGAAGAGACCCCAAGGTCCTCTCCTAACTAGGTAATTGCTTATGGCTCTTCAGGTCTCCGAAACTTGAACAGGTAATTGGCTCCAATTAAGTTTCCTCACAGGTGCTTATGAAGCTGCCAGCTGGAAATAGCAGCAGCGTAGCCACTCCTGGAAAGTGAACTAACCTCTGGAGGAGTGGGGGTCAAGTACATGGGAAGGAATAAAGCACAGGAGGAGATCATGAGAGAGGCAGTGAGTGATCAATCTCAACACTATGGTCTCATGGCACAGCTGGCACAGCCAGGGGCTCATGCGAGCACTGTTACAGAACCTCTGGAAAACGAGCCTGTGTGAGATGCCCTGCTTGCCTGCAGGCATTCGATAACCACAGGGCTTTGGCCAAGCATAGCTGCCCGAGGAGGCTGCAGCTTCCTAGCCAAACACAGTACGAAAACCCAAGGCCTGATTCTTCTCTTGCACCAGTTGTACAGCTCTGCAACCATGCCGACTTCACTAGGGTTGCTCCTGGCTCATACCAGCGTGACAGAGAGGAGAATCAGGCCCTAGTTCTTTTGCACTACTCACCCTTCTCCAACCTACAGCTCTGCTGCCCCTTAGCAATTCCACAGTAACGGGATGGGGACCTGTACTAAAGGAACCCTAGCAAATGTTATAAACATGAAACAGAACCAAATGGAAGGATCGGAGCTTTGAATTTACCCTCTCCACGGTGGCGTTTTGTCTTAGCTTCTTGATATGTCACTCCTCATCCTCAATGCTCTGCTATGCTGTCTCTGATTTAGATGCAAGGCAGGGTTCTGGCCTTTCATGGTATAGTCTGTAATGAACATTATCCCTCAGTGGCTCTTGCTTTGGTCTGGTTACTGCAGGATCTGTGTTCCCTACATTGCACAAGCTCTCAGTTGGTTTGCAGGGGCAGTTTGAGTCAAAGTTTTGATTTTATTCTATTAAGTTAGGATTTTCAAAAGGGCCTAAGAGACCTGGAAAGGCATTGGGAATTGTGCTTCTAAGTGGAATACAAGTCTCATTGACTTTCTAGGTCACTTAGGCCTGGCCTACACTTTCCTGGCGATTTGGCGGCAGTTGACGGGAGTTACACAGCACTATGCCACTTGAGGGGGTAGCTTTACAGCGTTGACTTCTGAAGCGATTGAGCAAGTCTTCACTGACCACTCAATTGATCCAGAAAGGTCGATCTGATGGTGGCGACTTTGCCGCTGTCAATGTAGACATACCCTTAGGCACTTTTAAAAACCCCACTCATGAGCCTCCGTTTGTTGGGTCCTTGCAGTTCATTTTATAATGCATGTAGCTGTGATTGAATAATGTTTGTGCCCTTGCCAGAGGGTGTCAATAGATTCATTTTAGAGACTGAAAAAATAAATATAAATAAAAAACTCTGGCAACTTCCACATTTCTCATAAAACAGTGTCCAACAATGAAAACAGATGAAATCATCTGGGGCTTAATGACCCCTGCTACAAAGTACGGGCTCAATTTTATTCACTTACCTAGTGTGGTAAAAGAATTCCCTCCCCTGCAAGAAATACTGGGTGAAATTCTCTGGGCTGGGTTAAGGAGGGCAAACTGGATGATCACAATTGTCTCTTCTGGGCTGAATATCTATGACTCCATGAGACTCATTTGAGCTTGCTATAGCTGCTGCAGTTCCACGCTCTTGCTTTGTATAAGACAGTGCAAGCTTACTGTGCATTTGGAGAAACCACTTTAAAAACACAACATGTAAATTGACATAGTTTGGAAGTATCAGAAAGCTTCACAGCTGTACATTTCATGGATTCGAGTGTTCCTCTGTCTTATCTATAAACTCCATTGAACCACAGGTGGTAAAAGACACTGGAAAAGGCCCAAATTGTTGCACAGATGGTCATTAATGGTGAGAAAGGAAAAAGAAAAAGTGAACACATTTTTCCAGACTTCTAAGGAAGGGGAGGGAAATGTGACAGCTGAGCCGATTAATGTCAGAGGAATTCAAGCCACTGTGTAACTCAGGAAAAACTCATTTCTCCTGCAGTGCAGAAACTCTTAGCCAGACATGGCCTGAAGTGAAATCACAGCTCTACACACCTCTTGGACTTGGTTAGTTTCCAGTTCTGTGTCTGACTTTTGTAGTTGGTACTGATCTCTATTCTGAGCTGAAAAAAAGCCTCAGATCCATACACTCCAAAATCAGGGGATGTTTGCATGCAGGCTTTGTATCTCCACTCCCCAGGTCTGGTTCAGATTGGGCTGGGGAAATGCTTCATAAGATGCCCCTTTACTTGGGTCACTTAAAAATAAACTGGGGCAAGAGTGGTGAGCCAAAACATGGTACTAGAAATTGTACAATAGGGCACGTTCCTGCACTAGCTGGAGGAGTGACAATAGATGAAGAGAAAGATCTAAGAAGTCTTTTCCATCTCTAGTTTGTGATTCTGTGATAAGCATCCAAGCATAACTGAGCCTCTCCATTGGCCTCCTATGAACAGGTAGCCACATGGGATATCCAGTGATTTCTGGTGCTGGATATGGTAAGAATTACTGCTAGAACAATCATAACACTTACCCTTTGGGCCCAATCCTACAACTGCACATGCTTATCTTTGTCACTTACATGAATGAAAAACAACGAGAGTCCTGTAACACCTTAAAGACTAATAAATTTCTGCGGGCATAAGTTTTTGTGGGATGCAACCCACTTCATCAGGTGCATGAAGTGGAAATCACAGATAGGTATATATATACATCCAAGGGTAAGAAACAACATGGGGAGGGCAAGTGAATTGACTTTGTTAGCACTTGCCCTTCCCATTGTTGTTTCTTACTCTTGGATGTATATATATATATACTTTCTATCTGTGATTTCCACTTCATGCATCTGATGAAGTGGGTTGCAGCCTATGAAAGCCTATGCCTGCAGAAATTTGTTAGTCTTTAAGGCGCTACTGGACTCTCGTTTTTGTTGTATACAGACTAACATGGCTACCCCTCTGGAACTTTTCTACATGAATGAAGTTATTCCTGGGCATAACTGTAGGGTGAGGGGGTAAGCCTTCGACCACAGATAACAAAGCTGATCGGTAACATTATTACCAATATACAGATAGGAAAACTGGGGCATCAAGAACAGAAGTGACTTACCCAAGGTCACAAAGCAGATCAGTGGCACAGCCAGGGTAGAACCTAGCTTTGCCAACTCCCTGACCCTCTCCCTGACCATGCTGGTCTTGTGACATTTGTGACAGCTGGTCCCAGGATATTAGAGAGGAGGGAGGCAATATCTTTTATTGGAACAGCTTCTGTTGGTGAGAGAGAGAAGTTTTTCGGTTTACATGGAGGTCTCCTTCAGGTTTGGGAAATGTAATCAGTGTTAAAGCTAAATACCAGGTAGAACTGACTGTTTAGCAAAAATTAACACATATTTTAAGGGACTATTCAAGGTAAAGTAACCTGTTAACACCTCATAAGTCATAGGGGGAAAGGAGAAAAAAATAGACTGGGAGCAGAGGGAGGAGGGGACTACATGGGCTATAGATTGTTGAAACAAGCCATAAATCCGGGGTCTCTATTCTGTCCATGATTTTTGGTATCTAGCAAAGTTATGAATTTAAACTCCCAGGCTCGTCATTCGAAGGTGGGTGTTCTGCAGGTTTCCTTTGAAGATGAGGATTGTTTGATGAGTTCCAGTATGAGTTCCAGGGTGGGGTGGTAGGTGACAACCAGAAGTGTGCTACTGGATGGGGGTTTATTTCTGTATTGCAGCAGGTTCTCTTTGGGTACCCATCCATTAAAACTTTCTCTTGCGTCAACTTCCTAGACCCACAACCAGCCTCAGCAATGGAACCTACAAATAACTATGCACAAGAAACCCCTGGATCACCACCCCTTCCTTCACAAAGCCAGTAACCACCCCAAACACACCAAGAAATCTGTTATCTATAGCCAGGCACTCCGATACCACAGAATATGCTCCAAGAAGAAAGTCTGGGATATCATACCTTAACACACTTAAAACCGCCTTCACCAAATAAGGACATGCCACCAGAGAAGTATACCTCATCATGGAACGGGCCAGCCAAATACCTGAAGGGAACATGATCCACTACAGAAAGAAACTCTGCTTTGACTGGACACTCCTAGTTGTTACCTGCCACTGGTATCACCGGTAGACAGGGTATCACCAAACATGTACAACCCATAACCAATAGGGACCACATCTGGGAAAATCTTTCCTGAACCCCCCTCGTCTGGCCTTCAAATAATGCCCCAGTCCCCCCAAGTTCTTCATCATCAGAAGGAAGCTCATCACCACAGATCAGGCCATTCCATCTCAAAGCCCACATCTAAATCAATCAATCAATCAATCAGGAAATATTCTGGTTTACTTTTCGATTTGAGATTCAAGGCAGTTCTTATTTTAGTTCAAGCATTCCCCTTTGATCTGATATACAACTACACTACCAGCTCGTGAGGGTAACTGTGAATTAGCTTTGTGTGCTCAATTTAGTTCAATTTGTACATCTTTCCTGAAGACATTACAAGTGACAGGTTTGTGATCCATGTGGAAATAATTTCACCAAGCAGGTTATAATAGACTTCTACATTCTTGAGAATATGTTGATATTCTCCTCAGCCCACACACTTCCTCTCTTTAATGTTATTTACATGTTTGTGTAAGTGCTCAAAATGATAAACACTATTGCACAGTAACATACAGTAAACGCGGCAACATATCAGACAACAGATTTCTCTGCTAGAAGAGGAAAAGCTCCCATCCATTCCCAGCCATTATTTGCATTACTGGTCTCTGAGCAAGATTATTTATATATTTTGCCTGGGGGATATGTATTGGGGTTTTCCTCAGGTTCATCTAGCCCTCTCATCCAACCATTATGCAATTAAGCCTTTCACCCATCAGAGTTTGAGTTTATTAAGGGGAAAGATGACAGCCCGTCTGCTCTGATTGCAAAAATGGTCATGAGATTGCTGGTTTCTTGTCTGGGTTTTTCTGTTTCAGACAGACTGTCTCCCTGCAGAGAGGGCCCACAGGAGGCTGGGAGAAACCAGGAGGTAGTAACAGACTGGCAGCCAGCAATATTAGATGTAAATGTTTTCAAACATGAACCAACTGGGTGAGGGGCAGACCTCTTAGACCCTGCAGATGAAGAAACGTCTGTTTTGTTTTTCTGGTGGTTTATAAAGCAGCAAATTATTTCTATGGTTTGTGACCCAAGCTGCCACTCTCACTTCTGTTTTTCATTCTTTTTTCCTGTGGTATAAAATCCACGTCTGGAGAATGTACAATATTACGTATAAATTCCTGGGCATAGTTTATGGAGCCCTTTTTCATGTTATTTATGTGACTCAGTAAATATTTCAGGCCCCATCCTGCAACCCTGAGCCACTTGAGTAATCCCATTAACTTCAATGGGTTTATTTCTGTGGATAAGGACTGCCTCAGGCTGGGTCTACACTGACAACGGCCAATTCGCCACTGTCAGATCGATTGCTCTGAATCGACTGAGCGGTCTGTGTAGCCCCGCTCAGTCAATCGAGCAAGCGACGCAGGAAAACCACCCCGGTAAGTGGCGTAGCGCTGCGTGGAAGGGAATGCTGTTCCCGTCGGCGCAGCGCAGTGTGCACGGCGCGCAGAGGAGATGCTGCGAAGTCGACAGGAGATACGCAAGTGATTTACGTCACTTGAGTATCTCCCGTCGACTGCCGCCAGATCCCGAAGGTAAGTGTAGACCAGGCCTCAGTGTGTGCTTCTCAACACTGCAGATTTTATCACAAGCTCCACGTTTGGTGTTTCTCTGAAAGCCCCAGCTCCAGGAGTCATGGGAAGACACAAAAATCTCAGCTTTCCGAGTTTAAAAAAAGGAAGTTTCTAAGCCTGAGTCTAGTGGGAGAATGCCTAATTTGTGAATCCCACTGGGGCTTAAGAATGAGCTGGGTGCTAGGCGTCAGGACTTATGCGGTCATACACATGCCCTCTGGCACAAATTTAGGTGCCTAGTTAATTCAGATGCCTACAGGGTTAGGCAGTAGCTGAGTGGGAGTTTTGATTTTGGACTTAGGCATCTAAAATGATTAATAGGCATCCACATCTCTTTGTGGATCTAGCCCTAACTGAGCAAAAGCCAGAAGAGAAATAGAAAAAACCCAAAACGTATAATTAAAAAACCCTCCATTTTTAACCCAATCCCATGATTTTTGGAGGCCTGACCTGTGATTTTTAAGTGTTCAGGGTTGGCAATGCAGAAGTGCGATTAAAGGCCTGGCCCCTAAAACTGCATTCACCAGAAGGGAGAAATACCCATGGATACTACCCACTCTGTGTTATTGCCCCCAAACTACTTCTGAAGGAGACTTTGATCGGAGAGGTTCCAGCAACAGAATGGAGATGTTGGAATTTCCTTGGCTGCCTATAACCAAGGAAAAAGAAACATTTAGTCATTTTCATAGAATGATAGTGCTGCAGGCAAGAAGGGATCATCCAGTCTGACGTTCTGTATATCACAGGCCCCACCACCACCCAGCAGCTGTACACTGAACCCGATGACTGGAATTAGACCAAAGTATTACAGTCCACAGGAGACCAAACTGTTATGTGCCCCAGGCAGCCAACAGCAGTAACTGAGCTGCACCAATGCCCGAGGCACATGCAATGGCAGGGAATAGATTAATCTGAATAGGTTATTGGAAAGGCTCGGGGCCTGATCCTGCAAACTGCACTGTGCAAGACAGACTCTTGAAGCGAATGGGTCTTTGCAAGAGCAACATACGTGAGAAATATTCTAGAGAGTTGGAAAAATGTTTCCAGGTTTGGTCTCCATGTCCTTTTGCCTATAAACCAGATGCTTTATTATCAGGAACCCAACTGTAGAGACTGCAGTGGGAGAGGAAATTGGAACTATGTTTTTCGAACCTTCTAAAAAAACCCACCTAAAATAGTTTCTTCATAGAGAATAATATTGTCATTCATCCATGTCACGATTTTTCAGGGCTAAAAGTGAAAGCCTTATGCCATTAGAAATCCAGGAATCTGTCTTTCCAATACTATGATGCGCTCTCACTTTTCACCTTGATTTGATTGGCTTTGGGTTTGGGATCTTAAACTTGTCATTGGTCCAAGACTAAATAATTCCTAACTTTGTATCTAGGTCAGTATAATTTTGTGACTCAAGTTTCACACCTTGTGTGGACAACAGGAAAAATGTAGCAGGTGATTTAAAAAAAAATTAATAATAAACCAATGGCTGTTTGAAACTCCTCAGCTTTTTGGACTGTTAGAACTTAGTCTGAGCAAAACTGGATTGGAGGGCAGAAGACTGTTAAGGTGATCAAATGCAATTTATCACATGGCTCTGCAATTTATTACATAGATATTACCATTACCAGCACGGGTGCGTGTGTGTTTGCTTCCTAGGAGACACACAAACCAAACTAACCTCTAACAACCACAACAACATGAAAATTCTAATTCCAGACATGGGGTGCAGCTCACGGGCTAGCACTGCATCTGAAATATAATACACCTGAGATTAAAGTCTGGCCTTAAGGATATAGTTTCTCTTAAGCCTCACTCTGCTTGGACTATAATTGTAGTAAAGTGAGTAAGTAGCTGTGCAGATGCTAACCAGATGCAAATATCAAACTACAGTTCAACATGTTTCCTGACAATAATACCACAGTGTTACTATGGTGATAACAGATTCACTAGAGGTTTGATTTAATGAAGCAAGGTTGCTTGTTAGTATCTGTGTAGTTACCATAGTTTTATTCAAACAACTGTGCTTTTACTATAGTTTTATGAGTGAACTAATAGTATTGCCACTGGGCTTAGCTTTTCCTTGAGAATCTTCTATTTTCAAGAGTAAATTTGCTGTCTAAGCAGGCAGGTCCTGTTAAATTGTCTTAATTGATCTTTCCCCTCCCAAAACTGGCAAACAGGAATGTGTATGACTCTGAACATACAGTTTTGGTCCCTGAACATTAAAGCCATTGAGCTTGGTGGCATTGCCATAAAATTGTTAAATACTGAATTCATATCATGCTGATTGACATTCAGTCAATTGATTTAGGGTCCAATCCTGAATAAGACTCCCCAGAGAAGCCGTAAGAGTTGGGGTAAACAAAGAACAGAAGATCAGACCCTTTGTGTCTAGCATTTAGTGCTATTTGTGCGTCAGTTAGCAACAGACAGGAGTGTTCAACTCCCAGTGTCTGCTCAGCCAAGGACTCAAATGTCAAGACTTCTACTTAATTATTTACAGCTAATCACTTGTGATCTGATAGGGCTAAATTTCACTCCGGTATAAATCCAATGAATGTGAATGTCATTCTGGATTTACACCAGTGGAACTAACAGCACATTTTGGCCCTTAAATCCCACTTGAGGTTCTGATCTCCCTTGTCTTGCACTTTGTCTAGTCATTTACAGCTGTGCAAAGTGGCTGTCAGTGGTATGAGAGGGGACTTGGCAGCGTTTTCACACTCACTTTGCATAGGCGTGAATGATGACACAAGGTGCAAGACAGTGGCAAATCAGGCCCAGAATAAGCTAAATTCTTCCCACACCTCTGCCCTGATCCTGCTCTCACTGTAGTCAATGGCAAAACTTTCACTGGCTGTAATGGTGTGGGCTCCTCTCCTTAACTCCTTAACCAGGGGTGTCATTTCAGAAAAATTGAGGGGGAGGAATTGGCGGTGTCAAAGTTGTGTCAGCATATAAAACATTATATGGGATGATATCCTTCAAAGTCTGGTGGGGAGCAAAAAGTGGGGCAGACAGAGCTATGAAAAGTCTGTGGGTGGCAAACCAAGGTCTGGGAGGGGCAACTGCCACCCTTGTTCCATAGCAAATTATGCCCCTCTGTAACACTCTGCAGCCCCCTTCACTTTGATGAGCTGGTATTCGGTTAGCATGTGGGTCAGTTTAGGTCCCTTCTACATTCTGTGAGACTGAGAGGAGCTGCTGTCTCCTTTTACCCCTGAATAATAAAAATAATACTACTGATAATTAATAATGACGATGCTAACCCTCCATCCAAACGAGTGTGATCATCGTTAGCTCAGCATTATTCCCAGGCAGAGCTTCATTGGTATTCAGTACGCCACCACCTCTGTCACTGCTCTGTGCACTCCGGGTCTGGAATCCTCAGGGAGCCTCACAGCTGTCAGATTGACTTCCATCATTTCTTCCTGAGCCGAGAGACAAATTACCCAGTCAGCCATCAGGCTAGACTCTGCGATAGAACCTGCAATTTCTAAGTGGTAAAATCCCCCATCCCAATTCAGACAAAAGGTTCGGCCTATGCGGGGGTGGGGAGGGGACTGTTTGGGGTTGCAGTGGTGTGCTGGGGTGGATTTCTCCCTTCCTCGTCTGTTCTTTTGAAGTCATTATCGGGCTGCAGATCTCTTAAAAGACAAGAGGCAGAGAGATATGCCTGGGCTAATGACTGGCAAGCCCGGAGTGAGTCATAGACATGTCAGCTCAGAATCTTACCTGGAAAGACCAGACTACTGAGTGTATGTCTACACAGTAAAGAAAAACCCACGGCTAGCCTGTCAGCTGACTTGGGCTCGCAGGGCTGGCGTTAGATCAGAAACTGAGGGACCCTGCTGTATTTCATTTCCACAATATTCTGAAGTAGGTTAGTGTTGGAATCAGGTAAGAAATATCTCATAGGTCTGCACCTTCCCTATTCCACCCATTTCCATCACTCTTCTCTCTCTGTGACAGCCAACAAATACAGTCCAAGCCAGACAGTGCATTCAACAACAACCTCACTCCACATTCCCACTTTGTCCCTTTCCAGCCCTGCATATGCCTATGCCATTGGCTAGCTCCCAAGGTTTCTGAAGTGCAGCTGAATAAGGAAAGGCTTTGAATGGGTCAGATAGGCTTGTAGATTATTGAAATGTCTCAGCATCCCAGGGAAATTGGGGAATTAGATATAATTAGGCAGAGAACATACATAATTTTTTTTAAAAGCCCCCCATCCAGGCATTCCTACCTAAAAAGAACACCTTTAAAATTCCCCTTGAATTTGCTGAACAGGCCTGAATGCTAGAAGTGTATGAGTCATTCTTTCTCTCTGCAGAACAGGAAAGCCTGTGGAGGGTGGAGACATGTCAGCACACAATGTGGTACACTTTAAAATTTCAGCTGAAATGACTAGGTTGAAGAAGTAGGAGGCTTGATATTAGTCACACACTACTACACATTAGAGAAGATAAGAGCAGAAGGAATTACTGGACAGGCATAAGTCACTTGGCCCAACTTTTTAATATAGGTATCTCAAGTTCAGATCTCTTCGTTCTTTCTCCAGAATCTGTCTGTTTGCCTTGCATTGTGAGTGAGACTCATTATCTTAGCTACTCAGAGAGCTACACTGGCCAACTGTTCTTAATCTGAGCTGTAAGGAGAAGGACAGAGCTAGGCTGGGTCCACACTGACGGTGGCAAATTCGCCGCCATCAGATCAACCACTCTGGATCAACTGAGCGGTCTGTGTAGATGCACTCAGTTGATCCAGCAAGCGACGCAGGAAAACCACTCCAGTAAGTGGTATAGTGCTGCGTAGACGCAGCGCAGTGTGGACAGCGCACGGAGGAGACACTGCAAAGTTGTCGATTGCCGCTGAATCGCAAAGGTAAGTGTAGACCGAGCCCTAGTCCCATGCACAGAGCATCAGTAACATGCATCCATCACTCAAAAATTCACAAGGATCCTGTTTCCAATCCTGTTGTGGCTCAGCTCAGTAGAGCGCAGCAGGGATTGCTGTAGCCCTACAATAACCTCTGCAGCTCCAGTGCAAGCTGGTTGGAAGGATGAGGATCCATGGAGGAATGCCGTAGGTGATGGAGAGCTCATTAGCATGCCTTTCCTGCCCCCCTGCCGGCAACTCTGTACCACCCATCTGCAGGGCAAAGGCAGATCCTCTCCACTGTCGCACTCCATTCCCAGCATCCTCGGCACTGGCTGGCATGGTGCGTTACTAGTGATTCCAGTGCCAGTGGTCCAACACTCTTCTTGCTGTTACATGGGTCCAGGACTTGTTCAAAGTACAGGTTGTGCTGCTGCCATGCTGACTGCCCTTGGAACTGAACAAGACCTTGGTCCACACAGAGGGACAGCACATGCATTGGCTATGAGTGTCCCAAGCTCTCATACTAAGAAACCCCAATATCTGTTGCAACCAAGGCCCTGATACAAAGTCCAGGGAGATCAGTGGGAATCTTTCCAATTAGTTCGATGTAATTGTTTGCTCCTCTCTAGTGCCTTCCATCCAAGGATCTCAAAGCACTTTACAAGCATTAATTATCCTTCCCCATCCCATCCTTCCAGTGAGTAGGGAAATACTAAACCCATTTTACAGATGGTAACTGAGATGAAGGATAGGTGACTAACATTACAAGAGCTAGTCAGCAGCAAAACCATAAATCAACCCCAGGAATCCTGTCTCTAAGGCTTTTCCATGCTACTTCTCAATGTACTGCAGAAAAGGTTGAAATAACAAAATAATTCATAAAAACCCACATGGCATAAGCCCCCAAGTGGTTGTATTATTATTGTAAGAGTAGACTGAACAAGGTGGTAATAAACTAAACACTAGGAGCACAATCCTGTCATGTGCTGCCCTGTTACAAGCTTGGATGCTTCCAAAGGACTCTGCAGTGCTCTGGCTCATGTACCATCTTCCCCAAGGGGGGTGTGATCTGCTGCTAGCCCCGCAGCCTGGTTGTGCATATGGCATGTGCTGGCTTGTGCAGAGGCCGTTCCTTCTCAGAAAAGCCATAAACAGCACTCTGTAATGAGACATGGTTGCAGCCCCCATCCTGCCTAGGACGTAGCACAACACCACTGCCAACAGTCACCCTTATGTGGGTCCCTCCAGAAAAGATCAATGCTCTGGCCCTATATTTACACATGGAAGATCACCCTCTCTAACAACAATTTGCAGATCCCGTAATCACTCCCTTGGAGCTAATGGGAGTTTTATGCATAAAGCAAATGCAGGAGACAGCCCTGTTGTTTAGCTGAATTTTTAACAGAAGGTGTTTCATCAAACAGCTCAAAATCTTGTCTGTTTTCTGTAATGCTTTATCTCCGTAGCGCATCTGCTAACCCGGTGCATCATGTTTAGCCAAGCCAAAAATGAAACCTACGACAGGCCTTCCTAGTTTTTTGTGACTAATTTATCCACTTGTAGAGCAGGTGGAGCTGTTTGTTCAGAATTTAGCCCCCAATCTAGATTTTGGCAGAGGAATTCACCAAATGCTTTCAGCAGATAATTTCTGGCCTCTTTGCTATGTGCAAATGGTTTTAAAGATGGTCATAATTTTTCAAATTTCAGTGAAATTTTTAGTTTTGGAAGCAAAGGAAAAAAATTCTCTCCTTTCTGCACCAGCTCTGAAATTCACTGTTAGAAATGTCTCTGACTGGGTGACTGGAAAATGCCTAATGAAGTGCTGTCATGAATTCCCGCACAAATACCTTTCCGTGCTAAAATGTGTGAAGTGTTGGGGCTCTGTGAACATTGTCACAAGCGCACAGTTGTCCAAATACCCATAAACGATGACCCTGAGGGTGCTGAATTTTGCTCTTACTCAGAAATAAGTTCTAACTGCCAGTATTTTTTGATCAAGTCAGATCATTCCTTACAATGTCCAGAGCAGTTCACTCATTCCTAGTGATCAGCATGCCCTGTAGCTAGACCACAGCATTCTTACTAATGATACATGCTGAAATCTACTTCCTCGAGCCATTATTCTTCAGAGAATCAGGGAAATGTCAAGCAAAAAGGACATTCTCTTGTCTTTTATGCTGAAATTCGTTTACCGAGGGGGTTCATTAGCCTTTGTGCCTTGCTTCCTCAGGATTAGACGCATTCAACCCTCTTATTAAAAGGAACAGTCTTTGCAGTTTTGAATTTTGCCCATTCCAACATAAGGTCTGGAACTCGCAGTGAGAAGAGCAGGCAGGTGTGCAGGGAGCCGATACTTGAATTGCTATCTCTTGTAGGATGCGGCATGTGCACCTAGAACATATGAGCAGTGCCTCTGGGAGCAGCATTGGAGGAGAACCCCTGATTCCATGATAGCTTTGCACGCATCACCTGTATGTTCTCATCTGTGCAAGATAACATGTGATGTTCCCTGGTGTGAACCTTTTCTCCCCATGTTTGCAATGGTTCCTCTCTTCTGGTTGAAATATATTTTCTTCCTTCCTCTGTATTTAAAATATTACACTCCACATGCTAATTTGAAACACAACAGCAAAGACGTACAGATGCTAAGAGGAAAAGCAGTGGCAGGCAGTGTAAGGAAAAGCATGCCAAGGAGTCAGCCAGTATGTACCTGCTTCCCAGCACAATACCAACAGCATAAGCTTAGCACTCAGGACGGGCAGTTTGAGGAGCATAATCATGTGCTCCTCTCATGGAAGCTTCTGTGGTTCTCCTAACTCTAAAATAAACCATTCCTGTTGAAAAGGCCTGTTTGCAATCTCTGGGTTAGATTTTCAAAAGTGCTCACAGTCTTTGGGTGTTGGGCTCTTTGAAAATCTGGCCATAGAGTCACAGTGAGAGCCACGGGCCCAAGCCCTTTAGAAAGTCCAGTCCTTATTTAGGTGCCTAAATGGGAGCTGAGCTATTGGAAAATCTGGCCCGAGTTGTGGGTGCTGAGCCCTTGAAAATCTGGACTTACATATGTTGGGGGGGCAGAGGTGATATGGGGTTGGTACAGCAGATCCAGTTTAAATTGTTGGTAAGAAAAAGTAGTTTGATTCTTAATTCAGAACAGCGACCCTAAATCCTTTCAGAGAGCTAATCACCAGTTGTTGAATTTCACAAGCTCTAATTTCAACTACTAATTTCAACATCAGACATAAAATAGGTCACTTCTGTAGCTTTGAGTTCCCCTGTGTATCTGTACAGGTGACCTCCCAGCAGTGACCTACAATCAGGAGATGCAGTCTGGAGCAGCAACGATTTCCTCACAGCAAGAACCTGCCAATGCTTCTTCCTGAAGTGAGTATTTATTTAATTATTTACTTACTTATTTTTTGTAAGTAGGTCAAGCCTGTGAACTGCTCAGACTCTGTGGACCCTCCATTCATTTTATCACTGTCACCCAGCCTGGTAGAGAGGCTGGCTACTTCCTTGTGGATGAACACTGGCAGCCTGGATGCAACATAAATTCAGTTAGTGCAAGCTTAGTTGCTTGCTAGACTAAAATCAGTACAGCCACCCAAACAACCACTTAGCTAAGAGGACACTCTGGGAAGGGGAAATCTTAAATATCTGCTAACACCATTTGGAAAACATTGTGCTTGCAGGCAATTTCCTTTATCCCTCTCTCCTTATCTCATTTACTTCTTAGTTTTCTAAAACTCCCATCGCCGTGCCCCCTAAGCACTTGGACTCTAAGATCATCAGTTCATGCAATCAGCATACCTTCACTGATCCCAGTGGATTTATATCAGCTGACGATCTGGTCCATCGACTTGTATGGAGCTATGCTGGCTTACACTAAACAAAGTTCTGGCCCACTGACTTGAATAGAACAATGTCAGTTTACCTCTGGCCCATAACTCTGCTCATATATATCATCATTTCTCTCTTTTCTCTCCTTATTTTTTATTACCATTGATACTGCATGGAAATTCAAGGCAGGTTCAGACTGTGATACCTCATAGAGGTTCCACTCCAGTGGGGCAGGAGTGCTTCTTCGGGAGCTCCTTGGCTCAGGGCATGTGACAGCAATGGACTATATTTGAATTTTTTAAAATGTAGATTGTTCACATGCATTTTGATCATTGATGGAAAAATCCCTGGAAGGTCTGAGTAATCTGAAGCAGCTCCAGCTTTCTCTAAACTTGTTGGCCTGAAAGCCATACATCATCCAGCATCTCCTGGTTTCAGAAGAGACAGGTATACCAGAACTGCTTTGTATTAAGGTAATTTCACTATGCAATGTTGTTATAGCCATGTTGGTCCCAGGATAGAGAGACAAGATGGGTGAAGTAATATCTTTTATTGGACAATTTCTGTTAATGAGAGAGACAAGCTTTTGAGCTTACACCAAGCTCTTCTTCAGGTCTCGATGAGACTCAGGTATTTTCACTGACAGATACAGCTGAGCCCATGGAGCTTCAGAATGAACACATTTATTTTCTCATTTTCAAATTACCCCAAACTTTACAGAATCTGTAAAACAACTTTATGTTAGGTTTGAGTTTGTATTTGAAGCAAACTCCAGGCTCTTTCTTTGATAAAGCCCTGGGTTTGAAGAGAAAACTCCTTTACTAAAAGACTAATTGATTTTAAACCAGAAAACATTGACACATTGCTTCCTTAGTAGTAATGAGTGATGTGTCTGGCAGACCGAGTTGTAGGAAAGAAATCTTTATTAAACATGTTGGGTGGCCAATGTTATATGCTGAGACTCTCTAGACAGGGACTGTCTTTTTGTTCTGTGTTTGTACAGCACCTAGCACAATGGTCTATGATAAATGTTCCTATGCACTACCACAATACAAGTAATAGTAATGTGAGCTGTCCACTTGGCTTCTGTATATATTTCTGGGTTCCCTGGGGTTACACTGAACTAGGTCCCTCCTTAAACCTGACCCTGTTTCTCCAGTTCCATTCATTGTAGTATAACAACAGGTCTGAGTCCTGGACTCCTTGCTCAGGCAAACCTCCTGCTGAAGTTAGTGGGAGTTTTACCTGAGTTAGGTGTGCAGGATCAAGTGTTTACTTTGCATAGCATCATTTAGACCAATTGTATCACCAAACCCCCTGGGGAGTTAAGGCTGTATGAAGCATATGGTAAATTACAGATATTGGAATGTAAAGCTAGTGTATAATGAGTAAATTAAGGTGTTCAGTCATAAAATAAATAAGAATTCAATACATTTATCAAGCAATAAGCATCTCTATTTTCAATTGATTTTTCTGGTTTGATTAGACCACTTGACATTTTTTAAAAAATGAATGGAGAGCGTCCATGCTCTATGAAGATGTTATTATTAAAACATATTGATCAGATTAGCTATTAAGGGGCAGGGAAATTTTTTGGCTTTCTGTGAAATCTTGGCCTACATTTTCACATGTGACCTCTTAAATTTGGGCACCTCAAAGTTCTTGGAAGCCCAGCTTTAATCACCCATACCATGAATTTTCATCCTGTGGGTTTTCAGCCTCCAAAGAGTCAGGACCATCCTTCCCTTCCCATATTATTAAATGAGAGAGGGGTCCTTGCTAGATCCTGACAGATGGGAAGTGGGGCTCTGAGGGGAGGTATGGAAAAGGGGGTTGTACTATGGAAAAGTTAAAAACAATTGGCATACATGGATTTATTTTCTACTTAGACACCTCAATCCATACCTTTGGGCAGTTCATTTGAAAAGTTTACACTAACATTGTTTAGGGCTAATGTTCTGTCTCTCATATGGATCTAGTCACCTGTGCCCTGAAACCTCACCACAGCAGCTCTTTATATTCTCTGTGTGTGTTTATCGCCTATAGATAATCTTCATCTTGTCTCACTGGCAAGAGCTATGTTCTATCATCCTGAGATACAGAGCTGCTGTTCACACACCAGCCCAGGGTTTTCGCACTATTATGTAAAATGATTTGATGTCATTGTTCTTGTATCCAAGAAGAAGAAGCAAGAGAACATTGGTTTCTTTTTTCCTCCTTTCCGTTTCCTTGATGTTTCATAGTTTGGCCAGCACCTCACTATTTTTTCCTTTTAGTTGCTACCATAGAGCTTTTTATACAAACCTCTTTGGAGCTGTTTTCTGATGCCTGGAGTACTCAAGCCAAAGTTCTGTTCATTTTTTCCTGGCAGCAGCTACATCACAGGGAATATCGTTAATTACATCTTTTGCTTCTCTGAGGCTGCATCTTCGGTTTTCTGTATTAGAAGAGACAAGCTAGTTAGACCTCTACAGAATATTCAACCCTATGGAATGACAGTAAGCGACCTGGCACGTGTTGAGATATTAAGGACAGATTTGTCAAAATTGGGGCCTAAAACAGGACACAGAAAACCATGTTTAGGGACCTAAACAGTGGTCTAATTTTTCAAAATTGCTGAGTATCCACATCTGCCACTAACTTCAATGGTGGCTGCAGCTTTGAAACTCAGCAGCTTTGAAAAATCAGACCACTTTTATTTAGGTGTCTAACTTTGGGCTCTCTGGTGTAACCAATCTGGTCTTGGTATTTTGATGCTTGTAAGGTCACTTGCTGTCACTCTGACCTGGAGCTGGAGACTTGTGCTCATTGAGTTCTAGCTGGGCTGGAGAAAGCTGGAGGTGCCATGATGAACATCCTGCTAGCCTCAGAGCACTGGTCTCTATATCCTATTGTCTGTCCCTGTGCTACGCACTTCTCGCCCTCCTCTTTCTCCAGATTTAGTTTTAATACAATGCTTCTCAGATGCATCTCATTTAACACAAGCTCTATTTCAGTACTAGAAGAAAATGATGGAGAGTTGTGGAATCTTTGCAGACCTCTTTTGAGAGCTTAATTCTGGGTGATGTGTAACAGAAAATCCAGTCACAACTGAATAAAAATGTCTTATGGCCCTGTCCGGGCATCTGTCATTTTATATTTTTTTTATTTCCATTTTAGATGAAGATTTCCCATGAGTTCCTACAGCTGTAGTTACAAATTGGTAGCAATGGTTACAAATTAATACCAGCACTTTATTGGTAGCAGGTCAAGTGAAAGTTCAAGAACAGAATGAAGACTGGACTCTCCTAATGTGTGGAAATAATAATCGTACTTTGGACATCTATAGTAACTTTCATCTGAGGATCTCAGGATGAAATCTCAGCATCCATTAATTAAGCCTCACAATGTCTGTGTGAGGCAGATAAGCATCAGTATATTCACAATACAGATGGGAAAACTGAGACAAAGGCTTAAGTCATTGGGTGGGAAAGGGTCCCAGGGTTAGCTCTTATATAACACTTTTCTACTAAGTGTTTTACTAAAGTTGGCAAGTATCATTTCCCCGATGTTACTGATGCAAAAACCTAAGGTATAGAGGCCAACCCAGGGATAGAACCTAGGAGTCCTGAATCACTTTCCACTGCTTTACCTAACAGATGGTGCTGCACCGGAAGCCCTAAGGTGGTTGTCTCATTGCAGATAAGCCTGTGTCATTGCATGTTATGGACTGCATTTGTGCTCAGCAATGGGGAAATCCTGGTTTCTGGGTAAGCTAATAAAATTCCAGACTTGAACGCTTAGAGACCCCGCGTGGGAGGCTGGCGATGGAAAAGGCCTCACTTGGTAAGTAGTTGGCTCCAGTTGCGCAGGAGCTGTTAAGTCAGACCTTACCAGTAGGGGGCTCTGTGGCAGCAGGGAAAACTCTGCTGCTTTCCAGGGACTAGGAGAGAGACTGTAACCTACTCTGGGGAATGAGAAGGGGTGGGGGGAAACAGTGCAAGGAAAATGGTATCATTGGAGCCAAGAATGCAGAAACGCCCTTAATTTGCTCTGTGACTTCAGATCTCAACCCAACTGTTTGGAGCTCTTGGCATTCGTCAAGAGAGGAATGTGTTGCCACAACAGCATAATTTGCCCCTGCTGAAAAGCTGCTGATGTCCTTGTGTGAAACGCTAAAGGGAAGCAAATCTTGGCGCAGTCTGGCTCAGAGCTTCAAACTCCTGCAAACACTCATGCCTCAGCAGGTCCCTTATGCAGCCCTGAGAGGCTGGACCAGATGCTCTCCGGGCTCCCTCCCTCTGCATAAACAACCCCTGGTTTTGGTTGTTTATTCACTGTATGTAAATATGATGGGTCCAATGCTGCCACCATTGGGCCAGATCCTGAAGTGATCAGCATGTGCACTTCCCACTGATGTCAATGGGAGCAGCCCATTCAGTTCAATGGGATTATTGCCATTGACATCCATAGAAGCAGGACTGGGGCCTATTTATAGTTTCCTGCTGCTGTTAAAGATGACTAGATAATCTGATTCCGCCAGTAGGTATGGAAACAGGAGGCATCACCCTAATGCCTTGGGTAAAAAAGGCAACTATTTTGTCCATGAATCAAGACGATGCTACAGCGATCAGACTCAGAAGATGGTAAAGTGAGAGGGGAAGAACCCTTACAGCTGTTCTCATGTCCCCTCTTCCAGCTAAGATAGCTTCAGATAAAAGCAGGGATCATGAGCAGGGGAATTTGAAAAAAATTAGGTTACACAAATGCCAGGGCTTCCTGTAGCTGTTATAAGTTGCATTGTTTATTGTGGGTTTTCTTTTCTTCCCTTTCTCTTTTTGCTCCATGGGACTGCACAAGTGACAATGTTTTAAATGGAAAGATTTGCAGCAAGCCATCAATCACTTGGCACGCAGGATATATCTTCTGGCTTAGTCTTGCTCATGCATCTATAAATCAGCATAGCTGGAATATTTGTGGTTGTCTGTAGGAGATTTATGCAGGTGGGAGATTAGAACCAGTCTGTCATTTTTGTGGGGGAAGCACGAGATGGAAGGGGCTGGGGAATGCTAGCTCGCAGGAAGGATTTATGATAATGTCAGCGGATATTTAGGGGTGTCATAGAGGGACAATTAGGAAAAAGTGTGTGTGGTATGCCTCTTTAATTTGGAACCAGGACTTGATTATTTAGATGCATCATTTTCAATGAGTCTAGTCAGAGGGAGAAGTTACATGGACATTCATCTTCTTAGCACTGCCTGGTTTGGTTTTGTTTTCAAATTCAAGGCATTTTGTTTATGGCTTATGTGTTTCTTTTGTTTTTTTTAAATCTAGGCCCTAGTTGCAAATTAGCTTTATAGGTAACTATATCAGGTGAAGAAGTCCTTGTAGCCCATGTCTTGCTGGGTAATTACATGGTGTAAATATATCTGTCTTGGACAATAAACATAAATATATACCTTGTCTAAGGGGGGAGAAAGGAAGTATGTCTCCTGCTACTGACAGCAAACCTAAGCCAGATTCTCAGCTGATGTAAATCAGCATAGTTTAATTGATCTCAGTGGAGCTGTGCCATTTTACACCAGCTGAGGATCTGGCCTTTGCAGAATTTCACATGTATCATCTATAAGGTCTTTTCCATCTCTGTGTTCTATGATCTCAGAACAGGATAAGACAGAAAATTAAAAATAGCGGCCTATTTATTGTATGCACTCTTTGCAATTCCTAACCTTAGTTGGTTGCTGGCATCCTAGTGCATTGTTGCTATAGGCCAGCAGTGGCCCACCAGGAGTGCTGAGAATTGAATAGCTGTGAGTGGCCGTTAGGCCTTGGTCTGCTAATCTTCCCTTTGCAGTCTCAGGCAAAGGCCAGAACTGAACTGTGTGAAGGTCACTGCTGTAGCTTTCCTCTTACTTCATATTTAATGAGATCAACCCTGTTCCTAATTGCTTCCAATGCTCTGACAACCTGTACAATACATTTTGGACAGCTAGAAAAAATGCTGCAAAATACATTATGCCCAAAAGGCTTTCTCTCTCTCTCTTCCTCGCAGAGTAAAAATGTCTTTCTGCCTTTTAAGTTGTTTGTACCCACCAATTCCTCCCTTTCGTTTGTTGTTCAAACTGGGCCGTAATATGATATTGGTTGATCAGCTGCAGCCAGCCAGCCTGCCTTCAAAGACAGGCCTATGGAGCCATGTGTGACTCCAGCAGACATGTCTGCATCATCTGTTTCTGTGGCCTGACTGCCTGCTGCTTTCCTTCCAGAGCAAACAGGGTCTGAGGGAGGGGCAAACTCACCCACAAGACTCCCAAGGTCTACGCACTGACCAGTGGCACCAGAATCCAAGCAGATGAAAAGCTATCCCTCAGTCTATTGAGCCAAAATGTTGGTCTTAAATATTTTCCTAATTGGGGAAGGATGCTTTGCCAGTAGTTTTGAAGAGCAAGAAAATCTCCACGGTAGGAAATATTAACTCCTTTGTCACAGTACCATTTTCCATGCTCTGTCATAAACTATCAGGGCATCTTATTAAATACAAGTAAAAATACTTTCCAGTGATATCAAGAGCCTAATGTGAAGAGCCATAGACACTACTACGTAGGTCAGATTTTCATATAGCTTTTTTTCCTTATCCCTCTTTGCTGAGTCAATCAGGAAAAAATATCAGACTAACTCTACCAATGACAGCAGCCTGCTGCTACTTATTAATAATACTATAAACAAGCCTACAATAACAAACCAATGTGTGCGTTTGTGTGTGTGTGCCAAACAGAAGAAAGCATTTTTTAGGGGCAAATTATCAGAGTTTAGGTTCAAACTCCCAAGGCATTAGATTTACAGATAGGTCTGAATAGCAGAGTCCAGATCTCAATTTCCCCAGCCTGTAGAGTGGTTTGGATCTAGTGTTTTAGCTCATCCCAGCATAAAGACCCAGCCTTGAAATTTGGATCAAAATGCAAAATTTCTCACATGAGCATGGGTGTTTGGATCTTAGTTCAGGGCCTAATTTCCAATTACCCTGAAACATGGTGGATTTAGTTGTCAGAGATTCATGCAAACCACCTCTTTGGTTTTCATCCATGTTGAGTCCTTCCCTCCCTAAGTCTTGAGTTCAAATTAACCCTAAATAGTCACAGCTGAGTTCTGTTAAAAGCAAGTAAGTTTTAAAGCATGCAAAATGGTAAAAAGGCACAGGTGTGTGTGCAACAGGATGACAAATTGTGGGATGAGTTACAGATCCCCAGCTCAGGTGAGTTTCCTGTGCTAGCAGATTTCATGATGAAAGTTGCACACTGCTCCAGTTATTAACAGTCAGTAATAACTAAACCATTAGCATTTTTATAGTGTTTACATTATCTAATGATCTATTACCACATGCCTGGAAGGTAGATCTATAATAATATTTCCTGAGGCACTAGTTAAGTGATTTGGCAATTGACTCCATGTGGGCAGATCCATGTTCATGCATGAAATCAAAAGGAGGATTTGGTCTAAGTGACTTGCCTTAGGCCATACAATAGTGCAGAGAGGTCCTAAAAGTTTGTCTACACTGAGGGCTTGTGTACAGTTGAAATGCTACAGCAACCTAGAGCTGTCTATACCAGGATTAGGTCATTTTACCTGTCAGTCAGAGGTGTGGATTTTTCACACTCTGAGCAATATAGCTGGGTTGACTTATACTTTGCATATGGACCTGATCTCAAGAAAATTAATCCGAATTAACTGAAGGTCTGAATTTAAAGTGTATCAGTTAAACTGCATTAAAACCCCTGTGGTGGATGCTCTTATTTAGAATGAAAAAGTAGCCTTAATTTGATTTAGTTTAGAAGTGGGAAGTGAATTTTAAGTTAAATTGACTGAAGGTCACTTGAATTCTGAATAAGAACATTGAAACTAGGGTCTAATGTGGTTAAACTAATGCACTTCATAAATTAATTTAGATTAGTTTTCCTAAGAGCCCCCATGAAGACAAGCCCTACACCACAGGCCACTGCTCAAACCACTAGACCACACTTAATTTCATTGAACTAGTTGCACAGCTGTCCAATTTTGGAATAATCTTTGCAAAACTATTTCGGGTGGAGAAACTGCAAATTTTATAGAAAATTATTTCCTGTGTCTTTACAGTAGCAATCTCCATTGCTGCCCACACTTCTCCACCACCTCAGATTCAAGCACTGTTCCCAACTTTTATCACTGGTTCCATGATATTTGGTATTTTGCTTAAAGCCCCAGCTCCTGGAGTCATGATTATGTCAGAATCTCAGCTTTCATTTTAAAAAAGTAAGTTTCTAGAACATGTAGTTGCAGACAAAATTGTGGAAATGTGGCCCAAGTGTAGCCTAAAGGGTGAGAAGTCAGAAGGCAAATAAAAGGACTGATATTTATTTATTTACTTTTAAATATCCTGATTTTTAAGCCATTCTCATGGGGAGGTTTGAGGCTTGACTTGAGATTTTTGGATACTTGAGGCTAATGCTACTGTACTGTACTATACTATGTAGTCTAGTAGTAGGGCACCACGCTGGGACTCAGGCACGGGTGCCGGAACAGTTTTGTAGTGGGGGTGTTGAAAGCCATTGAATCGAACTGTAAACCCTGCTGTATATGATGGAAACCACTTTAAGCCAGGAAGTGCAGCAGCACTCCCTGCATCACTAGTTCCAGCACCTATGGACTCAGGAGACCTGCATTCTTTTACCAGCTCTTATATTGAATTACCTTAGATGTGCCACTTCCCTCCTTGTTCCTCAATTTTCCCCCATCTGTAAAATGGGGATAATGAGAGTGCGCTCCTTTGTAAAGCATTCTGAACTCTATAAGAGTTAGGTATTATTATTGCAATCTTCTGGTTCTTCCTTTTCACTAGAGCATTGGCAAATACTACATTTTAAAAATGGCATCCTCTGCATGCTTTCTGAACTTATTTACCCCTTTGGCAAAAGACAAAGAAGTGCTTGCAGAAATAGAATTGTTTTCACCTAGTAATTACCCTCCCCCCACTCCTCAAAAAAATAAATTGAATTGAGCAAACTGTTTGCAAATAACTCATGAAAATTAAAACAAAGGCAAACCTATTGAATTAAGTTATTAAGACAAACAGCTGATGTAAATAACCACCTTTATTAGATTTTGTGTTGCCTTTTAAAAAAATATTAAATTTTTCCCTGGCTGGAGCCTAATCTCCCTCATTCTCAATAGTAAAGCTTAAGTGATTGACCAAACTGATATCTCTTCATAAACCTGAAATACGTTGCAAACTGAAAACCAATGAAAAGTATTAACTCCTGACCCTTAACAAGGGTCCCATCAATTGCATAGCAATGTGTGCAGTCATGGACAGCTGAGAAAAGGGGTAACCTGCCTGAATAATTGCTTTAGCTCACATGGATAATGTGCCACGCATCAATTAAAAGGTATATTGGACGACTTCCAGAAGTGCAGATCTGTTCCTGTAATATAAAATAAAATAACAGCATATTACGATGTGAATAGCTGACTCTCCCCCCTTCAATCTACAGAGTTTAATCTAATCTAGAGACCCCAGCCAGGATCAGAGGCTCAGTGTGCTAGGTGCTGTACAAACATATAGTAAGAGACAGCTCCTGCCCTAAAGTACTTACACTCTAAGGCCCTGATCCTGCAAACACATATGTACATACTTAACTTACTGTGTGAAAGTCAAACCCGTGTCAGGCTGGTTCTGCACTTGAAAATTATATTGGATTCGTGTCCTCAGTAAGGGGTGTGAAAAAACAAACCCTTGACCAATGTAGCTATGCTGACGTAATCCTCACTGCTGATGCAGCTATGTCAACAGAAGACTGCGTCCCTTGATGTAGCTGTCGTTCAGGGAGGGTATTCCTTCACCGACAGTAAAACCCCTTCTGCTGGCAGAGGCTCCATCTATGCAATAGGGCTTGCAGGCATAGTTAAGTCAGGGCTGATCTAGGCCTGGTCTACATGAATAATCCACATCCTGAGAGGTGTAGTTAAGTCAACGTAACCCCCAATGTAGACAGCACTAGTTCAATGAAAGATTTCTTCCGTTGACCACACTACTGCTTGGCAGATTACCTGTGCCAACAGGAGAACCCTTCCTGAAAGGTCCACAGCCCTGAGTGACAGAGCTATGCTGACCTAACCCCGTGTGTAGACAGAATTCTTCCATCAGTCTACCTACTGCCTTTGGGGAGGCGGATTAACGACTGTGACAGCAGAACACAAGCAGGCGGACTCCTTGGAATGATGACCCAGGCACGAGCCCGGTGACAACAGTACGTGTTTGTCACGGTAAGAGGGCACAAAAGCAGCTCCCCTCCTGCTGCTGGTACTGCCAACTTCCCTCCCTTCACCTTCCTTCCAGGGTCACCTGCTAAATCAAGGCTCCTTCCCCTCTAGGACGAGCTGCACCCTTTAGGGACTGTCTGTGGCTGTGCCAAACAGATCCAGCCAGCACAGTAACTCCATTACAATAGTAGAGCTGCAGTGAGGGAGAAGGGGAGCAGGGCTGGATATCGAGGCAAGTGACTACCTGGGGTGCCAGGCTCAGGGTGCTGTTTTTCTTGTTAGCAACAAAAGGGAAAATAGAAGGATTGCAGTAAAATGCTCCAGGTATTCTGTAGTGGATTCATGTTTCACTAACCTCCTCGCATATTGTGGACCTTTACAGAATCTCATGGAACCTTCTGAGAACTACATTTTCCTCAAATTTTGTCAGCCAGCTATTTAACAAAGTGGGGGGGACTGAAGATGTTTCTCGCCCGGGGCATCATTTGGTCTAGGGCCAGCCCTGAGGGGGAGCCCTGCAACGTTGCACTCAAACATTGTCTCTCCTCCCACTAGCTTAGACACGGCTAGTTGTTTTGCTTTGGCTCCTTGCAGGAATGACCAAACTGCCTGTGACTTGTTGGGGACCCGGTGGGTGACGTCCCTCCTCCTCCACTCGGTGCTAATAGCCACCGCAGCTTATTTTGCCAAATACATCTGCCCTCTCCGCCAAAGAGCCGAATGAATGTAGCGCCTGTGAACATTAGCAGCTCATTTACACTTTAAACATTACAAGACAATAAACCTTAATTGTCTCATCACAGCATGTTTTGAAAACGTTATGTCAGTGATTTTTTTTAAAGGAAGTATTTTTGTTCCCATGAAATGGTCGATCCCAGAAAAAGCCACTGTCTTGGAAAGTGAAAATGGTAAGATAAGCCAACACTAAGGATAAGCATTCCCTGAGACAGAACCACTCCTGATCGGTGCTGGTGGAAGTGAGATCACCATCAGCCCCTTTCTGTTGTAAAGAAATACAGCTGAGGGGGTCAAACAAAGAGTGACTCCCTAACCCCAAAATCTCAATAGGTGGGCTCTTATTGCCAGAGGGGGATAGTTTGGATTTAGGCCACATTTTTTCCAAGCCCAAGCGTTTAGGATGGTTCAGCTATATGTTGTTAATGCTGTTGTTTATTCATGCTAGGGGAGGGCCTAAGAACTCTGACCAAAAATCCCCCCAGTGTGCTAGGCACTATACAAACAAATATCAAAGGAGGGAGTCCTTGCCCCAGATAGCTTGTAATTTCAGTTCACCTCTGGCTGATATTTGGGAAAAAAAGGGTCCAGAATAATGGCCCATAGAAGGTATGGGGGCCCATCTTCCCTGTAGTCCATTCAGAATACTTCTGCAGACCTCGTGCAGTCAGCACAGGGACCATCGAATCTCATGAGCAGCAAGGACCCATGTTGCCAACTAAGCCTCCCAATGTTTGGCTGTGTATCTGAGCCTCTTGGGCATCTTTATCTTTTGCCTCATTTCTCCTTCATATTTGCCCATCACTTTGGTATCTGGACACAAACAAAATTACATAGAACTTCAATCTTTCAGCAGGACTACGGTTCTTCTGCCAGTCTTTTCTATCTAGGTACTTAGGTTAGCCTTGTCACCAAAGTACCTGTGCATCAGATTATCCAAGTCTGCATCCCACTAGACCAGCCTTTATGCCCTTGACTAGCTCTGTTGTTTAGGGGTGTTATACATAATTCTGTGACTGCTTTGCACCTATAACTGTTCTTAATATATGGGTACCTTTTTTTGCCCAGCGTGCCTTTCTGAGCCTGCCCATTTAAATTGGGCAGAGCTATGGTGCTGTAGCCCTAATGTGGCCGGTTTAAAGTTGGCTGCTGCTCCTCCCCCATTTCAAGTGGGTAAGTATTAACTCCCTGTTTTGATTTCCCTGTCTTATTTTAGAGAAAGCACATTCCCACAGTGCTGCTGGGATTTGACCTGTTGTTTATCTCAAGAACTGGAGTAGCTCTCATTGTTTATCTTGTGCTCTTTGTAAAGAGATGGTTGGGAAATTGGGCTAGAACTCTCATGAGAACAGGCTTTTGTTAAGATTTTGGGAGCTTCTTACTCCAGAATGGACCAGGGATCCCTTTCTGATGGAATTTTGCTACTTTTGCTTGCACACCTGGTGTGCTTAACCTGGCATTTTGAGGCTCGTCCTTTACTGGGGAACTAATGGTGTAACAGCAAAACTTTCCCATAGTAAGTGTGAAAGGAAATCCCAATAAGTCTAGCCCTTCCTTCTCCCCCCCATTTCATTCTCCAGGCCTTCTTCACCTTTAAGGTATGTGATAATGCCACCAAACAAAGACTTTACTTGGATTGTTTACAAAGCATTTATTTTAAATTAGTGATGTCAAGGTGGGTGTAATCATAGTTGATTCCATGATCAGACACTGCCTCTAATTAAGGGAAATAGTTCTGGTGTTGCTGTTCTTGCTGAAGAATGTTTATAATGAAGGGGAACAGCCATCTATATAATCTATAATGTAACACATAAATATACTATGGAGTGTCATCTACACTATGTGTGTATACACCCACCTTAGCTGGCACTGTATGTGTGATTATATATATAAAGTAAAAATCACCAGTGAATGAAACATCCATAATATATAATTTCACATATATTTCCATCTAAGGTGTGTGTGTATATGTATATATAAATAGATGTGTGTGTAACCATATATAAATTGTGCACACACGCACCTAAGATGGAAGTATGTGTGTATAGATAGATGAAGTTATGTATTATGAAAGTTTTGTTCTCAGATTATTTTTATTTTTCCACAAATATTGAATGAAGAGCTATATTAACACTGAAAAACATGTAGAATTTTTAATTTTAGCCTGGTTTTAACACACAGCTCAAAAAGAGGCCTTCATTCAGAAAATAATCCAAATGCAATCACTCTGCTGCGAAAACAGAACCACTTTCCAGAACTGCAGTGCAAAAAGCATGAATACTGTATTATTTCACATGTCCTTGTGAATTCTATGCACACTGCTAATATATAGTGATGCTTCTCTCAGTATACCATCCTAGAAGACAGCTTTCAAAGACAACAGCAGGGCAGTAGGGAAGACATTCAATCACTACCCATAATGACAAAGAGTAAAATCACTTCAAATGCATTTTGGGGTCTTAAATATATTTAACAATCAAATAGGAAAGCAGCATCTTGTCCTCATGATGATGATATTGTTTGTTACTTGTATTGTAGTGCCTACAGGCTCTGGTCAGGAATCAGGGCCCCATTATGCTAGTTGCTTCACACACACACAATAAAAAAGCAGTTCCTGCCCCCAAAAGATCTTATAGTTCAGGTCCTACAAATTAATTGGCTTGAGCACAGCCCCCTGCATTCCCATAGGGTTCCACGTAGATGTAGGGACACGATGGGCAGATCGGTCTGCAATACGATGAGAGAATGAACAAATGGGGCAGGGAAGGACTCTTGATGCAAAGTAAGACTGAAGGAATCTGCTTTGCCATGCAGTTATCGGAATGTTTCAAAGTTGTTATAAACCTGTATTCTTTAATGACTTTTAATTCATTACTTGAATATTGTTGCTGCTGGATGCTAGAAGGCAGCTGTTTGCTGACCTCCTCTCACAATTTCCTTCATAGATAGGGGGTTATTTGATTTGTTAATATAAGATTAGAGAGGGACATAGCCATCTTTGGATCCCAGGGGAGGCAGGTTGGATTCAGGGGACTTGCCTTAGGCCCATCTCTGGTGTGATCTTAAACCAATAGCAAGGGGTGGGAGAGTGATTCTGGGAAACAAGACTGGCTGGTGCATTTAGAGAGTATAGTGCTCCAATAGTAGGGCAAGGCTGGAAAGCAGGATGTGTAATTGAGACACTGGAGAGGTAAATGCTCTAATGATGGGAACCACACGCTCGCGGGAGGTCTCTCCCCCTGAGCACAGGCTGCTTCTCAGCTCCTTCAAAACAAGACATCAAGCAGATGCCAGTTTCCATGGTGACTGATACACTCCTGTGCTAATAATGTTGTGACCTCAGTGATTACACCAGGCCTATTTAAAAAAAAAAAAAAAAGGCAGGAGTTGGGTCAGATGCTGTCATCCACCTGGGAGCTGCAAACTCTGCTCTCCTTTGATGGTTAAGAATAGCTTTAAGCTCTGCTAGCTGGCTGCTCCAGAAACCTAATAGGAAGTTTTCCCCAGAGCAGAGGCTGAATGGTGCGCAGATGGGACTGGGACAATAGTTGCCCTCAGAAAACCCTCCCCCACAAACCACTGTCCTGCTGAGTCCTAGGCAAGAAAACATGTAGTTTTCAGAGTAACTTAGTTAGGGTTTGATCAGCAGCACCGTGAACTCCACGGGAATCTTTCCAGCATCCTGAGTAGGCCTTGAATCAGTCCATGAGAACAGAATTTGGCCCCATCCATGAATAGTTAGGTAAAACATCCATAGCAATAAAGCCCCAAACCTAGCAGAAGAAAGTCACCTGGTTTTGCTATGAAACCACATCTTGGCCTAGTTGAGTCTGAAAAGTCATCAGGTTTTACAAACTTTTCTGGTTAACGCTAGCCATGTTTAAGGGAAATACCTTGCAGGCACGGCTGAGGCAAGAGCAATTGTTTCATTGGGAAAGCATGAGAAACCACAGAGGTTTTGCTTTGAATTTTCAGGTTTGTTCACAGCAGCTGTGGGAAACAAACCCTTTGAGAATTGAACCCAGTGCAGTTTGCCTGGATAGGTAAAACAGCAAATACAAGCATCTCAGTACTGGGGAAACTAAAACAGTATGATGTTCTACATTTCAGTAGGTAACAGATGCAGTTCTTTAGTGCAATTTGTACCCCTGCACAGATAGACTTTCCAGTGGAAAGGAACGGATGACTGACTCCTCTTAGCCCTCAGGCTTAGAAAAAGAAAGACCTTTTTGGGCTGAAATTTTCAAAAGTGGGAAATGATTTGGGTGTCCAGCCTGAGAAACCTTGAGCCTGATTGTTAGAGGAACTGAGCCCCTGCTGTTCCCATTGATCTCAGCTGGAGCTGTGGGCTTCCTGCATCTCACAATATCAGGCCAAAGATATCTCAAACTCAGAGATGCTCAACTTAAGGCACCTACATTCAGTGTCTTGGCCTTCTGCCTGGAGCCAGGGCTGCTATTCCTTATTAATTGTAGGGGCTTTTTTAAAATGTGAGGTCCCATATCATCCTACAGGAGTGCAAATAAGTCAGAAAATCCGTGTACCTCCCAGAGGTTCTCAAACCCTTTTTTCCTAGGACTCCCTTTGAAAATATTTCAGGCTGTAATGACCCCCTCCAAAAACATGATGACCGCCCATGCCATGCCACTCTTACTTCTATGCTGCTGCTGGGGGTGACGCTGCCTTCAGAGCACCCGGTCAACAGCCGCTGCTCTCCCGCCACCCAGCTCTGCAGAGTTCTGGCTGTCAGCCATGCATGGCATCTGCGGGAGCTGACAGCTCATTACCCGCCCCCCACGATAACCTCCTGACACCCTGAGGGGTCCTGACCCCCCATTTGAGAACCCCTGTGGGTTATAAGGGCTGCAAACAAAGCCTGAAACAAAAACAGTGGTGAAAATCAATCTGTAAACTAGGGGAGGAGGAGCTGGGCAGAGTGCACGCCTGGCACTCAAAGCCTCATGGCTGATAGCCACACGTGCTTAAGCTAGAAGCACACATGCCAGCCATGCTGCTAGTGACCGGAGGCCTGATCCAAAGCCCCCGTCACGTTCAGGCCCTGTCTGCTCCTGCAGATGCTTTCTGGATGGGACCGAGGGAAGCAATCAGCATCTTCTTCCCTTTCTTCAGTTACTCAGAACTGGAGAAAAGTTGTTTTTTAACAAGCTAAACAAACGGTTATCAGTAGATGAGCAAGTGTGTACTAGCTGGTGTTTGCCAGTGCGGACTAGAGCTAGATGCTCTCACTGCTACCGTATGTGAGAGCATTTGACTCTGTTGCTGCTAAGCCATTTTCAGCTCATTAGCTGGGCTTAGAGCCATTTGAGATGGTTTGTTTCCCTAACACTCAGAGGTGTTGCTAGATCCATTTGGAATTATTAAGCAGGCGGAGGGGAATTATGCAGTGCTTCTGCATCTGAGTGTCATAGAGTGCCCCCACAGCCACCAGCTAAAAATCTGAGTCATGCAGCAGCACTAGCATGGCAGTCTGAGCCTAGGTAGGCCCCGTCAGCCACCAATCTCAGTGCTTGGGAAGGAAATAGTGTGCTAGTCACCTAGCAAATGAGCAAGCAGGGGCAGTGAGTGGTTCAGTGACTTACCCAACAGTGATCCAGGAACTGGAACAAAGTTCCCAGGAGCTTAGAAAGGAGGGCCTTGGACTGGGGCTCAGAAAAAATCTGGGTTCTACTTGCATCTCTACCACCGACCTTCTTTTTGACCATGGGTGGGCCACGTTCATCTCTCTCTGCCTTAGTTCCCTGATGGTAAAAGAGGGCTGATAATACAGACCCACCTCAGAGATGTGTAATGAGGCTACTTAATTGCACAGTGCTCAGGTTCTAGAGTGATGAAGGTCATTGCATACCTGAATGACTAGACTATCTCCCTTGCTCTGCCCTCTGAACGTGCTGCCACAAATGCAGCGGGTTCCTCAAAATCAAGTTTACACAGTTACAGTCTAGGTGGTTGGCCACGGCATGGTGATGAGCAAGGCATCGATGACCTAGGGGGCCATGGCTATGGACTCAATAGGGCAGCCCCATAGCAGACTGGGAGTATGAATAGCACAGGCTGCTCTCCAGGTCAAAAGGGGGTGGGGTGAGAGGGAAGGAGTGCAAGAAAGGGAGGGGATGAGCCTAGAGGAAACCTCTGAATCATAGAGGTGTGCTGGCAGGGAAACACCCTCTTCAAATGAAACAACCTGCCAGCATGACAGGGGAAACCCAGGCAAAAGGTTGATGTGTGAGGCCCCCCGAGAAATTACACCAGTAGTTAATTAAAATTACTCCTCCCCTCTCCATGGTCTTGTATAGACAGGGGATGAGATGCATGGAACATACATACTTACTAGTAGCAAAGCTTCTTCCTACCATGCCAGCCCTGCCCAGGCTGCAGACGCAGTGTCATCCCTCTTTTCATTGGCGAGAGTAAGAGGGGAACCAAGCTTCCCCCGACCGACCGGCCTCCTTGCGGGGGAGGGCCTTCGAAATCAGGGGATGAGCTGTATCCACAAACAGTGCTGAGCCAATGTAACCATTGGGTGAGCTAGCAGTTCACTTCATTGCCCTTCTCCAGTGCTTAAAATAACCCAGCTCCCATGGAAAGACATCTGGAGGAAGACCCAGGATTCAGTCTTTAAGGATTTTCAGCAAGACGTGAACAGGATCATCCTTCACACATTCAGGTGCCCAAAAGAACACAAAGGAATGAACTTAAGTACCAACTTTAGAAATCTCAATGACAAGCATAAAACAATGATTTTTACAACATAACATGGCCATTTTATAATCCACTTCCATTGCAGTTTTACATACAACATAAAAAAAAAAAGAAGACAAATTAAATTTAAACAGGTCGGTCCCTATAGAAACTCAGAGTTCCCAAAGCATAGGCCGAGTTCACCTGAGTCTGAGTTAGAATCTTTGATCACCAAATCTACTGTCTGCTGAGCCAAAAGCAACATCTTCCCTCCACTTGCAGCAAAAATCTTCAGCTTGAATCCAGGCAGAGTCTTCCTCCTCCTCCTCTGTTGATATCAGGATTAGCAAGTCAGCTAACTGATTAACCAACCCCTCCATTAAATCTGTAGATTTACAAAAACCCCGTTACAAGAGAATACAAAACTGAGAACAGCAAAAGAGAAGTGACCCTTCCCCATTCCTATATGTAAAGAGAAGTTGGTGACTCAGTCTAGTGCAGACCATTTAACTAAAACAGTTTGGCTAAAATCAAACAACACTTAAAATTAAAGCACGCAATTAAATTAGAAGAAATCATTTTCCCCTCTTCTATAATGAACACTGCCAGGACTTCCCTCTTGGAGGATGAACAACCTCACTGCCCTCCTTAAAAATGCTTCAGCATTGGAGCAAATCACCTGCTCCTGCTTTCTGCACCTGGGCTCTGCTCCGCCCTCCCACGCAGCTCACACACACACAGCACGGGGCCTTTCCTGCTGCCCTGGTAGAGTCTGAGCCCAGCAACAGGGAGCCTATTGGAGCATTTCCGGAACCTCCAGGCCCAATCCCAGGAACTTCTGGCTCTGGTGTGCTGGATCTGCCTAGCGACAGTGACCCAGCCCCTGGAAGAGCTGTCTATCTCTCTCTCAGGCACTCGGGTTCCCCTGCAAGCCCTGAGCCACAGTTCAGCACCCTCCTTCATCCCTGGCAGACTGTCCCTGGGCCAGGCCACAGGTGAGCTCTGACACCCGGCCCGCAGGCAGCCAGAGCTCTCCTTGCCTGGCGCCCTCACCTCGAGAGCATGGTGGGAATGTGGGGGACGGGCCCAGCTCCTGCTCCTGGCTGCCCAGCGCTGTGAGAGAGTGGCTGTTTCCTTGGTAAGTACCACCCCTGCCACCCACTGAACATGCATGCCTGCTGGGTGTCATGGCCCAACTACAGTCTGGGAGCTGGGGCAGCCGCGCCCCAGTCAGGGCTTGGGGTGTCAAGGGCTGTCTGGCAACTGCAGTGGTACCAGGCACGTAGAACATCCCTTTTGCCAGAGCTAGAGGCCCTCTCTGGCTGCTGCCCCCCTTTATCAGGCCAGCCCACATCTCTGGCTGTGCAGGCCACACCCTGAGCACAGCAGCAGGTTAAAGGCCAGATTGTGGCATGTAGTTAGTGGGGAACAATATGGAGCTGCCCCACCCCAGGGCATAGTCCCTCCCTGAGCTCTCTGGTGATGGAAGAAGTGCATGCACTGCCCTGTCCACTGGGTAGCACAGCTCCCCAGGCCATTGCACCCTAAGCTGGGGAGCTGTGGCCCCACTGTCTCTCCCAGCCAGGGTTAATGGAAAGGGTGCAACTCGCTCTTCTCTCTGACTGAAGGGAGTGATGCTCCACTCCTTGGCTGTGTTGTAGTGTGAGCTAATCCTCTTCCAATCTACTGCACCCACTGCTCCTCTCCTCCACTCCTGGGCGTGATGTGCACTCACAGGGCTCTAGAAGGCAGCAATCACTGACCACGGGGGCAGTGATTGCCTCCAGCCCTGGAGATACAGGGGACTTTAGGCCACACGCATGCAACTAATAAGGACAATCCAGCCTTAATTCTAGGGGCAGACCTCTGAGGTCACATGCTTTCCCAGAGCAGTTAGCTTCCTGTCCACTGTAAAGGACATTCCTTGCTTCCCAGCAAACAGAAGAAGAGGAGGAACAAACCATATCTGCTCTGTGCATGCTCACCTGTCAGGTGCTCCATTGCATATATATATATATATATATATTTTTTTTTTTTACAAGGGCCCTTCCCTGCTTAGAAACATAGTCAAGACATAGCAAGGTCCACCAGTGCCCAGGAAGCTGATGGGGTGAGGACCCTCCCCTGGTTATGGCTGTTGAGTCTTGCTCAATGCTCCAAAGGCTGGTTGGTGATAAACAGAGTGCAAAGGGCAGACAGCTGGTGTTCCGTGTGCATCACACCTCTGCTAGTGGCTGGCTCCTCTCTGTTCTCTTTGTTTGCCACTATGACAAACATTATAGATACTTTTATTCATTCCTGGATCTGGGATTTGAAATAAAAATCTGCCTTATGCCTTGGTGGGGAGGGAGCATAGCCCTAGTCATCTGTGCATGGTTTTATTCCTGAATCACTAATGACTCTCTGTGTGGTCTTCAGCCTGTCTGAGATCCAAATTCAGTTCTCAGTTATGCTGGTTCAAATCAGGGGCACTTGGGATTTAACTGGTTGGTGTAAATGAGAGTAGAATTTTGTCATCTGTTTGTTGTTTCCCCATCTGTAAAATGGGAATGATGGTTGACTTAATGTAAAGTATTATTGCCCTCTTCTTGGAGAGTAGTACAGTAAAGTGCTCACCACCAAGATTAAAGGGTGCACAACTGGACCCATACAGCCCTGAACTACATCTCTCTGTAACCCCAATGAACTTCATGAGCCTGAGACATGATTCTCCTCTTATGCCACTGTGAATTGGGAGTAATGCTAGTGAACTCATGGAGTCCCCCAAGTGCAAAACCAGTGGGAGTTTGAGGACAAGCAGGCCCATTTGGTTTACACTGGTGCCATGAGATCAGGCTCTGCCCCTGTAAGCACTGGGTGTCTGTTATTTTGAGTGGGCCTTGTAGTTTTGAAAGAAGAACAAAAATTGGCTTGTTAGAAAACAAGACTCTCCAGTTCCATATTTTCCTTTCTCATCTCTCCCAAGAGTCCCCACATAGAAATCCCCAGCTAGCCAAAGAAACCATGCTGCTCTCATCTGTTGAATGTGCAGTTTTCTTTCAGTGATTGCTCTCCTGTGCAGTGCTCGCAGTTGGTCAGTGGTGTCACCTGATTTTCTGAAGTTGCCTCCAATGATGAATTGCTCGCCTACAAGAAGCTCTATGCTTTCCTGCCCCTGAAAAGAATCAAGGGTGCTCTTCAATTAGAGCAGCTCTGGCTTGTCAGTGCCCTACAGATTTTTTTTCAACAAACACCCAGAAACAGAGCCAAATGCAGGCTGTAATTGGCTATTAAATCATTAAACAAATCACATAAGGTGCTAGGTGACTTCAATTCCTGTTTAAACTAGTAAGGGTTGAGGTTGCTCAGCACTTTGCAAGACTGGTTCAAAAAATTGAAGAGGAGGAATAGTGGTTTCCACCAGGTGTGTGCTAAGAAACAGTAGATTCCTAAAGGTGCTTAGAAAGATCTTTCTTTCTTCCTTCCCATCTACTGAGACAGCAGTTGATCTAGAGTATTAGCAACAGGGGGAGGTTATCTAGCCAGTAGTTGGCTGGACACTAGAACTCTGGAAATTCCAAAATAAGAGGAAAAAATCATTCCAAATCAGAATGGCAAGCTGAAATTTCCCATGAATGAAAATTTGAAAAATTTCTAATTTGGGACTGTCAGAACATTTTGTTTAGATAACATCAGATCATTTCATCTCGATAAGGTAAAAACGTTTCATTTCAATGGTGCCGATTAAGGTTAGACGTTTATGTTATACTGAAATATTAAATATAATATATTACACATAACATTAAATATAGGGTTAAAATTAATATTTTACTTTAATATAAAAGTCCATATTAAATTAATTGGAATGTTTTTAACCTTATCGAAACAAAACAAGAAAGCTGAAACAATTTGTTTAGACTCCCCCAAAATTTACCAATTGATTTGTTCAGATGTTCTGTCAAAAATTTTCAGAACAGCTATAGTCCAGCCCAGCTAATACAAGTTAGTTTCATTTCCTGGGTCACCCATGCACGGGCATAAAACTATTGTGTTTGAGCTTCATGCAAACATTACTGTTTATAACTGAATTTGTAAACTTTTGTCTGACCACCTCCTCTCCCTTGGGTTTTTTTTGCCTCCCCCAAACATAAATGTATGGATCTATTTATTTAAGTGTCCCTTGAAAGTTAGTGCAGAGATGATGGGATTTTTTAGTATACTAGCAGTTAGATTGCACTTCAAAAATCAAGCTATGTAATCTTTTAATGGTCCATACAGCATTTTATTTTAGGCTGCCTATGTGTATTCCAGAGGGCCTCAGCTGTTCGTGTCCACCCTAAAAGGCTGTGCTTGCTCTTATCTCTACAGCACTGAGTCCTTTGTTGGGATGAATTTTCATTTGTTCTCAGTCAGATAAGCAGTATTCCTGGCACATCCACTTACTACACCCTTGACATGTGCAGCCTGTGCGGTTAGGTTTTTATCAGATTGACATACATAAGTGTGTCTGGAGACTATCCTTGGGTCTCCAGGGTTGTGCTGAACTACATGAAAGACCTTTCTACTCTATATGCAGAGTTGTTGTAGCTGTGTTGGTCTCGGCATGGGAGAGACTGAGGTTGGTCCAAAAGAAGATATTGCCCCACCCACCATGTCTGTGTACTCTATAGATTATCATCAAGGTGCCCACCCAGAAAAGTATGTAAACACATGCTTAATTTTAAGCCTGAGAAGATTCCCATTTGGAGCCAATGCAACTACTCACATGCTTAAAGTTAAGAATGTGCTCAAGTGCTTCCTCAGATCAGGTCCCAAGTTTGTAACCAGATTGACTCTGCATGTATGTTTGTGCCCACACAGAACTAATGAGGGCATGATTGTCAAGTCAGATGTCCGATCTAATGAGGTTTTTAGGCTGGGCTAGTTGTGTATGTACAACTGGCTTAGACAGGGCTCTTAGACAGGTCTGTGAGCAGGTGGAAATCTCAAAGGGTATTGCACCCATGTGAAGAGTACCCACTATCCTTTGCCCTTGATAGATAGAGCTGAGGCTCAGATTTTCCAGCCAATGCATAGATGCAAGTAGGTTTTGGGCAGGTTAACACAGTCATGGTGGGGAGAGTGGTGTTGCGTGGGTGCATTGAATTATGTTATCTGTAATGAAGGCAGATTTAGGGCTTCAAGCCCCAGTTACTCCTCTCATGTCTGTCCATAGTGTTGATGGGACATAGATACACACAGTCTGATCTCATGCTGGGGACAGACTAACAAAAAGGGCAATTTGATGCTTAACTCAGATCAGTTTTTCTTTCTCATGTCTGATTGCTTATTTGAGGCATTTTGCTTTTCACATGGGGCTGGGTTGCTAAGGCCCAGAAACGACACCATGGCTCACTGCACACATGGCTTGTGCAATTAGCACTCCAGGCATATGTTTAGCAAAAGGAACAGTAGGTCACCTGTTCCCTGCCCTGCAGCCTGAACCGCTCAACATCTCTCTAATCCCTGATGTAATTGAGATAGACAGCTAACCAACAACTGAGGAATTCTGACCCTGCGTGAGCTCAGGGGTGCGACAAGACACTTAGCCCCCAAGAGGGGAGTACTTTGCTGCAGGATTTTTCAATTTGCAATCAAGGCTGCTCTGGGAAAGGTAAAAGAAGGAAGAAAGGCCCAGACCTGCAACAGCAGTTATAGGTCATGACCCATGGCAATGAGTCAAAAACCTGATTTGTTGATTCCTGCTAGATAACAGTAGCTTAGGGGGCTGGCTCCCCAGAATTTCAGCCTCTTGTAAGAAACAAACCAGGTCAGTGGTGAAAAGGGTGGAGGAATTTTCCAGGAGCTTATTGCCTGGCTAGGGTGCTTTGTTTCATTGCCTTTGTTGGGGCTCAGGGCGCAAGTTGATAAGAACCTTCACCTTTGCTCTAAAAAGCCCCGTGTATAGCTGAGGAGCAGGGAAAGAGCCAAAGAGAAGATTGGACTGGCTAGAATTACAGGTATGCACAGCAGTGTGGTTTCATTTCTAGTTTTCATGTTGTTCCTCCCAACAGCTGCAGAGAGTAGAGAGTAAATTTTGTGGCAGAGGAGGGAGAAAACAGGTCCAAATATGTATTCATTAAGAGAAGGATCATCTTTAGCAGGATGCCTAAAAATACTAAAGACTTTGGGCTTCATTCTATTTGTTTCTTCCATGCGTCTTGTGCAGTCATCTGTACCCATGCAAAGTGGGTGAAAGACTATTCCATTCTGACCTGGTACCATTTAGCAACCACTTCCCTCAGTGGCTGTCCAAATGCAGTATGATAGAGACTCAAGCTCTGGGATATTATATGTGGGCAAATATTTGTCATGCTGACCTCCTGCTGAGAAGGAAGCAGGAACAAATGCGAGGAAAACCTGCAGCAGATTTTGAGGAGCAAAGGGGAGTGGGCTTCAATCGGGGAGCAAGAGGGGCCAAGGAGACAGGGACTTGAACCACTGATTCATAACAGGAAGCTGAAAGAGGGAATGGTTCCAGCTGCTAGCTGGGCCTTGGAGAAGGGAAATCGGTGGTATGACAAGGCAGGCACTGTTGCTATTCTAACAGTGCTGTGCTAGGTGCTAATGGAATAACACATTATGAACATAGAGAGCAGCTGCAAGTTTTGATGAGTGTTTATGAACAATGGAATCACTGGATAAAAGTGCAAATGAGTGTGATCGTGATGGGGCTGGCAGCTAAGCTAAGGTGCAATGGGTAGGACACTGAATTGGGACACTGGAGTCGTGGTTCGAGTCCTGGTTTTGCCACTGACCGGCTGGGTCACCTTGGGCAAGCCACTTTTCCACTCTTTCCCTTCTGTTTGTCCATCTTGTCTAGATTGTGATCTCTTTGGCCTAGTCTTGTTTCTTGCTCTGTGTTTGTACAGCACCAAGCACAATGGGGTCCCGATTTTCGTTGTGATAGTGTTTCCATAATCTAAATAATCAACAGGGGTTGCAGCAGTCGTTCAATATACTTCTCACGAGCCTGGGTCTCTTGATTTCATTTTTCATTCTGGCTGGCTTGAAGCATCTGCTCCTTTTCCATTTGGATTCGGTTCTGGTGTGAAGTTTAGCAGCTGTACCTTTCTTTCATGTGTTCTCTCTCACCACCGCCGCATGTGATATTACAGCTTCCTCTATGACAGACAGTTTTGTACATGGCAGCGTGAGCCAGAAAACACTGCAAAGCAAACAGGCTAAAAACTGCATTGTGATTATCTGAGATGCGGGGAACCTGTGGGCTTGGCACTGGCTTTCTGTACAAAACTGTGGGAGCTCAGAGGGAAAGCACAGTTCAGTGTTCAGTTAAATCTGAATAAACCCAAATATCCTGGCACTTGTGTTTATTTTTCATGGTCTTTTTCCCTCCTTCAGGACCATTTATGGGGCTGAAATAACATGGACAACTCTTCCTATGGTATTTCCACCCATTCAGGAACTGAAACGAGATGACCACATTAGAAAATGATGAGAAGACCACATTATTTCAGCCCTGCGAACGGCTCCCTGCAGCATTACAAAAGCCAATGGAAAAACATAAACACAATAAATGCTAGACATACATGTGTCCTTGAGTCAGCTCTGCTCACATTTCCTGCTTCATAGTGAGAGCTGGCCTGGGTGTTTAGGGAAAAGCATGTTGGATCGTATTCTTTCTTGAGCACCATCAGAATTGTTAGCTAATTCCTACTAGTGCAACTGTTATTGATAAAGATGACAAAAGAGGCAGTCCGGATCCCAGCTGGCTGGTCCCACGCAGAGACCAATCAAAATAATAATTTGCCTTGAAAAGCTGATGCGATCTGAAAAACATTGGGTCAGATTCTCTAGTCCTTACTCAGTTCTGACTCATGGACAAAACTCTGATTGACTTCAGAGGGTGGAATAAGGATTGTAGGATCTGGCTCATAGAGGGAATAAACACAAGAACCACACACTTGTCGTTTTTACCAAGTCACTTTCCTAGCTTTAACCGCACATTAGATGTTGGTGTGGCTAAGTGATGACTCATTTCAAGCTTGAAGGGAAAAAATATTTATCATGAGGGGAAAATCTCTTTTATAACATGTCAGTGAGGCTCTTAGAACCCAAATTTGCTTCGGGGAGTTAATAAACAACACTCTTAGCTTTGGGTCTAACTTTTTGGTGCTTGCAAAGTACATGTGATACATTTTAAAACCCATTGCACAGTGAGGGGGGAAGTGTTTCCTCCTGTGATTCACCCTGTCTCAGGGTCAAATGCAAAGCTGTCCATTTACTCTGTGGAGACAGGCTCTAACATAGTTGATCTCAAAAATCAACACCAAAACTCTAAAACCCAGGAGCTTCTCTGAGAGGGTAACAAAAGCTGGGAGGTGCATGTGCTGGGAAAATGGGTTGAATGATTTTAAAAAATCCTAGCAAGCTTGACCAATAAACATTTTATATTGGAGCTATGCCCAGCCCCCCAATATGAAAACTACCCCACCACCAATGTTGGTTAGAGAAAATGCCACATTGAGAAATACTTGATTCAAGCCCTGGAATGAGAGGTAGGAGGGAAAAGGTGATAAATTCCTTGTGTTGAGTGGATTTCAAAGAATCCAAACAACTTTCTCATACTAAAATGCATCTAGTGTGTTTCCTAACAACACTCAACTCTGTAGGCTTGTCTTTCTTTCCTTCCTCTTTTTCGTCTCTAATTAATTTAATACAAGATCAGCATGTTTCTCCCCGTCTCGCTAACCCACAAGCAGATATGGACTTAGGTATATTAAATATTTCTGCCTTGGCAGTAAGATGGTTTTGTGGTTAAGGCACTGGACTGGATCTTAGGAGATCTGAGTTCAGTTCTAGGCTGTGCCACAGACTCCCTGGGTGAACTTTGTCAAGTCATTTAATCTTTCTGTGCCTCAGTTCCCCATTTGGAAAAATGGGGATAATAATCCAGGCTGTGTCTGTCCTGTCTAGCTTGTAATCAGGGGAGGGAAAGAACATACAACACCTAGCACAGCTGGACCCTGATCTTGGCTGATGCCTATAGACGCACTGGAATACAAATAGTAAAAGTGTGGGTGAAAATTGTAGATAGCCTTTAAATAGCTCAAGTTATTGGTGATGAATAACATTTTGGACCAAATTCTGCTCTCCTGCTGATGTAAATCTGGAGTATCTCTGTGGATTACAGTGGGGCAGTCATGCATGCATAAGGGCTTCCCTGGGTGAGTAAGGGGTGCAGATGCAGGTCCTGAACAAGAGCTTCAGGATATGCCCCTCTCTGAATGTGAGGTAACAATTTTTGGAAGAAGTACTGCTTTATAGACTGTACCTCTGATTCTTCCTAACTGGAGCTAACGAGAGAGGAGCAGAGGTGGGCCTGTCTGAGGTCAGCAACCACTCCAGAAAAATAGAGGAAAGGGGCAAGATGATTTCAAAGGAAAGGTTAAGTCCCAGTCTCTCAAAGGTTTCTGGCAAAGACTTTAGGCCTTCCCTTTCTCTTCCTCCAATCTGAGCTGCTTCCTGGGGACACAGCTGGACGTATTGCATTGCATCGACATTGCAGCAGAATCCTTGAGATGTATGGCCCAGCACTGCCAAGGTGATTGGATAGTTTTCATTTGAGAAATACCTGGGCTGTCGTTATATGCAGTCTGCAGAGGACAGGGCTGGTGGTAGTTGGTGGTGCAGTTTATTTAGCACCTCAACAAGATTTAACATAATTACTCTTTAAATCTTAGCGTAGTATTCAGAGAGGTAGAGTGTCATAAAGGTGTCTGGTAAACAGATGTTACGTTCTCTGTAAGCTGCCAGGAAAGTGTGCATCATTCCGAACAGATATGGAAGCAGCCTCTTTGGTAATATTAGCTCCTTGGGTAACTCATAAAACCTATGCTGCTCTGGCTGGTGGAGGTAGACAGTGGTGAGGGCATCTTTTAGACCATAGTGTTGGGATAATTGGGACCAAGACATAGCACTCCCTTACTGGTCTGACCCCTCAGCGTTAATTATTGTAAGTGGGGCTGGAAAACTTCTTGTGAGGTTTTACATCCCACCGTTAATGATTGGAGTAAAGACTTGAATCTAAGCATGCAGCATCCCCGGTGAGTGCCCTAACTGCCCGGCAGAGTCACCCTTTGTCTCGCTGTTTCTCACTAGATCCTGGTGAAGCTGTTCCACTTCGTATAAATAATTATTTACCAGTGGGCTGGAGAGGATGACTCTGTAGGCCACTGTTTGAGGCTGAGAGAGACTCAGGTTCAAGTCCTTCCTTTTAGAACTCGTTAATTATGTATGAAGTGCACCAGCTCCAGCAGAAGAGGTAGAGAAAGTAGCCAATTGCCTGATGGTTAGGACCCTGGTTTCAGATGTGGTAGACTCAGGTTTAAGTTTCTGGTCTCATTCAGGCAGATTACAGACTGGAACCTGGGTCTCCCGCATCCTAGCTGAGATCCCTAACCACCAAGTTTCAGTTTCAATGAATTGGCATTTTCTGATGAAAATCTGTTTCATGAAAAATTTCCTAACCAGCTCTATTAGTGACTCAAGGTAGTTCAGGTATGATCTTACCCTATCTCATCTCTGAATCTTCTGAGACTAGCCCAGGACTGATCAGGAATTGCCCGTTAGCCTCAGCTGGGTTTTCTTGTGGGAGGAAAGTCACTGATGACTAACACTAATATAGAAAAAGCTTATGGTCTTTAGCAATGAGGACTTTTAGATCACTGGTAAAGACAAGAGAAGGCACTTAGATATCACAGCAATGGCAGTCTCACCTGGGCATGCTGAAGACTTTAATTTTCACGATCCCTTTGGCAGTAGAGGAGGGGAGTAGCTGAGTATGACTAGACCAGGGGTGGGCAAACCTTTTGGCCTGACGGCCACATCTGGGTATGAAATTGTATGGCGGGCCACGTGGTGGGAGAGGGGGAGTGGTGGCGCTGGGATGGGGGAGCAGCTGCCGTGCTCCAGCCAGGGTGCTGCTGGGCCCATAGGGTGGGAGAGGGGTGGGAGGGTTGAGTGGGGGGGGTAGCCACTGTGCTCCAGCCAGGGTGCTGCTGGTCCCATGTGGTGGGAGAAGGGAGGGGGGAATGGGTGGGACTGGGAGGGGGAGTGGCCCTGCGCTCTGGCCAGGCCCAGCTGGAGGGTCTGATTAAAAGCTCAAATGGGCCATATATGGCCCGCGGGCCGTAGTTTGCCCACCCCTGGACTAGACTATTTTACAGGGAGGCACACAGTCAGATTTTTAAAGGGTGGCCCGTTAGTTTGGGACCTTTCCGTTTCTGGCTTCCCAACCTGAGACATCTTGGGGCTGGTTTTCAGAAGTGTCGAGTGCCTCCAGAATCAAGCTGAATTTGTTTCATGATGAGCACCCAAAATTAGCAACCTCCCTTAAAAAAAATAAATCAGCCTCAGTGTTTTTCCCAAAGTCACTCAAAAAGACAACAACAAAGTCAAGAACAGAACTATGAGTCCCCAGGCATTTAATGAGATTAAAGCACATACTGTACATCAAGATAAAAATAAGACCAAAGTGTCTAAATATTGGAAGGTTGTTGGCACAGGTTCATGCTGCAATACCTGGGTACAGTGGGGGTAAGCTAAATGGGGATTTCCACCATGACTGAATTTCCTGGCTTTTGTGGGTACAATTCAGCATTTTTTCATTATCTGATCTCTGGGCTCTTTCTTTTTTTTCGGTTGGTTATCTATCATATTTGATGGAGAAATTGTGAAGACAAAATGCTAACACTCTTGCTTTGGGCTATTTTTAATCTATTGTAGGTGAAAGATCAGAAGGCATTTTTTTTTTTAAAGATTTATACGTTGTCAGTATCCTCACGCTGAGACATACTGGGTAAATGGGATTTGACAAACTGCAGGACAGGAGATTTAAACTGCTGACCTCTGACATCAGGAGTCACAGCCACTGTATATTATCACGTTTATGTTCAGAGGCTAAATTCCTTGCTGTAAGGGAATCTCATAAATGTTTAACAGAGCTACAGAAATAGAGTTATTATTCAGCCTTTAAGGTTTACTGTGGTGGTCAATGGTTAAGTCTCTTTTCGGGTTGTTGTGGCATTTAGTATAAAATACTGTGGCTAATAGTTAAATAGTCTTCGTATTTGCAGAGATCAAGACAATTCAGTTCTTTGCAAAGCAAGGACCCTGCCTACCCTAATAACAATTCAGCTGCAGCAGACACATGCTTTATGCTTCTTCTTTAATTGTATCACCTACCCAAATCCTTTCCCAGCATCTCTCGGGACGCATGTGATTCTAGCCACTTACTATGTCCACTTCTGAATCCAAAGCACTTATACATGTCCCATTGAAGTCAATGGGTCTGAAAAACAGATTTAAAACGAAGCACATGCTTCAGTGCTTTGCTAAATTGAGGCCCAAGTTTCTGCAGCACATCACGATGGCCTGGGATGGCAAGGGAAGGATGGGCACATTATATAACCCTCCCACTACCAACATAGAAACAAACTTTAGGCTATTTACAGCTTAAATCAGGATAAGTTATGTCACTCGAGGTGTGACTAATCCCCCTGAGTGACATAAATTATACCAACCTAAGCACTGGTGTGGACAGCGCTATGTCAGTGGGAGAGCTTCTCCCACTGACATAGCTACTGCTGCTTGCAGAGACTGGAGTAATTAAGTCGATGGGAGAGCTCTCTCCCATCTTCTTAGAGCATCTACACTAGCAGCGCTAGGGCAGTGCGGCTGCATTGGTGCAGCTGTGCCACTGTAAGCTCTGAAGTGTAGTCATAGCCTTAGCAATGGTTTGGAAACAATAAGTTGTCATGCTTTTAAGTCTGCTCGGCCATTGGCATTACTGCATGGGTGTTGTATTGAAATTGAGAGCATGTGGGGAAGAGAGGAAAAAAGAAAGAGGATGGAGCAGTGGAAAGAGGATCAGCGGAGGACTGGAGAGAAGGAGGGAGAGACAGGCCTGAGATGCCAGTGACTATGCCACCCAGGCTGGACTCTGGCCCCTGTAGAAGAACATGATGTGTCTGCCTTAGACATTGTCTAAGGTTACTCATCCAAGTGTAGCTGGTCCTCTGATCTCAGACATGCTCCATGCAATATCTGTGCCCAGTGCACAAGGCTTTTCTCCCAAATTATACATCATTCGGGCGAGCAGATAACAAGTTAGAGTACAGATTTGTTCTGCTCATGCAAATCTTTTCTTGGGCAAAGGGAGCCTTGTGGATAGATTTGGCTGAGGGGAAAAAATGAAAAAAGTTGATCTTCAATGGCAATTGTCATCTTCTGGCTAAGGATAAGCCATGTTATGGCCTGCATATTGGCTGTAAGTGAGCAGAAAGACACAGCAAGGTGCATGTTGCAGTGAGATAACATAGTGCTCCAAAGTCAATGACCTGAAAAGCACATTATCTCCTAGTTGCACAAACCCTGCAGAGTCATCCTGCACATGTATGCCACCATATCCAAAGTCCCCTTCCTCTCTGTTCAGTATTTGCACATTTCTTGGTATTTTACCCAACTGTTCTTCTTTTATTTTGAAAACATTCACTCCCTTTCCTGTGCGTTTAATCAGTTTTTGTGTATATAAAAAGCCTGGCTTGAGAGGGGTAAGCAACCTTCAACTGAGGCTGGGGGCACTTGGCATCTCTTGGCCCAATAACCCTTTGTTAGACAAGTCAATACAGACAGACAGAGCCAGCTGGTGTAAATCGGTGCACCCCACAGATGATCTAAGCATGTGCCTGACAGTGTCTAATTTATCATGTTTCATTTGCTGTAATTAAAATCACACATCGTTTGTGAAGGTAGCAGAGAAAGCTTTGAGCTTAAACACTATGTTAGATGAAAATTGTTCCAAAGCAAAATTGACTTTTCTGGTTATAATTGATTAGAAAGTAACAGAGAGCTGAAGTTTGTAGTTACTGTACCAAACATTTTAGGAGCTTGGCATGTGAAGTTTGTCCCAGCCATGTAAAAGAACTATGCATTTGGAGACAGGGCTGCCTGGTCTGCATGATGCACTACAACTTCTCTTCAATGGATGGATTAGACACAGGCCTGTCCACCAGGGCTGGCAACCCGCATGAAGAAAAATCATTTGAAGAAAATAAGGGAATGAAAATGTCTGACTGATTTCTGTCTTTTTGAGGCTGAGAATGCATTTCCTCTTCTTTATAGAACTGTAATTGTTTCTTCGTGCACAATGGGACAGAATGTTAACTGACCATTCTGAGAAATTTAGAGAAGAGCTGGCTTCTTGAATAAGAATTGAAGAGCCAAATCCATCCCTGGTTGTAATTCCATTAGCTTCAGGGATGTATTTGGTGCAGAAGTCCTTGTGTGAATCTAGAACTAGAGTACGGGACATCAGAGAATGAAGGCATCTGATTGCATGCAAAAAGATACAGCGTGGGTTGGGACCAGGACCATTTCCCCCTGCTAGCATGCCTCACGCCTGACCAGAGAGACCACCAGTAAAGCAGAGAGGGGAAAATTCAGTCCTTGGCCTTTCTGCTCTGCTTGCCAGGAAGAGGGCCAGTTAGTGCCAAGTGTAATGGTAGTAAAATGGTACCTGTCCATTAAGAAATGGGCTGAGACCCACCAGACCCATTTCCCCCTGGGTATGTTGCTAGCATAGGATAGGATGCCTTGGCAGATATAGTCAGAATCTAATTCTTAGACCAGGCAAGCTCTTGATTTAGGGGTCATGTTAGAGAGGTGGGTGGGAGGGAGCTGTCCTTTGTGGAATTTTGTGGGGAAGCCATCTTTTGCTGTACACAAAATTTGTGGTGGTTTTAAACTCTGGCCGTGTGCAGCTATTTTCACCTCTCCGGAATGGATGTAAAATGCTAACAGATCAGCATGGCAGCTTTTCATCCCTCCTTCGCACTCTACACAGGTGTAAATTATTATTATTTGTCTTCAGGTAGCACATGGAGGCTCGCTCCAAATTCCATGGAACAGAGACTGACTCTTCTCCACAGTTTGTGCACCCAGCACACCAGGACTTTGGACTGAGCTGGGGCCTTTGGGTGTTACTGCAATATCAATAAAAAGCCCATTTTACAAATAAATGCTAAGCTAGAATTGAAAAAAGAACTGGGAGACAAAGCAGAGGCAACAGAAACAATCTCCCCTCCTCTTCCTCTGAGTCCCTTCACTAGGTGAGACACCATTTCTGACTACAGCCGCAGCACTGTAAATGCCTGCTAGATGTCTAGGTGATAATCCACTCAAAGCAATTATAGGGCATCCATCATCAGCAGGGTCTGAGCCATAGGCTTCTTATCTGGGGAAATTGATAGATGAGAAAAGGGGAAAAAATCAATGCCTTTCACCAAAATTATCTGCCAGATTGAATTAAGCTTCGTGGTATCCCTGCTTTTCACACTGTAAAACTCAAGAGGTAGAAGAATCTATGTGCAGTGCACTTGGCTCACAGGAGAGGCAGGTCACGTACTGATCCCACACTTGCATTTCTTGAGCATCCAAAAACTCTCATTCGCCTCAGCAGGTCTCCTGGGTTTAAAAGGAATGCAGAATTTGGGTCTGCTATAATCATCACCCTCCTGGTCCTGGTCCCAGTGGGGCAGGCCCCATTTCAGCCCTACTAAATCATTGTCATTGGGTCATAACATCGTCTCACCACGCACCAGTGCCTGCAATCTTTGCGAGTGTAGAAGGTCACGTGGATTTGGGATACAGGGTAATAGTTCATCAGTTTCATTGGGCTACTGGTCTAAAACATGGAGATGGAGGGTGAGGGGTAACGTTTTCACAAGTATCTGAGTGACTTAGGCTATGCCCACACTACAGACTTCCGTTCATACAGAAGAGGGTTGATCCCTGATTGTAAGAGCTGTGCTGGCAGAAACCCCTAGTGTAGGCAAAGCTGTGCTTTTACTAGTATAGCTTGTCTTGCTTGTGGGGGTGGTTTTACTTTCCCAGTACAGAGCACAGCTTTGCCAGTAGAGCACGTCCACTCTAGGACTGCTTTAACAGCATAGTATATTAGGCCATGCCTACATACAGAGCTTATGGCAGCATAGTCCCTACTGTAGACCAGCCTATGTTGATAGAAGGAGGAGTTCTGCTGACAGAGTAGCACTGCCTCCCTGAACGATATTAGCTATAGAAACAGAAGCACTCTTCTTTCGGTGTAGTCGCATCTACATGGGTTTTTGGCAGCATAGTTGTGTTAGCGAGGGGTGTGTGATTTTGTTCCACGCTTCTAGCCAGCATAGCTATGCCTGTGTAAGTTCCAAGTGTAGAGCAGGCCCTAGTATTTCTATCCCAGTCAAGTAGGCCCTCATATGCCTCTCCCTAGTATAGACAATGACATAGAGCTTAAGTCCCATTTTCAGAAGGACTTGGCCACGTCACAGCCTAAGACTTTGTCCACACACACATGCTGTGCCTCTTTTACCATATTGGTATAGTTAAGGCTCAACAACCCCCTAGCGTGGATGTTCTTATACTTGTGTAACTTATTCCCATGCAGGAAGGAGAGTGAGCTATGCTGGCATAATAACATTTACACCAGGACAAGTGTGCCCACCTTACGGGTTGTACTGCTATAAATATATTGGCAAAAAATTACTCTTCTAAGTGACTCAACTGTACTGGTACAAAAGCTATGTGTAAGAGCAGGCTTTAGGCCCATTGAGAGTCACTGAGATTTGGGCTCCTACATCACTTAGACACTTTTGAAATGTTTACTGCTGGAGACTTAGTTCTGCAATTTGTTGAGAGGGCATACGCTGCAGTTGGGGTGAAGGCCTGGTGCTTGTGTCTATCTGTGTCAATGACCTCATATGACACACACCACCACTGTACGTGAGTACACAGAATCTTTGTTCAGGAAAGCCCCAGGCATTGGTGAAGTCTCCGGTCTTTTGATTTCATTGCTGTCTCCCCCATCTACCCTGTTTATTTCCAGGGCTGGATGGGGATGTAATTAAATCCTAATTTTCTGTCGGCAGGAGACTAGTTCTCTTATGAAATGATGGTGAGATCCAGGAGGTAGATAAACCAAGGTATTTATGAGCGCGCTTAGTAAAATTGCTGTCTATAAAATGACACCTTCCCCTGCTGATTCTGGAATCAATGCTACAAAGGCCACCAGATCACCTGTAGAGACGCTTGTTAGATGGTGTTGCCTGTTCAGTTTACAAAAGAAAGCCAAAAGGCAGGTCCTTATGAACAACAGCAGGAGGATCATCATTCAGGGATGCTACAGACAAGGCAATTATACAGGGGTGAACTGGCTTAAAACACAGCTGTGGGAGCATCAGCTTTGCAAATGTAACTCATGCTGCTACTGCATATCGTGTACCTCTCCAATGTCTGGTTCACACAAAGTATAACAGCTTACTACTGCTACCAGCTAAATTAGATGCTTCTGTATCTTAAGTGGTAGAGATCAAGGCTGAAGGTCCTGGGTTTGAACCCTGCTGATGAACTGTAGAGGGATCCTTGTTACATGAACCCAATACAGTACACTATATATTCAGGAGTTACCAGAGTGTTCTTCCAACGGGGTCACCACTCAGCCTTACCCCTCTGGTTTGGTTTCAGAAATAACAAAGCAGAATGTGGGACAAACCATGTGAGACTCCTTAATTTCCTGTATGGGGAAGTGTCATTGCAAACATTTGCTTTTGATCCATGTGGGATAGCAACCACTCTCCCATTTTCCTTCTTGCTCCTTCTCCCCCAAGTTTTGCCTTCATTCCACAGTTTGGGCATGCTTGTAGCAATTAAAAGAGTCACCGGGGGGACAGGGAACACCATGACAGGAACCGACTCTGGGGAAAGACTCAGAAGAATGAGAGACATCCCTCAAGTCTCCCATTAGAGCTGACTCAAGAAAACTCGCACAAAAATGAACCTTATGTTCTAACCAGCCAAACAAAACACCCATGCTGCACAGAACACTTGGACTAGATCAATTGAATACAGAGACCCATGGAAACTTTTCCCCCTCCCAAATGCAAGTCTGTGGGAATTTGCATTGCAGTCAGGTATACGTAGAGTGCACATAAACTATCTAATAAAAATTCCACTGGAGTGTACGTCATACAGCTGTGTTTTATTATATTTGCACTCCCTTCCCACTGACAGCGCCTTTATAACTGGATTACTCACATATTATCATTAACTCTGACACTCCTGGGTTTTTTACTGCTTCCCCGCTTCCTATCATCTTCTGCAAGTTTTATCCCTTCCCGGCAGATGTTCTAAAATGTATTTCTTTTCATATCCTTGCAGCCGATGTACATGGGAGTTGGGGAGGGAAATGTGGTTTGAATATCTTGGGCTTTAAGAAGGGCTCACATAATTTTAGTAATGACAACTTGTTTTGTTGCTTAGTTTTTCCATAGACACAGGACTCCATCCATGCAGGTGTGGATGTGAGGGGGGCTGTTTGGGAGGAGACCCTGAAGATTATAATGTGGTAGCTATTGTCTAGCCATAGTAACATGATTGCATAGCTATTTGCTTGCACAGCTGTTGCCTTCTGCATTGCTGTCAGTCATGTTAATCAGGTCTTTACCCACTGTTTGAAACCAACAGCTTAAAAAGTTTATGTGCAGTCACCCTCTGACCTGTATAGCATATGAGATTTAAATGTGCATGAAAGACTCATCCCCATAATCTTATCTGGGATTTTGGAATAACCGAAGCAGAGGTAGTTATGGAGGAATCCATCCCAGATTTTACAGAAGATCCAGAGCATTCTAAGACACGCAATCTGCTTGTATGTATGTACAGTACCTAGACCACTGGGCCTTGGATCCTGAGCCGGATGCTTGGGCCCTGTGGCAATATAGCTAGTAAATAACAATTGTGTGTTACTTCTCCAGCCAGAAGGGTTTAAGCAATAAAACGGTTCTTGATCTTAATATTATTTTAGGGCAAAATTCTGTTTTAACTCAGACTGATATAGATTCAGGATGACTGCACATTAAAGTCCATGTAATTTTCACCAAACATACACTAGTGTAACGGAATGAAGAATTCAGCTCTTCCTGAACTCAGACATAGCTCCCAGCTCCTTCAGGCATGTCCCAGCCACAGTCAGGAGCAGTGACTGCCGCACATGTAGACAGACTGAAGCTAACTTTGATCAAGCCAGCTTGCTAACAATAACTGTGTAGTTGCGGTGGGCATATGGGCTAGCCACTCAAATACATACCCAGGGTCCCTTAGGGTGGCCAGATGTCCCGATTTTATAGAGACAGTGCTGATATTTGGGGTATTTTCTTACTTAGATGCCCATTACTCCCCACTCTGTCCCGATTTTTTTCCCCACTTGCTATCTAGTCACCCTCGGTAGCACGAGGACAGCTAACCAGCTGCTGCAGTCACCCCTCCTGATTGATGCGTAGGCATATCCTTAGTCAGCAAGAGCTGTGTGAGACAGGATGTGACAGACATGATGGGTTTGGGATGCCCAGCAGTATCTCAAATGATACGTTAGGTTCATGAAGACAGCGTTTTCCAGTGTGTCATCCTAGAAGCATCGCTCCCAAGGGCAGTATTTCCACTGGTGTATGCTAGCACCAATCTAGTGGGCAGGACATTAGGATTTTGACACTGGCACTCAGGAAACCCTGGGTTTATTCCTGGCTCCTCTGTTGACCAAGTCATGTCATCTCTCCCTGCCTCTGTTTCCCCACGTGCCCTTTGTCTGTCAAGCCTATTTAGCCTGTAAGCTCTTTTGGGCAGGCCCATCCTGCCACCAGTATTTGTACAGCTCCTACCACAATGGGGTTCTGATTTTATCGGGGTCCTCTCGGGGCTGCTGCAATGCAAATAAGGTAATAACTTGCCAACCAGTGTATACAATATGACTTCCTGAAGTGCTGCTGTCATGAGATAGAGCTTCCCAGTTGTGCTAAGAAAGAAAATAGTGCTGTGTTGAAAGATTGAGTTCAGTGATACCTCATTTACTGGTGGGATAGGCAGACATCCTTTCTTTTTGGAGGAATGCCACATTGATGGAACTGTCCAGGTCCACATCTGTTTCTCACCTTTCACTAAATGAGTGAAAGTTATGATTGTAGTAAAGTGGAAGTAAGGCTGTGGGGACCATAGCTCCAACTGATAATACTCAGCACCCCAGTTTACCCTTTAACGACCACTTTACTACAATACTTGCATGTGTCACAGTGACCCTCACAAAATTCAGTTACTCCCAATGGGTTTCCTAGTCATTAGCATGAAGCAGTGATTTTTTCCGTGGCTGGTCCTCAGAATATTTGCTTCAGTGGCTGGCTATCCATAACAGATTCTATACTGTACTGCTCAGAATTACTTCTCTAAATCTGGGTTTCATTGCTGAAAAGACTTGATCTGAAAATGCAGTCACTAGAAGAAAATGACTTTGACTGGGAGAAAGGGCTCAATTTCTCAATGCATCACTCTGTTTTGTTCCATGTCGGGATGCAGTCAGCCTCCTGAAAGGGTGACAGATACAGTTCAGTGTGTATTCAATCATAATAGGAATTCCTATGGAATTACATGGACACTTCAGCCTAAACACATCGTCATGCTTAATCAGTGTTACACCCAATGCCAAAGGAGTTTGTAATGATTTGTCAGTTTGTTCAGTTTTCACCTTTAATTATACTTAGTTTGTCTGGTATGTTAGCTGAACGATTTTCCTGCTCTTGGATTTTTTGTGTGCAAACTGAGGTTTTGAAGTAATATGTTAATGAAGTAATAGGTAATGGTGACCATTGTACATATTGTATCTGCAGCCTCATCAGCAGGTTGCTAGGACAAAGGCTATACAGTCTAAGGCACAAATGGTATGTTTGGGTGCGGTATTTTCACAAGTGATTAGTAGTTTTAGCTGCCTTAACTTCTGGGTCCCCAACTGGAAACAACTTAAAGGGACCAGTTTTTCTTAAGGTGATAAGCATCTGTCCTTTGAAAATCAGACTCTTTTGAATCAGTTGTAGATTCAGAATCAATAGCCACTTTTAAAATCTTGCCCAGGGCATCAAACAAAATTGGCATTCCTGAATTACACAGCTATGACTGGTAACTTAGAAGGCAGGAATTTCTGTTCTGTATTGTGGTGTTGTTGCTTCCAAGCAAGTTAGCATCAGCTTTTGATGGCAATTGGGTTGCTTCCAGGTGCCTGCCAAAACTTACCTTCAGCTCAGAAATCAGCCTGAATTTAGGGGACATCTGTCATATGCATCAAATAAGTACCTTGCTTACAAATTATTTAAGCTTGGGATGGCGGGGGAGGCAAATGAAAAACACAGTTCTTTTGCTGTATGTATGTGTCTGCAATCTAGGTCAGTTTATTAAAGGCTTCTAGAATAAAGAGTAGCCAGATAAACTTGAGAAAGCTGAGTAGGGATGATACAAGTATAAAGTGCCCCATAGGGTTGGAAAGCTAAATGCCACTCAGATACAGACAGTGGAGATTTCCATGCTGTGGGCCAATCTCTGGCTGCCAGGTTAGTCTTAGCAGTGTCCAGAAAAGCCCCAGAGAGAGCAGAGCCAGAATCTGGCTTCTGTTTAAACCTGCAGAAGAGCTCTTAGTTCCTGAGCTGTCGTTCTGGGACCTATGTGCATGCACTTCCTGACATGGCTATGGCAACCAAGCACCTCACTCTCCATGCTTCTGACAGGACAGCCACTGCAACGCAAACTACAGATCTGCTTTGGCCCAGTATATGTGCAGCCAGTCTAGAGCTGTTTGTGTGTGCAGAGAGAATATTGGCTGGATCCCACCTCCCCACTCAGAACAAAGGCATTGATGACTTCAAAGGGAGTGGTCCCTGTGTATGGATGGCAGAATCAGCCTCCTTGGCTCATTTGTGCCCATTAACACGATGGCAATTAATCTGAAGCCTAGACCATGCTCTGCTGTCAGCTATGTCAGTGTAAATCTAGACTGATTTCAGTGGAGTGATTCTCAGAATTTGCCCCCATATTCCACACTGAGGGAAATATACAATTAGAATCATAGGATATTAGAGCTGGAAGGGACCTCAAGAGGTCATCTAGTCCAACCCCCTGCTCAAAGCAGGACTATCCTCAGCTAAATCATCCCGGCGAGGGTTTTGTCAAGCCTCAGCTTAAAAACCTCTAAAGATGGAGATGCCACCAGCTCCCTAGGTAACCCATTCTAATGCTTCACCACTCTCCTAGTGAAAAACTTTTTCCTAATGTCCAACCTAGACCTTCCCCACTGCAACTTGAGACGGTTGCTCCTTGTTCTGTCATCTGCCACCACTGAAAACAACCTAGCTCCATCCTCCCTGGAACCCCCTTTCAGGTCATTAAAGACTGCTATCAAATCCCCCCTCATTCTTCTCTTCTGCAGACTAAACAGGCCTAGTTCTTTCAGCCTCTTCTTATAAGTCTTGTGCTTCAGCCCCCTAATCATTTTTGTTGTCCTCCGCTGGACTCTCTCCAACTTGTCCACATCCTTTTTGTAGTGGGGGGCCCAAAACTGGACACAATACTCCAAATGCGGCCTCATCAATGCCGAATAGAGGGGAATAATCACTTCCCGCGATCTGCTGGCAATACAATTGTATGGTAAGAAAATGAACTAATGAATATTTAAAGGAGCAGAGAACGTGACTTCTCCTCAGTGCAAGGTGGAATCAGTTATTTTATTTTTTAAAGACATTTTCAGGAAGACTGGCTGTATTTTTAATAGCACATCAGCTTGCCTTGTTCTTGGAACTTCGCAGTAGTTTTGGAAAAAGAAAATATGTAGCAACTCAATTTTTGCAGGCCCAGTTCTTCGGATTTTATCTTGAACAAAACATTAGAGGTTTATCTAAACAAATGGGGGGCAAAAAGGCTTGACACTTATATTGAAAATGGATATTTCCAGTCAAGTATGCAAGTCAGATCATTTGAATATTTGATATTTTAATTTTGGCGTGCAAAATTAAAAAAAGAAAAAGGTGGGTAGATGAAGGGACCTGTAGGTGGAATTGTGTATGTAGGGGTGAAAGGACCAGTATGTGGAACCGTGTGTGTAGACATACAGATAAAGGGTCCAGTCAATTGCAAGTGAAGATGGATGAAAACCTATTTCACTGAGGTCTCTGGTTATTTTTGTTCTGACCTTCAGGAGTTCATTTGGCAATTGCATTTCCAGGCCTCTGAGATGCCAGTCCTGCAAACACACACATGCTGAACATGAAGTCAGTGGGTCTATGAGTACCGATGTACGTAGTTGAGCCCTTGTGCGTTTGCCAGCAGAGCCTTGATCCACTTTGGTGTTTGACATAAAGGTATTGAATCTGTCTGTGTTCTGGCATTCAGAAGCAGCTGTGGGCGAATCCATCTAGATTCTCTGAAGTGGAAGTGTTTGCAGATTTAGCTGTGTGAACTAGAAGCTGGGATTCAGAGAGTGAACGATGATTGCAGTTTCTCTTCATTCTCTTATTTCTATGCCCTGAGGTCCATATATAGAGCATGTAAAATTACATGGAAAGAGCCCTAATGTTACATTACCGTTGTGCTGCTGCTTGGGAATTTTTCTTAAGGTAACTCCTTGTCATCAAAACATCTCAGATACCCACTACTCACTCCTTGACTTAAAGAGAACCCCACATAAAAACCCGGGCTGCTGTGGCGAATTCAGACCAACCCTTTGCTGTATGTTTCTCCCCTTTGAGAGCTGGAGGAAGAAGTGGTCCGTTCAGTTCCCTTTACACCACCAGAAATGTCCACTGGAGTCATGACGAGCTTGTTCATTTAGTTCTAGAATAGGAAAGGTGCCTGTTAATGCTCTCTCCCCGGCAATTGTTACCGTAGGCAGGAGGAGTTAGGAGAGCACCGCAGAACATATACCAAAAGTATATGGGTGCCAAAAGCTCCAGGGCTGTGATTAGGCAGTAGCAAAAGAGAGAGAAAATCTTGGGGGCGAGATGAGAGGCCTGAGTCGTAAGAGAGGGAATTCTAAATGCCTTGTTCTAATCTGGCACTGCCTTTCCGCCTGAGGGATCATAGGCATAATGGTTGTGGGAGAGGATGGTGAAGTGGGACTGGGTCTTTCACTGTTTGGTCATTAGTTTGAATGCAGCCCTAGCTCTGACCAAAAGCTGATGGCTGCTTGCAGGGCAAAGTGAAATTAGTTTGCAGGCTTCAGAACAATCCCACAAGACATGTCCCTGCTGCTAAAAAGCTGCCACCATAATAGATGTAATTTGAGCCCATGTTGGGAGTGTCAGCAGAAAGTCCAAGATGAAATATGCCATGGAAATGCTTTCCTCCAAGTATCCTGGTGGAGGCAGCATGTAGGGGAAATGTGTTGTCGTCATGGTGGTGTCCGTCTGTGTCGTCGTCGTCCCCCCCCGCGCCCCTCAAAAAGAGAGAGAATGTGGTCAGTCCCCTAGGCCAGCGTTGCTGTCCCATACTGTGTGGGGCGTTCCACGCTCCACGGGAGCATTCACCGGCTCACCGAGCCCACGCCACATATGCCCACTGCTTCCAGCCAGGATGTGGAGGGAGGGAATAAGAACAAACAAACAAAAGGATGAGTCAGAAATATAAGGTAGAATAAAAACCAAAAAAACAAACCCACCCTGTTGATCCTTTTCTGGCTTTTCCACTGTTTTACAAGGGTATGGGAAGAAATGGACCAGAGCTGTGGAAAGTTTGCTGCCATTTCTCAGAAAACCATAAGAGGACTTGCCACAAATTACTTTAGCATATGTTTCCATCCTCTTCTTTGCTTTTTTCCCTCTTCTATTTTTTTGGTTTTTTATTGGACATTAATTTTATATATATATAATTTACATTTCTCTCTTCTCAATAGAAAATAGACGGACCTTTTTCACAGGGAAACTGCAGCAAAAGTAATTGTGTGTGTGTTTTCCACTGTATTTTCTTTTTCCCTACATTATACCGCCACAGGGCTCAGCAACAGGGCACAAAACAACGATCTGTTCTGCATGGTCCCTGTAGAGTCCTGTTGCTAAGCTGTCTGGGATACAGTGCAGGGAAGGTGCTGCGATAATGCTAAACCGCATGTTGGTGGCTTAGAACATACAAGACTGCGTGCAGATTTTTGGTATGTCAGAAGAGATCAAACGCAGCAAGAAATCTGAGTCTGCCTCCTACATGAAAGAGAGTTGATGCCACCTCCACCTACAGAAGCCAGCTATCATAGTTTGTTTTTTGAGGAATGAATCTGTTGTTAAGCTGCATACTTTCAAAAACTGGAACATAATAAATCTGCGTCACAAGCTGCAATGGGCAAGCTATTGTATTTACGATATGGTAGGGTAGATCTATGCATACGCACAAGCTATTTACCTGTAGATAAGGCAAAGGACATAGCATCCAGTTTTTAGCTAGTATTGCTATATAATCAGGATGGATAACTCCATGTGCTCCTCTGAGTCCATGTATATGTGGTATTGTTTATACAGTGCCCAAAATGTGGCTTGATGCTTTAGGGCACATCTACGCTGCAGTGGAAGACCTGCAGCTGGCTGTAGCTGCTCTGGGTGTGAACTGCTGGGCTAAAGCTTGCAGTGTAGACATTTGGGTTCAGCCTGGAGCATGGGCTCTGGCGCCCTGTGAGTGGTATGGGGCCCAGAGCCCGGGCTCTAGCCCAGCCTGAAAACCTACACTGCAATTTTTAGCCCCGCAGCCCGAGCTTCGCTAGCCAAGTCAGATCACCTGGGCTCTGAGGCTCAGTGCCCCAGGTATTTTATTGCAATGTGTGTCTTTAGCCATGTACAAAGATGTGGACCCCACTGTAACGACCTTGTCCTCTCAGCGTGCGTCTGCACTGCAAATAACAAACCAAACCCAGCAGCAGTGAGTCTCCAAACCCAGGTCAATTGACTCAGGCTGGTGCGATGGGGCTGCAGATAGCAGTGTAGGTGTGCCCTCGCAGGCTGGACCTGGCCTCTAAGCCCCGCCCCCACGCCATTTCAGAGCCCAGGCTGCAGCCTGAATGTCTATGCTGCTGCTGTTAGCCCCATAGCATGAGCCCCAAGAGCCTGCAGTAGTTGACCCACACTCTGAGAATCGTTGCTGCAGGGTTCTTTGTTTGCAGTATAGACATCAGCCCGGGCTGGGGGAGACCTGATTTGATTCTCTGCCACAGACTTCCTGTGTGACCCTGGGCAAATCACTTAGTCCATCACTGGGCCTCATTTGCTTCTGTAAAATGGGGGTAGGAGGGCTTCCTACCTCGCGGGAGTGTAGTTAGGGTATCTATGTTAAAGACGGTGTGGTGCTCAGGTACTATGGGTAGGGGGGAGTGGAGGCTTCCTATAGTACCTTAGGTAGGTGGCTAAGAACTAGATTTTCAAGTGATCAGGAACCAAAACTGGGTCCAGATTTTCAAAAGAGCTCAGTCCCCAGTTTGGCCACTTATTGTGGCACTTTAATGAGAGCTGAGTTCACCTGAAGATCTGGCTAATGAAAGATGTGCTCTCTCTGACACACACTCTCTCTCTCTCTCTTTCTCTCTCTCTCGAGTTTGCAAGTCAGTGGACTATCTAGTGGAGCAATCTCATACTCAGGCTGGCATGGGCTTGGAAATGGGCTTGGAAATCTTTTTCAGTATGCTCTCAATTGGTCTAATCTGTTTTATCTAATTTAATAATTTTTAATCTACCGAAACCACCTAGCCAGAGCACTTGTATGTGAAAGCAATTAATAATGGGAATACAAGCCAGGGACCCTTTTCAAAGGCCAAGTTTAGGGTTCAGGGTTGTGTTTGTTTTCAGAGGGCTTGAAACACAACAGCCATAATCAGTGTATACACTGCTGCGCACAGCAGGGCTGCAGAGGCAGCACACGGGAGTGTAATAATAAGTCCTGCTCTTATAGTCTTTGTCATGAGCAGGTCTCAGAGCTCTGTACAAAGGAGGTCAGTATCATTATCCCCATTTTGAAGATAAGGAAACTGAGGCACAGTGGTGACATACCTTGCCCAGGATAACCCAGGTCAGCTGAGTCCTGACACTGTGAGCTAGCAAGCGTGGAACCGGCTGAGAACCTAGTAGGGCTGGATCTCTCTTTCTTTTTTAAACAAGTGAGAAGCATTCACAGCTCCTGCTAGACCCAGGCCATGTGTCTGGCTGGCTATGAGGAGCTGCCTAATTACTTGTGCTGTGGCAGCTTAAATCTGGACTAGCAGGAGAGGGGTTTCCATTTATAACTCTGCATCCCCCTCAGAATGAGCCAGGGCCCAATCAACAAAGGCCTTGAATGGGCTGGAGCTGCGGATGGGCACCCACTAGTGCTTTGAAAAAATGTCTAAGCAGTTTGGTACCTAATGTCTTTTGATGTCAATGGGATTTTGGTGCCTAAAACTTCCTGCTTCCCCCAAATCCTCTATGGCTCCAGCATGCGGATTTAAGCAGCTGCAGTGCAAGCTTCTTCCAACTTTCAGCCTAGTAAACCCACACAAACCAAGAGACCCTGGGTGTTAGCTGAGTAATGACCAGAGCTGAGTTAATCGCTAGGGGCCCAGAGTAACCCAAGTATTTCCAGGGTAGCACTCCTGCTTTATGCTGGGGTGAGCACAGGACGGGGTGAGTGGAGTGTGCGACCTGAGGGGCATAGCTGGGTCAAAGAGCCCTTTGCTGGTCAGTTAAAGTTCTTATAACTTAAGTAACCAAAAAAACCCGCTCACTGAGGCGGTGGATGAGATGGTAATTTCCCCCATATGGCAGAGGAGATGGAGCGCCATAGATTTAACCTCAGGCTGGCTGGGTTTGACTGGTGGGGCACTCCAACTGTTATGGGAGATTGATCACATCACTTGGCCTGGGCTTTTCAATGGGGACTGGCAATGGGAGTTGACCACCTTTGAAAACACGAGGCATACGGTTGCTGTGAAAGAGCCTCCAACTCAGTACACTGCGGCTATGACATCTTTCCCTGCTACTGAGTTTCACACGCCCTAAAGAGTGCCCAGGGAAAGGGGAGATGGCAGATGCCAACTAGTATGGCATGGTTAAACTGGGCCTGTTAGACAGTACTTTTATTTAGTGGGATGGCACTGACGTCTTTGGGAACACTGGCAGGAAAAAGGGAAGGGAGGTATAATTCCAGAGCCCTATAGCAGCTTGGCTGGACAACACCAGAGCAACTTTGTGCTGGGCCAAAGTGATGATATAATTAAAATTGTGGGAGTGAAGACTGAAGGAACCATCCTCTGCGTGTGCTTCATATAGGCTTTCACGCAATCGATCTCTTAAATGCTGATGTTTGCTAACCTAAAAAGACACAAGGACACTCCAGCTGACAAATAGCTGCTCATTTTCCACCATTTTAGAGTCAAAGGCTGGGCAATCATCTAACCTAAGAGTCCCTTTCCATTTCTGGTGGTAAAGCTTTTCCTGAACTTTTGAAATACAGAACTAGAGTAACAATAACATAATAAACAGGAAGGCTACTGGGTGGGGTGTGTGGAGCAGATATGTTACTGAGGGTCTCAGTATGGGCAGGAGAAGGGGACAGCAACACTCTGCCTCCCCTTAACGCTAAAGGCAAGGGCTGATCCACCCAGCTGTCCTAGTCTGGAAATCGATGAGAATCAGCTTTTATGTAGTGGGATGCTCAAATTGCTTTAACAAATCTCTAACACTCTCACTCCATTTAGCATTGAGTGACAGGCAGTGTCCTATGCCAGTATTTTCTGCAACTATGCAGACTTGCCAGGACCCCAAGGCTGCTGGAGCACATTGGCTCTGTGAGTCTAGGTGTTTCAGGGTGACGTGGGGAGGGGGGTGTCTCTTAATTTGCTTTTGTTTGGGAGGTCTATGTTGACAGCTGTTTGTTCTAAGGGGGGGGTGGGGGAATGGCTCTCATTGCATGTCTCCAATCAGCAATTTTAGGCATGGCTGGGGATTTTTAACTGGAAAAATTCCTTTTGCTAGTCAGCAATGTGTGCAAAATGCCCCTTCCCGCCTATTTATTGCACGAACATTAACCCTCCAGTCTCTTGTTTTCAAGAGACATGCACTAGCTTCCCAGGTAGCCACATCCTTAATGCCCTCTCCCCATCTTGGCGTGCCTTTAAGACATCCATCTCACCTTCGTTTTGAGCTTTATCCTGAGCTCTTTTAGTGCTCATGGGGGCAGAGAGTGGCTTAGTGTCAATAGAAAGGGCTGTTCCTCGACATGTATCTTGCTCCCTTTTATTTGAATGGGAATTTTTTGCCACGCTGAGATCAAACTTTACATCACTTACAGGTAACTGTGAGGAATGGTAATCTTAGTAAATATTCAGCTATAAGTAAGCTCGCCAGGCTGGAGAGTTGGCAGGTGTTTCCACAGCACCTAATATAACAGGGCCCTGACTAGCAGTACCCTAATAGAAATTTACCCTAGTGCAGAAGAGCTTGCATGAGGAAATATGAAGGGAGAGGCTCCTGAGTGGTGAATGGGATTAGATTTTGAGTAGGTGGGGGGGCTGGTGTGATTATTATTCTGACAGACGCAAGAGGGAAATGAAACCAAGTATTTCCTGGTGTGCCAGTGTGTGGTGCTACTGTGCATGAGTGAGAAAGGGACAGACCCACAGGCCTGAATTACCAAGAGCGACTCCTGGTTTTGGGCACCTAATTCACACCATGTTAAAAGGTGCCTGATTTTCAGCTGGCAGTTACTTGGCCCTTTCTGAAATTTAGGCCCCCTTTAAGTTAACAAGCTGGGTCACTCCAATGGGAGTTAGGTGTCTAATATCTTTGAGGTGGGGGAATTAGCCACTCTGAGAATTTAGGCCATAATGCAGATACTGAGAGACTCAAAGAAGATTGCTTATCTATTTTTTTTCTGGACAAACAATTTTATTTTAGGTAATGCATCTATACACTGTACATTCAGTCACTGTGGTATATAAGCATAGCTATTTTCATACATAATCTCATGAAGTCCTTTATTTTACAATATTATCTGTTTCAGAGGAGGGGATGTGGAAAAGGGGATGTAAAAGGACTATCAAGGTACACAGCGAAATAGATAAATATGCCAAGCTTTTTTCTTTCTTTTTTTTTTAAATCAGGCATTTATAAACAAGAAAGCATACATTAATTACATAAAAATAGTTCTAGAATAGTAGAGTAAGTCATAATATTGTCATTAGCAGCAGCATAGGAGAGACCAGGATAACAAAATGTGCTGAAATGCTATTGGCTATTATAAATGTATAGATCTTTTTCCTCAATTGGAAAAAAAATGTCATTTCTGTGAATTCTTTTGATTTTAAAAAACAAAAAACACCCAAAAAACAAAATATCCCTCTAAAGCACATGGACCGATAGGGGGGAAAATCAACTTCTTTTTAATAATAAAATACTTTACAATGAAAATAAGGACAAATAAAATGCAAATGATAACAAAAAGTTAACCCACTTTGAAAACTTGCAAAATTTTTGTTTTTTGTTTTGTTTTTCCTAACAGACAGCAAAAGTTCTTCTTAGTTAAAAACATAACTCATAAAACAAGACAACTACCAGGTAAGAAAGAGTTTTGAAAAAGTAAACACCATATACACTTATAATACAACAGTGTAAAATGAAAAAAAAAAGTATTTACATGTTGAATTTACTTTATTTTTTTACATTGGCTAGTTCTGTTTGAAAAGCAGAGTATCATGTATACTAGTTAGCTGCTCCATAGATATGAATGTTATTGCTGTTTTTTCCCCTTCGTTAAGTCTTTTCAGTATAGAAACAGTGAGTAATTAAACGGAATATACAATTATCTAGTTAATATATTTTTAAGTATAGGGAGAGTCAATAGCCTGTATAAAACACCTCTTCTCCCTTTTAACTTCTTAAAGGAAACTAAATGGCAAATGCAAAGGGAGGGGATGCAATCTTACAGTTCCTAGGCACCCTACTGACTTGGGTGCATATGGATGCAGCCGTGATCAAAATAAGAGCAATTCAATCTGTGAGGGATGCAACTATTTTACTTCAGTGCTATGTTGCATACAGAGAAATTACACACAGAACTCCTCACTGCAAACAACCGTCACAGAAGTTTCTCTCACCAGTGTTACCACCATTATCAACAGATGTGTTCTAGAATAAAGTGGCTGTGTGATCTTGAAAATACCCAGATATCCTCTATCCCCGATACATTGATTTATAATCCTTGAACAGAAGTTTTGAGTTAAAAAGAAAAGGACATGCTCTCCAGCAATGCCAAGAGTCTACTGTTTGCTCATCACAAAATTTATTTTGGAAAGCCCAAAAAAGAAAAATCCCATCTTACAGACCTCTCCTACTAACAAATTGCTGGTGTAGTTTTTTTCCCCATAGTCTTCTTGCATTATTGGGAGTGGGGTTTCCTACCCTTATTTCATTGCATCAGGTTAAACCTTAATTTAGAGTGATTTTCTATTAAGTTGTTTCCTCCGACTTAAAATAACTCTACTTAGTGCTTGATTTGAATTTGAAACACAGTAAAGGTGGCAGTCAAGGCATTACACTCAACAGATTTATTGTAACATATACGTGAAAAATCCAAACTTTAAAAACTTAATAGCATGCAGTTTGAATATGGAGAATTTTCCTTCTTGGAGTTTCGTGATAAAGCTATTTCTGATCTTATTTTTTCCTTCCCTGAAAAAATGCAGAATTCATTTGTTTTCAAGAAAAGAGACTTCATACACACAGAAGTTGTCCCAGTGAATAAATATACATGCTGCATAAATACAAGGATGAAATATAGAATCCACTGCAGGTAAGAAAGATTGTTTTTCCTGGATGAGACAGGTAGAGGCTTCAACATGCTGCAAATTTTTGTTAGGTCATAAGGAAAGATACATTCAAAGATTAGACGAAAAAATAAAAATTTCTGCTTCAAAGATGACTTCATAGTGAAAAACAACAGATTTGTTCTATGTGTAATTTCTTGACATGGCAATAGAGCACAGCATATGAGAGACCTTCTAAAATATGCAAAACTCAGCTAAAGCTAAATTATTTAGTTTCCCTTAAAAAAATAACTGAAAATACAGATGTGGAAATCATAAGGCTGAGAACAGTTTTATGCATATTGCATAACAAACCCTTTACATAAGACAGTAATAATGCCCATTAATGAATATACATATGGCAGAGATTTTAATTCCATGCATACGATTTTTAATAATTGCAGAAAAAATACAAAGCAAAAAAACAAACAAACAAAACAAAAAACCACCCCTCCAAAACAAAAACAAAAACCCCACATTAAAATACCCCTGCATAAACAATGTTCCTTTTGCATTGCACTTTAGAAGAGATTTGCACCTTAATTCAATCTCCACCTCCCAAACACACAAGGGCTACCCCTTCTCCCCCTGTATAACTGAACAGTTTTCATTTCATGTAATTTACTTGGTATAACAAGTTTTGTTTGCTCCCCGCAGTTCTGCATTGTCCCAATAATTTCATTCCTTTCATATACCTTCTCTTTGTACCTAAAACATATATGAACTTTACTTCCCATTAATGCTCACAGTTACAATGGTTATTATAATGGATTCAAGCAAACAGCTCGTTTTAAAAAAAATTAAAAAAATCTTTTATTTCTCTCTAATGCATTGTAAGTAAATACTATAATTTTAGGATTGGCAGCCGCTTTTTGTCTACTGGGAAATAATTTTCAAGCTTACAGAGTTTGCATAAATGTCCAAAAAGCAAATAAAGATTACAAGGAATATGCTCCACTGAGAGAGTAACTTCTGTTTATAATGATGCACAGGTTACTTTTTTTTTTTTTTGAAGTTGAAAAAAAAAAGTCAACATTTTCTTTACAAGATGCTGAAAGGCACATCAGCAACCCCAGGTCCAATTTTCACCTTATACCTTTGAACTTGGGTGCAGAATGAGATGTGGTGTGTTTTATTAAATGATTTCCCTTGTTCAGTAAAGCACTGCATCTGTTTATGACAAGCACATGGGAAAAGCCCAAATCTCCACATCCTTTCACTTTGTCGGTGTGTACAACCATGCAAAGCGAGTGTAAAATACTGCTACTAGTGTACATTTATGGAAAATCCTGATTCGGTAGCTCTGTCCCTGCCTCTGCATTCACTTTGCCTGGGTGTGAATGATGACTCGAGGTGCCAGGCTGTGGAGAATCAGGCGGATGTTCTGATGTCTTTAAAGCACGGTTCAACCTAGAATGATCAACCTGTAAACTTTACAACTGTGGAATAAAATGCAGAGGAAGATTTTGACAAAGTGCAGTTCTTTAAAAAAAATAATATACAAAGTAAAAAAAAAGACAAAGTGATGTAATGCTGCATTTTTATTCCAGGGCTGCGGCTTGGATCCCAAAATTAAAGTAATTTCTATTATTAAAAAAAAAAAAAAAAAAAAAAAAAGTAGCCTTATTCACAGCAGCAAAATCGTCATTCTTAGTTTTCTGTAGTATCTGGTGTTGCATTCTCCTCGGGCACAGAAATCCTGACAGATGATGCGGAGTCGGTAAATCAATACGGAATTTATGAAAAGAGTTCTCTGGAAAGCTGAAGTAAAGTTTTCAGAATGACTTCAAAACGCAATTTTTTTTTTGCTTATTTTTCAGCCAACTAAGTTCATTCACTTTCTTTTCCTTAAACTGAAGTGCTCCTGGATGAAGTGAGTCTTTTGAACACATCAGTTAATGCCAGGTATCTTTAAAAATTATGGCGTGATTTTCAAACACTGAAGTCAATAAGGCTGGGTTTCTCTCTCCCTAGCATACACTCTCCCCACACATGCACTCCCCTCCATCCTTCTTTCTTCCTGGATTTAGCAGAGGAAAATGAGGATCGTTCATACTAAGAAAAAAAAATCAACTTTGAAAAGCACTCTGAAATTCTTCCAGAACCCCATGACAGTGTTAAAACTGTGATGGCTTCCTAAGGGGTGGGAAATTGCTGATGAAATGGCATCATCAGATGGCTTCCACACTAAGAATACGAAAGCCTGTAACAAGTCATGTAAAATTTGTGCATCAAGGGTTTTATTTATTATTTTGTTTTGCTTTTAAAGGCTTGTTATAAAAAAAACTCGTTAATTGTTTTAATACCAAGTCTGTATAATATAATTATTTTAAATAGCTTATAACAAAAAGTTGGGTGGATTTTTTTTTAAATTCCAAAGTGTTTTAGCAAGCACAAGGACAACATAAAAGCACTGCATGGCTGCTTGCTTTATACTCTCGTTTGAGTTGGATGCTGCTGCTTGCTTGAAGTTTGCCAGTAGAAAATTTGCTGTGGACTCGAAAGTATTTAGTTTATAAACACTTCGTGTGTTATAGGCACAGTAAGATGTTGTGCTATATGGATTGAAAAAAGAGGCTTAAGTCAGTGCTTCTGTTGTAAAGAGTAACATTTGCCCTCCAACTAATAATAAAGTCCATATTTATAGATGTGTGCAGAGATACGCACACGCGCTCACGCATACATGTCCACACACACCCCACACATCCTTCCTTACTGTGCATATCTGTCATTCTGTATATGGATTAGATGTGGTGTTTGTTTAATTCTCAATGTCGTTTGCTGTGTTCTCACTGCTGGGATGATTGCTTGATTTAGGCCACAGTTGTTCCTGAAGTTCCTTGACCACTTTTTCCAAGTGTTCCCGAGCCTCCCTCTCATGCAGCAGGTCAGCTCGGAGCTGTTCCCTGTCAGCCTCGGCATGCTGAAGCTTAACCTGTAGGTCCTCAATCTAGAGCAAAGCAAATGGGGGGGAGGGGGTTACAAAAATCACACCATAGTATTTTGGTTCCATTGGGTCTCTGTGCAGTCAAAAAAGGACTAGATCATTTTGGAAAAATAACATGAATAGTTTATATAGGCTATGAGACGAGTAATGTAACCTCCTGCCGCAGGGAACAGGAGGATCAATGACAGGAGCAGGAAGGAATTTCTTCATCCTTACCCCCCCTGTACAGTTAGCCATGTGCATGATGGGAGCTGTTTGCCTTCTTGAAAGCCCTTCACTATTAGAGATGGGTACAAGACATGCTGGACCAATGGTATGGTATGAATCACAGAAGAGTTAGAGGGGGAAAGACTGAGGACGTAGTTTACTGAAGCCCCAGCTTGTGTAGTTCTTAAGCCCATAGATTTTTCAGATAGCAACATGCAGCAGTGTAACTGCCTGCTAAATGGCTGAAGTGACTCATTTCCATGCAGTTTAGATGGGTGATTGCATTTTTGGAGGTTCATGCTAGTCTGATGGACCGGCTGGACCTTGAAGCTTCTCACAGCCCCCCGAAAGGCCAACGGTGATCTCATTACATACAGACAAGAATCCCTACACTTTGGATGTTAAATGGAAGGGACTTTGGGGAAGGGAAGACAATGCTAGTCATGTAGAGGGGCCGCTGATATGAAGGGAAGGTGTGGGCTGAAGGAGGGAAGAACAACATTCTAAATTGCCTCTGCCCCCTAGCAATGCTCTTTGAACCACTGACAAACTTAGACTGAAAATAAGGCCTAAATTTTTAACATGGAAGGTAAACTAATGTGCATTCTCCATGATGGGTAGTTTTTAAATGAAAGTTGGATGTTTTTTCTAAGAGATCTGCTCTTGTTCAAACAGGAATTACTCTGGAGAAGTCCCATGGCCTGTGCAGAGTTAGACTGGATGATAACAGTGGTCCCTTCTGGCCTGTGAGTGCTGAGGTAAAAGCTAAACTGGCAGTTAGTCAAATTCATTTTTTGACCAGAGTGAGCTGAAAGTGGCTGCTGGGCCATAAACTGGTGCTGAAAAGGCAGCTGGGCTTCCAGGCACAGGGATGGGGCCAAAGAGCTCATGGATCCTTACACAAGGGAGGAAGGGTTAGCACCTGACAGGCATGCCTTTCACCAGGAGGTTGGGCCCCTAACTCTTTTAAATTCCTCTTGACAAGCCCAGCCCTGGGTTTATTATGTATTCTTGTGCATGTTCGCTGCTATGTCTCAGACTAAACGTGGCAAAAGAACTGTGGTTTCTTCAAAAATCATTAATGTGCTCACATGCTCTCCCTTGTTCTAGTTCTTCCTGTGCAAGTTTGGCAGCTACAATTTAAGGCACAAGGACATATAGGGTAAAATTTTCAAAAACACCTAGCAGCGAAGTCTTAGTGACTTTCTATGAAATGTTTAGCCTCTTAAGTGCCTAAATCACTTTTGAAAATTTTAACCTTAGTCCTAATCCTAAATCATTTAGGTGTTTTTGCAAATTTTAGCCTCATGTATCTGAAAACCTCATTACTAGGAGACTATTATGGGAGATTGGAAAAAAAGAAAAACAGGTCAAATTTTATTCCAGAGCAAAATACAAGAGACAACACACCTGCAGCTCAGCAAGTCAAGGGTTGATTTGATCTGCACTGCCTGTGGCCTTGGTGGTTTTTTGTTTTTGTTTTTTTTTTTTTGCTGAAGTGGAAGTCAGTTGCAGGTAACGCCCAGCGCAACAGAGCTCAAGTCTGGGTATGTTTAGTCTGGACACCTCTTATCAGTGAAACATCCCGTGATGCTAGGGAGGAAGCCCACATCATTTCCTGCTTCTGGTCTCCTTGTTAGGCATGTCTCAGAGCGGTACAATCAGACCACTCCCCTTCCCGTTATGGAGAGCCAGAGTTAGATAAATTTAGGTTGTTGCTTTTTCTTTTTGCCTTTTTAAAGGGACTCTTTGAAAAGCTGCAGTTTTAAGTTTTGGTATTTGGGAAGAATGATCTGCATTCCAGGCTCAAATGAGAGGATGTGTGTGTAACAGCATGCTACATTAGATATGAGCTAATGTGAACACATATGTTGATCAGTGATCTAATCGTCTAGTAGTTCAAATGCATGCTACTTACATGGTGTTTGCATAGATGTTACATGTATCTCTGCTCTGTGCAGGCTGACATCTAGCAAAACTCATTATTAATTTCCCCCAAATGATGCTAAAACAACATGAAACTGGCTGCTTTCCGGGAATTATCAGGAAGGATGGGCGGGAGGAAGATAGGAAGTTAGTGTGGGGAGAGGGACTCTGGCAGGAAGGCAGCTGCTTGGACAGGGAGTGAAACCTGCCCCATCTCCCTGTTGCCAGAAACTCCCTGTGATCTAGACACTCTCTGACCCATCGTCCTTATTAACCATTTTTCACCCAGACGCTTGGACTGAGAACCAGTGGGGGAAACGGTTTGGCAGAAGGTGGTCAAGAAGGGAACAGGTTTGAATAGGGCTAGATGGCAGGAAGGGAGGGAATTGGGGAGAAGTGCTAGTTGGGGGATTTTTGGAAAGGAGCAGGTTGCAAGAGGGTTACAGGCATGAGGCTTGTTCTTTTATGGGGAGGGAATTAGGCCACTGTGATTGTTTTAGTGGTAGGGGAGAAGGGAGGGCAGAGTACTGAAGCAGATTCTTTGACTGCTGTTTCTCATGGAAATTCAGGGGCTGCCATTCTGCTCTCAGCTGAGCCTGTTATGTTGGGTCATTTCAGGGCTTGGAACAGTGGATGGCCTTGCATTCCACATGCCCTGCAAGACCAAGACACAACAAGGCAACTTAAGGACATGCAGCCAGAGAGCTCTTGGGGCCCCGGCTTTGTTGGTGACTATTTTGTTAGAACAGAATCTGGCGGAGGGGAGGCGGAGAGGGGATTGGGGTTAATTTAAAAGCTCAAAGGGTATAAGGAATGCTTACAGTGAAACGCTCCTGCTGCCTCAGCTTCCACTGGCTCTTCGTAGACCTGCTACTTCGCTCAGTTTGTGCCTCACAGCCAGCAGCAAAACTCCCTCTCGCTGGTGCAGTTTGGCTGTGCAGCCTGACCCACTCCTATCCTTCTGAATTTGCAGGTGATCGCTAGGGAAATCCTATTATGGAAAGTGACTGAAATCTATGGGACTTTGCCTAATACTGTCACTAGCTCAAATCAGTTCTGGACAGAGGGACAGCACATGGCCCATGGGGTTCAACTGGGAGTGTAGCGGTGCCAGAACCAATGCTGGCTCCCTTTCACCCAGCAGGAATATCCTTGGCACAGCCTGCAGCTAAAAGGTCTGAGCTACAAGTTTGGGCTGTGTGTGAGACCTTCCTCAAACCTGGGGAGCATTTGCAGAGGGCCTAACTCTGGAGAAGGAAGGATGGGTTTGTGCTTAAGGCGCTGGACAACTCAGGAGAGTTAGGTCTAATTTTCTGCTCTGTCACAGGCTCCTACATGACCTGGCAAGTCACTTCACCTCTTTATTGCCTCAGTTCCCCATCTGTAAAATGGAAGAAAATTCTTCCCTATGTCTCAGGGTGCCGGGTGGCCCAAATACTACAGAGGGGCCATATGGGCATCTACACGGGCAAAGAATATGCCTATTGGAGTCAAGGGATGCACAGGCTGAAGAAGGATGGCTGTTTAACCCTAGGAAGTGGAGAGCAATTCTCAAAGGCTTGGCCTTACCTGGGCAGAGTACTTGGCCCGCAGCCTGCCTGCTTCACATCCTTTGTCGCACACCCGGATCTGCCTGGCTTGCTCCAGTTCCCGCTTTAGTCGTATCCGCGACTCATTGGCTTCTTTCATTTTCTTCTCATTCTCTGCTCTAAGACGTTCGATTTCTTTCCTCAAGTTGCGCTTTGCCTCGGTTGCCTCTCTCAGCTTCTCCTTCTTAGCCACACGGAGGAACTCCAGTTCCTGGAAGGTACAAGCAATTATAGAAAACCACAGGAACAGAGGCAGCTCATACAAGATTACAGCAAGGAACTGGGTTCAAAAAAGAATGAGAAGTTCATGGAGGTTAGGTCCATCAAGGGCTATTAGCCAAGATGATCAGGGATGTAACCCCTTGCTCTGGGTGTCCGTAAATATCTGCCTGCTGGAAGCTGGGACTGGACAAAAGGGGACGGATCACTCGATCATTGCCTTGTTCTGTTCATTGCCTTTGAAGCATCTGGCATTGGCCAGTCAGAAGACAGGATACTGGACTAGATGGACGGTTGGTCTGATGCAGTATGGTTGCTCTTATGTTCTTAATTGATACTGGACATGAGAGATGGATCTAAACCAAACCCCCAGATTCAAACACCACTGCATTTTTGGGTATTGGGGGAGGGAAGGAGGCTGAAATTTGAACCTAGTTCCAAATTTTGCAAATGACCCAATTCTTCTAATGGACCAAGCCAAAATCCTGGGTCCAAGGTGCCCTGAACTCTGGGCTTTTAAAAAGTCAGGCCTGATCCAAATTTTGCATCTTTACTATCAAACAAAATGGCTGTCACTGTCTAAGGCTGAAGAAAGATTAATTGGAATTAACTCTTTTGGTGCATCCACTGCCAGTGCTGAATGCTGCACAGGCTGAAAGCAACTTTCAGAGTGAAGGATCAAATGAGTTAACTCAACTGGTTGTCCTTTATCTGGAGATGCGAAGCTGAGGTTGCACAAAGTCAGGACAATGCGGCCTGCGACTGCCACTTGTGAAGGGCAAAGTTGGTGAAGAAAGGCTTTAAAGCTGCTGAAATCAAACTCCATTGCAGCTTGCCAGGAAGATACTTGTGATGAGTGTAAAAATAAGTTACTTATTTTTAATTTCTAACATAAAGCAGTTCTGTTGCACTATCTATGTCTGTGTGTAGCCCATGAAGCAGAATGCTCTGCCACATTCAACAAACCCCTGTGGTAAAAGCAAAGTTAAATCCAACCTCCATTTCCCCCTGAAAACTTTCCCTTCCTGCCATCAAAGTTCTTAGCATGAATGACTAGCATGAAAACTGTCACCTAAGTGAGAGCTGTGAAATCAAATTAAATCAGAAGGAAATCAAACAGAGAGAAGGCTAACTGGTAGTTAAAAAAAATTGTGTGCGTGTATGTACACATGCCCACATCCATATATCACATGCTTTTCACATTATGAATATTCTAATCTCAATGCCATACGTATGTACCAATTACTTATACTTCTGTTTGCAAAAAATGGCTCTGATCTGGCTTTTTAAAGAGTTAAATTAAATAAACTATGGCACATCACTCCCTGCCCCCAGAAGCTGGACTTCCTCTCTGTCCAAGGCAAACCCTCATAGCAACATGTCTCTGTTAAGTAACACTCTGCAGTCGGGTCATGGGAAATTCACTCCTTTGATAATCTCACTTCCCAGCCAGGCCATTGTTAGCTCAACTCCAACATGGGGGGCGCGCATGCACGTACTCCCTAGTTCTGTGGAATAGAAAACTCAGAGCTGCCAAAATGGAAACCAAGGGCCAGACGCCATCCTCTCTTCCAGTCTGACACACTCCTTTGCTTGATTAACCCTGTAAAGCCCATCTTGGATTCAACACCTGCTTTATACATAAATGGGGTTGGTTTGTTTGTTTTTAAAACATAGCTGGCTTCATTGAAACACAAGAAAACCAAGTGGCTTGCCCCTAGGGCACAGAGGGAGTGAGCAGCTCTGGCTGACAGAGTGCTAGATCTCCCTCCCCTTGGGAGTTGATCCTGCAACCTGTGATACAGAAGACTTCCTTACAGAAGCAGTATATCAGTGAGAGAGAGTGAGCTACAAGACTGGGCCTAATGTTGGAGTCAGTGCCAATAAATTGGGCAGACTTTGGTTCAAATATGAATCTGGTTCATCCAGGCACCCTTCTCCTATGATGGGGACAGTGATAGAGCACCTAAGTTCTAATATTACATTTCCTTGGTGCAAAGCCTTAGTGCAAACCACTCACATATCTATATCTGAGCCAGTGACACCCAACCCTGGCATTTATTGACTAACAGGAACATGTGCCTGCTTTTGGTAAATAGCAAGAGGGTTCCCCGCTACCTCAGCTCCCAGACCTGTATGCTACAATCTCAGACCTTTATGCTAGAAATAATTTGGACCTCATTGTTAAAGAAAACATCCCTGCTCCATTGAACTGGGGCTACACCACCACCTAGTTATGCTCCAGTTGGTTCCCAGCTAGCTCTGCTTCAAATGCAGACTGGACCATGGTTACTAGCCCATAGCTGTAGATAGCTGATTATAGACTGGCAATCTTGCCTCCCCAGCGTGCTTATGCCATGCCCAGCTGAGATGTGCCTGGGCTGGAAAAGGGTGATATTTTACATGCATCCCAACTGCCAAAAGCTCTCAATAGTCCCCTTCTTGGGGAGAGAAATGTGTGAACTTCATCGGAGTGAAAACAACTCAGCTGGGCCTGGCAAGCTTGTCAAAGGGGAACAGGGAAAATGATTTGGTTTTGATTAAAAATTCGGGATTCCATCTTAAGCAGAGGCAGGTGGCATGTTTGAAATGTAGACAAAGCTCCTGTATGCCATGCAGTGCTCTTTTCTGTTTTGAACCAGAACTCCAGGGAATACTGCTAACTTTTTGGGAAGACAGATGAATTATTCTCAATGCAAGACTAGCCAACAGATTCCCCTTGGCAGTAGATATGCAGGAAGCTGTCGTCCATCATTACCTGGTGCAAACTGCGTTTAGCCTGCAAGGCAGCATTTAGCTTTTCCTCCTGTTTCACTCTCATTTTAACCACTTCATGGAGGAATTTCTCTTTGGCTTCTTTAGTATCCAGGCCGCTGTCTAGGGCCTGCCTTAGATGCTCCAGTTCAGCTTCCAACCCGCTGCTGTGAGACTCAGCATGGGTTGCAACCTCAAAGGAGTTGCTGACAGTGGCTGGGGTTTGCATTCCAGGTGAGCTCATGTCCTTCGCAGAGCTGGACGAAGTAAAGGATGGGGAGGAGAGTGAGGACAGGGATGAGGTGACTGAAAATGAAAAAAGAAAGGAATTAAAAAACCCCTAAAGTTAACAAATAGTTGTACTTCATATTCACAGCAACATAACTTCAAATGGGATGAGACCCTTTGAAAACAAGGAGCAACTCAATGGATAATGCTGCAAACAGGAGAAAGGAAAGAAACGTTTTATGCCCTGATACTTGACGTATGATGAAAATACAAATCTGAGCACTGCACTGGGCTGCAAGGCTCCCACCAAGCCTGTGGGAGTTTTGTCTGAGCAGGGACTTGGGATTTAACCCACTGAGCTCATGCCTGCATGCACATGCTCTGAACTCTCCATCTGGAGAACATTTCCAGTGCTTTGAGGAAGAACTGGATAGGGAAATTCCACTAGTTGCTGTGGGTGAAATTCAGCTTGCATGTGTAAGTCCCAGGACAGAATTTTTTAGCACCAGATGATCAGCCAGCGCAGCATCACAACCGTTCATGCAAACATGTGATGTATGTTATACTCATTTGCATGGGCATTCACCATTTTAATGCAAGTGTGAGGTTTTGTGGGTGCAGCTGCTGCGTGTGCTTTTCTGTGGGTGCACACTTGGGGGCCCTCCAATGAAAATTTCACCCCTGACTTATGCCACCATCTCTCTGTTTTTTACTACGTAAGTCATTTATTTAAGTGTGGGATTTTCCAAGGGGCCATGGGGAGTTAGGTATCTAGATCACATTAGGCACTCAACTCCCATTAAACTTCCACTGGAAGTTTGACTTGCAAGCCCAAAATTATTTAAGGAAAAAAAATATAAAGGCAGATAACTCACACTTACATTCCTCCCGGGTTTCTACTTCAATCTCTGCTTCTGACTCTTTATCCTCTTCGGTAGCAGTGATGGTGGCCATTGCTTCCGGGACTGCTGAGTGGTCTGCAGGCAGCTTTCTTTTCCGTGGCTGCACCGGGCTGCTCAGCTGCTCACTGCTCCGTGACACGACGGTGGCACATGGGGAATTGCTTACAATCTTCTGCTGAGCAGGGGGTGCGAGAGCCACATTGGGGGCCACAGCATTCTCGAAACTTTTGTAGGAATAAAAACTGTTTGGAAAGGGGGAGATGAAGGAAAAAGGGAAAACTTCAGTCCTGTTCCTGCCTTCACAATGCCTCCTATTCAGCCTCTTGTACTGAAAAAGGCTAGATCCTCCGCTGGTGTAACAATGCAATTGCACTGATTTTAACCCTGTTTTATATTAGCTGAGGATTTGGGCTTGTGAGCTCCACGCATTAAGTGCTCCATGGTCTTCTAAAGGCACAGAGGATTTACACAGGTAACCTCCACTCAGTTCAACAGGAATTAGGGATTAAATACTGTAAATGCAGAAGGGACCAGACCCTCAAGTCACCCATATGTTAAATGCTGTTTCCATATTTCTGTCTCCGGTGTTTTTTTGATTCTTCCAAGATACAGTGCTTTTCCATTTACCCACCCACAAATGCCTTGTGACTTTTGAGATTGCACAGCCTGGGGAATGCCAACATCATTCTGTACTGTATAATTGATTTCTCCACATTGCATGTATGTGAGTGTGTATATATTATATTACATTCAATGAAATATGTAAAAAGAACATAGATTGCAATGTCAAGTACTCAAAAGGCTGAAAAGGCTAGAAGTAAGGTTGCCCATATAAGCTTAATTCAGCCCCTTTGTACATATGCAGCATGAGATAATCTTTAATTATATGTTAAAGTCTCTACTGAGCATGTGCAAACTAAAATTTTTCTGAGGCTTATAACTGCCAAATTTGGATGAAGCCAGGGTGACTCCCCAACCAAATTTTAAGCCTGTTTTTCAAAGCATGGAGTGCTAGAGTGTATTAACAAAATGGTTGTAAGAATTTTTTTTTAACGGGCGCAAAACTGTATTTCCCCCAATCTCTTCTCAAGCTTCCTAATCATTTCAGCTGAAACTTTTACAAAAAATTCAGTCTGAGGCAGACAACTAGCATGAAAGTTTTCAATCTGTGCAGTTAAAGTTTGGCAAGATTATAAACAACTGAAACAGGGACTTTAATGGAAGGCATCAAGCAACCTCAAGTATGGGCTATCACCGCTGCCTAGACAAGCACTGATTCTGATCACGCTTGCACTGGTGTAGATCAAGAGTAACTACTGAAGTCAGACGATGGAGTTACACTGGTATAAAAACTAATGGGAGAGCAGAATCAGGCTCATAACAGCAACTTTCCAACAAGGGCTGTCAAAGCCTTGGCTGTATAATTTGTAGATGCAAAAGCAAGTTTACATGTACAAGGTGGAGCACATGCAAATAGGGTATACATTTATACACACTGCGCAAGCACAGATTGCAGTCAACTTCAATGCTCCTTTTTCAAATCTGGACCTCTGGGTGTCCATGGAGATTTCCATGTGCAGACCCTATTGCAGTTACAGCCAAACGAACATTCATATACTCTATGGACATGCATGCAGAATCATGTGGATCTAAGCACCTTTGTACATGTACAGACCCTTTTACATTCCAAAAAATGGAAGAGCTGTACAGAAGGGAGGTAAAAACAATTTAAATAAAAATCTAAGCAACGTGATTGGAATGATGGAAAAGGCATTGGGGGATCTGCAGAAAGGAGTGCGGGCTGCAGTGCTAAGAAATGCTGTTGAAACCTCTCCAGAAGTATCTAGGGATGCGATGGGGGTCCTGGGAGACATAAAAATCATGGGCTGATACAAGGGAACAGAATGTTTAAAGCCAGAAGGATGGGAGCAGTGGGTAGGATACTGGAGACCTGGGGTCCAATTCCAACTCTGCCACTAATGTGCTGTGCCTTTGTTTCCCCTCCCACCTTTTGTTTTTCTCATCTATTCCGATGGTGGGCTCTTTGGGGCAGAGATTCTTCTCTGTGGATATTTAGCGCCAACCACAATGGGGCTCCAATCTCTGCGTTGCTGTAATAATAATAATTACCAAGAAAGCAGTCATAGGCGTGGCTTTGGAAGCCAAGTCCATTCATTCCCATAACAACTGGAAGCCTGTTAAATCCTGAAATATTAACTCGTACATTCAATAAAATGGGTCTTGAAGTAGACTGATTTGACTGAACAGTGTTTGTTAGGAAGTACAGAATCCAGACGTTCAGAAGCACAAGTCAAACGTACCACAAGCCAGAGTTTGAGTGTTACTAGGGACAGCTATCTCAGGATATTTCAACAGCGCATGCCAACGGGACAAGATTTTAGTGACAGTAAATTTAATAGATGACAACTATACATGGACAATGGCTTGAGAGCCTTAGAAAAGGGGTGAATTTAGTGCATGTGAAATGTGCCCTACAGAATGAGGAACAATAAATGCAGCTGGAGTGGATACTTCCATGAACCATCCTGCCCAGGAAGTCTCAACCCATATTTCATGAGACTACCTGTACAACCAAGAGGATGGTTTCAGCTCCTTGGCGCATTCCATCCAGGGCATTTCTGCTTAGACTGCCAACAAGGGAGCCAATGTGTCAGCTTTGGTGGTGGTTTGGTGATAGAGACACTTGTACTACCGATCTGGGCTGAGGCCACCAGACAGATTTCACAGGGGCCACCAAAGAGTCGTCTGGTGATAACTGGTTCTAACCAAATTGGTGCAGACTCCACCCATCATCCTAGAATTTGATGACTAAGTCATCTTTAAACAGCAAATGGACAAAACTCTAGACCAACCAAACAAAATGATTGTTTTTGCACCTCCAAACTAGCAACGACTCATGGACAGATCCTTAATTTCCCAATCTTTTGAGGCATGTTTCACTCAAGAAAGGTGAATTAATGAATGCACAAATGCTGCCACTTTCTTGTTTTTCCTCTACAGAATCAAAAACTCTGCGGCTGCAGCTGCTTTCATAATGGACTGAACTGAACTGAACTGAACATAATATCAATGCAAGGGAAGCCCCCACAAACGGACTTGCTGTCAAATAAAACTGATTCTCCCTCCCACCCCATGGCTCATATCTTACCTGTCTCGGATCAACAGGGGAAGATGTGTCGAGAGCTCTTTCTCGTTTGCTGAAACAGCGGGGGACCAAGGCCGGAAAGCAGAGAGACGCTGACGGGGATGGACGCAACCAATACTCTGCAAGGGAGGTAAGGGAAGAAAGGAAGAGAAAAAAAATAGGTCACTACTGAGTATATTTTTTAGAAGTATAAATGGCAAGGGAAAGTTATTGACTTGCAAGCGTTCATGTGTTCTGTTATCTCTAGCACAATTCCCCAGCGAGGTCAGCTTGCTGGCCCTAACTGCTTAGCAGTTTTCACTGGAAGAGCTGAGTTGGATTAGATTTAAAATCCCCTTCAGTTGCTGCTTGCCAACAAATAACATGTGGTTTGCAAGAGACCACATGGGGCTCCAGGGCCTTTCAGGATTCCCATACCTCTGAGGCATCAAGAAATTGCTTATTTCATCCCATAGTCATGCCAGTTCTCATTGAGGGGCGGCAGGAGAATGGGAAGGACAGTGTAATGAACTCTTCATTGGGGAAATGTAGAAAAGATCTTTCATTTTAGAAAGCACGGGTCAAAGCCATGCATGGTGTTGTTCCATCGGCTTCAAAGGAGGGACACCAAGCACAAATACCTTCCCACCAATCTACTTTAAATAGGGCAAGTGTGTTACTTAAGTCACCTTATTGGATGAACCAGACAAGGACCGTAACCAACTGGACTGCTTTTCCTTCTCAGCAGAAGTTGGAGACTGGGAAGCAGAGTCATCGATTTTGGGCTTTTTGGAAGCAGGAGGCTCTGAAGGGACCTGAAAAGAAGAAGGGAGGAAGGAGAGAAGCAGAGATTTAATTTTTTTTCACAGTCAGTTTAGTGCTAGGATAAAAGGTGATATTTAAAACAAATATTGATCTTTTCCTGCAAGCCCTTGAACAGAAATGTCATTTCGTGACTACATCCTAAAGAACTGCAAATGGGAGAGACAAAGGGACAGACACAGATGTATTCCAGGACACAACACTGGCTTCATTCATTCATTAAAAAATAAATGGAAAGACAGTTACAATACAAGGGCTAAAATGAAACATAAATGTAACTGAGGTATCCACACTGTGCCACTAAGAAATATCTGCCTTTTTTATTATGATTATATGCAGAAAGGTAAATTTTAATGTGATTTCTGAATTGGAAAGATTATTTTAAATGAGAACAGAGCAGACTTTGTTATTCGGTTTGCAATGGTTGTTATGCCGATGACTTCACTACCCCACAGCTGCAGTGGATTCTGGGGGCGCTGCCAAGAGCTGCTTTGCCTTTTCCACAAGTGGCTCAGCTTGGCCTATAAATCACTCTCAAGCATAAAAAAGTCCTTTGGCAGGCAGGACCCCTTTCCCTCAACACCACGAAGAAATAAAATTCCTACAGTCCCAGTGTGGCTTGCAAAAAAAATTGGTAACTACTGGTTTCACTGGTGTGCTGGGGATACCAGACTGACACTCCCCGCCAGCACAAACAAAGCTAGCAAACAGGCTCTGGCCCTCGTTCCACATGAAGAGTACAAATAAAACAAGAACACACCAACTTACTTTCTTTCTGAATTGGAATACTGCTTGCTTTTCCATATTGCTATCCAAGAGGGCTCTTATTAAGATGGCAGCACAATATGGCAATTACCAGTAATAATCCTAATACCACATGTTTATACTGTGCTTTTCCATTCCAGGATTGCAAAGCACTATACAAAGGTGGGTAAGTATCAGTGTCTCTGTTTTACAAATGAGGAAACTGGGAGGATAGAAAAGTTTTAAGGGCAAGATTTTCACAAGTGTCTACTGATTCTGAGTGCCCAGTTTGAGACACCTTAAAGAGGCCTGGTTGTTAGCGGGCAGGTGCTCAGCACTATCTGAAAATCAGGCCCCTTTAAGGCATCTCAAGTTGAGTACCCAAAACTGAGTCACCCCAAACCACTACTCTGCTCTGAGCGATTTATCAGATGAGTTGCAGGCAGAGCTGAGATTCAGATGCCCAGTCCACTACCATAGCCATGCTTCTCACAGCAAAGCCTGGAGCTGAATGCCATGCAAAAAAATCAGCCTTAATTTGGAGGTCTCTCTGACTTCAAGTACACAATCAATCTACTACTTTTAATGGGTGGCAGAGCAGCTTTGCCAACCTGCGGCTCAAGCCAACCAGTCTCTAGTTAATGCCAGTTAACCTGGCAGCCTGAGCTGCTCTGACTGCTTGTGGTCTTTTACGGCCTGATATGCGCTGTAACGATCAAACACAGCACAGATCTCTTACTACAACATTCTAAGGTGAGCTAGAGGCTGGGGTGCCTTCCCATACACAGCAGATGAAGCAGAGTGTGTGTGTATAGCTTCAAGTGCAAAATTAACTGGTGCCAGTGCCAAATGCCTGCATCAATTGATTTGTAAGGGCTTCTTCTGGCACAGCATCAGCCTTTTTTATTTCTTTGGGCCGACTCTGGAAGTGGCTGTGACACAGCCCCTCCTAGCTCGCCAGCTAGAAAGGGACACTTTGGAATGCTTTCTCTGGAAAGCATGGGGCAGCAAGTTGGGGAAAAGTTCATCTTTGCTGTCAGAGATGCTGTCTATGCAGAAGCAGTGACAGCATCAGAATGGTATTTGGCAAGCAAGGCGGGTCCCAGCCCTATCCACTGGGGATGGTGAGCAATGTCGGGAAGGGGAGAGGAAGGGGCCTGGAATGAAAAAGGCAACAGGTGGCAAGACTCAGCATGGAGACCAATCCTCCCCCGATCCCCACTACCCTACTCAGCTGCAGGAGAATATTCTGTTCAGGGAGGATGGAGGCAGCTATCCTGGGCCCTGTGCACACAGTTAGTGCCTGAATAGGCTTTTTTGGGGGGGGGGGGGAGAATGGGGGGGCGACGGACTGTGTAAAAACAAACAACTTGTGGTGAAATGGGGAGGAAGATGGCCTGTCTTAAAGGAGCTGGAGGGACAATATTTAAATAGTCACCTAATTTGCATTTTAAAGAGACGTGTCTCCTTTTTTTCTTCTCCCCTGCCTCCCTTTTCTCCTCAAATCAAGGCTGACATCCAAGGCAGAGGGGGAGCCTGAGCTGCAAAATATAGTAGCAGAAACAGAAAATCTGTACCCCGCACTGCCAGTGGTCAGCACTGTTCTGTTTCTGTGAACCTGAGCCATGATGGGAAATCCTGCGCAACAGTGATGAAGAGGGACCCCCCCCCATCCCTGCACACACTGGGGAGAAGAGAAACAGCTGCTGACGGCCCATTGCAAAGCAACATCATCTCTCACCATATGGTGCTAGCATTCCTGAGAATCAGTGTTGGCTTGTGGGCAGGGCACCGTACTGTGACTTGGAAGCACTGGAGTCTGTTCCTGACATCAAGCTGCTATGCGACCTCAGGCAAGTCACTTCACCTCTCTCTGCCTCTGTTTCCCCTTCCACCTTTTATCTGGTTAGATTATTAGCTCTTTGGGACAGGAACTGCCCACCATGTACAATCAGGATTATGGGTGCTTCTGTAATATACTAATACTACTAATTGCTCTCTCATCTGGTTTGTGATGCTACAACCCTCAGTGCGCAATAATGAACCAAGAACCAGTGCTGTTCATTAAGAAGTGGGGATAAGGCCTTGAAATCCAAAAAGCAGTGGGTCAGTCACTCTGCCTTGTCACACATGCCATTTGGTTACCCTTCTTGTTACATTCTTATCTGTCTGGGCATCCACTAAAAATATTTTTCCCTCCTCGTTGAGCTGCAGCAGCTATGCCACAAACCCGTCAAAGACTCATGATCTATATGAGTGTCAAAAGTAGTCAATGGGTGATCAGCAGGCACAGCAGAGAGGTAACACAGGCAGCCAGTGAGAAACCATTACTTTTGATTTGCAAAGCAGAGTCTGCTGATGGAATAGGCAGAATCTGATCTTCCCAGGACAAAGGAGTGAGAGTAACAGCTCAGGAAAATCAGGGCTGAGGAGGTGGACGATTACAGGAAGGGAAAAGACAAAAACACTCAAGTAGTCTGGACAATGAAATGCAAAAATATGATGAGGCATGTACTACAACTCCCCCTTCCACTTGATTCACTGATTATACTCCGGGCTAGGACAGGCTCTCAGCTGGTAATGCATAAAAGTGAAGAAAGTACTGCACTGTCACTTTCATTATGGCCAAAGCAGCCAGCATGGGGGAGACACAGTAGATCATATGTGGATGAAAATTCTTTTATCTTCCTCCAAATATATTAAATATGCAAAATTACAAATAAAATATTAACAGATAGCATTTAAAAGGGCAATAAGGATGCTTTTCACCACCTTTATAAATGACTTACCCCATCCCTTCCCCTGCTGGTGTGTGTAAAAAACTCTTAGAAGCTTGAAACAGAAAGAGATGTTTCCTTAACCTTTTCCCCATTTGCCTGTGTTGCTCAAGAACAATGGTTTGTTATTGTATAGTTCCACATAAGCATTGGGGCTGCTCATGATGGTTTGTTGTGGCAGGGTACCTCATAAAGGCTAGACCTATGGAAAGTGGCTTCTTATTGTAGAATTGCTCAATAGCACTTGTGAAAGACATCTTTTTATACGGGAGCTTAGGGGCACTGTGGCATTTGTTTTTGTTTTTGTTTTTTTTCCTGTTAAAGCACTTGATTTGGTAAGAAGAAACCTCAGAGAAAGGTTTATATGGACCCTACAAAAAATATCAAAGTGACATTTTGAACCTGCTAACCATGATGTCTTACTGTCTCATTGGTATTAATCAGGCTAGTTTGGATTTTGGCCAAATGAGATCACTTTGACATGTCATGCTAGCTTGATAAGATACTGTATTATCAAAGCGTGAGATCAGTGAAGATGCCCTTTACCCACTGCTTCTCAGAAAGACATCACCTCCTTCTCAAATGCTAAATACTACTACTAAAACAAGCAGACCAGGAGTTAAACAGGAAGCCTGGCCTGGCACCTGCAAGTTCTTTTTCAGTCTAACACAGAGTGAACATTGGGCTCTCAGAATAAGATACTTCCAAACCATTCAGGATGGGATCATTCAACCTCTGGGGTTTGCACATCAAGTTTTTTCTCAAGCCTGTTTCCAGTTTGACACATTTAGGCTGAGTGGGTGCTGGTTTTTTTCCTCCAGGCTCCTCTATTCCCAAGGGTTTCTCTTAAGCACAAAGCAGGAAGTGCTCTGTGTTGTGTGTGTCTGCCTAAGCCATGCTATAATGTGAGCAACTATCTGCTATGAGCTAAGCTCTACAAGCAAAGCAGTGTTCTCACTTGGAGAACAATAGCATGGGCCAAATCCTGAGAGATGCTGAAGTCCATGGGAGCTGCAGACAATCCAGCCCCTCTCGCAATCTGACCCTGTGCTCAATAAGCCAAACAACAAGCACACATGTCTGTTTCCCTCATCTGTGAAACCAAATAGCACCCCAAACCCAACCGCTGCAAACACCCAAGGGACTTGTCAAAAAGCCGGGTTCATTCTGCTCATTCCAGTTTTACACTACAGTAATACTGATCAACACTGGTGCAAACAAGAACAAAATCAGGCTTGTTTGCCTAGTAGGAGGGGAAAACATTAAGTGGGGAGGGGCAGGCGGGCAGATATTTTAAGGTAGTGACACCAAACGGGTTGCTTAGTATCGTGTGTGGTGATAAGAGTCCCTGGCTAAGAGTCCCTGGCTACTGTTCAAGACTGGAACAGTAGTCTACCTACTCTGGTCTCCCATCTCTGACCCTACCCCCAGCAGATGCTTCACGGGAAGGTGCAGGAAATCTAGTATATGTTTAACTGATGGCTATTAATGGGTGATGAGACCCAAAATGAAGGCTGGTTTCAGTTCAGATTGGGATCTGCAGGGCTGCATCTGCCTTGCAGGGATTCAAATGAAAAGCAGCCTCCAAAAAGGAAGGGACTCGTTCTCCAGTTCCCATTCAGCCCTTTGGGGCCAAATCTCTCACCACAGCTAAATTTCATCCTAACTCAGAACCCCAAAAAACCTACTTCAGACAAGATCTCCAGTTAAAATGGGGGAGGACTCTCCTGCACATTGCACTGGATTTTTAATCCTTCCCATGGTGGATGTGAATGCAGCCCCCATAGCTGGGGGTAAAGTAAGTGGGAAAAGAAAAACTCCAGGCTTTTGCTTTTTGAGGTCAGTGATGCAGGGCGAGCCCGGCCACTATGCCTATTATTGTAGCTTTGAGAACATCTGACAGGCTGGCAGCAGGTGCAGTGACCCACACTGCCTGGGGTTACTGATTCATCTTTGCATAGAAATCAGACAGTTAAAGGGACAGAGCACTTTCTGTGTGGAGACTCTGACTAGACCATAGGGTATCTTTCCCTCAACCCCACCCCTTCCTTTTAAATGGACCTTAAAATGGATTGGGAATGAGGGAACAATATTGGCAGAAATCACTTTATCCTACTTGGCTGGGAACTTCTTTATAGGGCTGGATTTTGGCCTGACTTCATGTGGTTGCAGATGGGCTAAGAGTAGGATCCACTCATCCCCACAGCACCACTCCTCAGATCACAGCCCTGGGCTGGGGGTGGGGGACAGGTTCCAAAGGGCCACTATTGTCTCCAACAAGGAAAGCTGCACTAAGGAAAGAAGTAACCTGCCCCAGGTTATAGGATTGTAGTAATGGTGAGAAGTAGGGAAGGAATGGTGATGCACAATTCGGTGGCCGCTCAGCTTCATGCCTCTTCTAACACATGACTGAGCCTAGAAGATCCAAGAATGAATTATTCAGTCCATTGGGGGAGAGAAGGAAGACTGTGAAAGGACAATTCAGGAGACCAAGCCACAGAATGCACGATTTTTACATGTATATCTATCAACGCACTCCAGGGAGATGGATGGGAGAGGCTATGGTCAAGAACTTGGAGCAGATCTTACTACAAATGCACGCCTACCTTTTCATGGTCCCTTGCATCAAAGAGTGATCCCAGAAACCTCTATTTTCATTTCTATGTGACTACCAGAAAGAAAAAGGAATGTGTATATTGTGTATGGATCTAATTCTTCATCTCCCTTATGCTGGTGTACCAGTCAGGAATGCCAGAGAAGCCACAGGGGTTACACCCACATAAAACCAGTGGAAGCAAAATCAGAAACAGGCCCATACCTGTATGCACAGCATATACAGCATGTTGTTCAAGCTGCAGCTTTTGCAGCTAACCTATGCAAAGAGCTGAGTTCAGTTATACCCTAAGACAGAGTGGAGTTTTTTGTCTCAGCAGATACTCAGTCTGTGAAAATTAAGTGGATTTTCACTAAGGGCAAAAACCACAAGACCAGATGCCAGTCTGATACCGGTTTGAAGAAACCTCAAAAATATACTTCTTGGGGGTTAAAAACATGTCAGACACCAAAAGATAAAAATACATTAAAAATAAAGAAACAAACAGCTAAACAACAATAAAGTATATCCAACTTCTGTCCAAATGGGTGAGCAGCAGAGGGCAAGGTGGGGACTTGGTTCAGCTGCGCAGCATTAAAGTACCGTTTATGATGCTATAGTGGTCAGTGGGCAATTTGGTGTCATCCCAAGCCGATGGGAGTCATTCTACTGCCTTCAGTGGATTCTGGATCAGAACCTGTAAGCTGTTACTTACAGGTTTTCTAACCGATGGCAAACATTAGGAGTGGGTTGAGAGATGCGGGTGCTTATTGACTCATGTTTGCACATTTATCCCAAAAAAACTTGTGATCTAGACATGCACCTGGATAGGAGACAGACCTTGAGAAAGTGGAATAGCCATAAAAAAGCCACTGCCAGGTACTGGAATCAAGTACATGCACACCAGAGAACCAGGACGGTCATGAAAAAGATGCTAATATAAGTGACATCTTTTGGGCTGCATCCACCCTTGATGTAACTTTCCCCCTCAGCTAGATGATTCAGTAGACAGGACCCGGGGCTGGGACTCAGAAAACCTGCCTTCAGTTCTTGGCTGTCACTGACTCGCTGCGTGGGCCTCGGGAAAATCACAAAGCACCATCTATACAATGGAGACAATGGCTCTCTACCTCACAGGGCTGTTGTGAGGGTAAAACCAATTAATGACTGAGTGAGGCACAGATAACAGGCTACACAAGTGCCTAGACAGACTAAATTCTGCCTGCAGTGGGAATGTCTGAGTCATTACCATCCAGGAGCTCCTTGCTGTCCTAAATGAACGAGGCAGGTCTGAGTCCAAGTCTTAGTGGATGGGTGGTGTTTGTAAAAAAAAAAAAAAAAAGCATTTGGCCCAATGTAGCACCTGTCATGGCCTGCTCAGAAAGGCCAAGGGCCAAATGGGACAGTACGGACACAATGAGTGGCATTTTCAAAAGCACCTTTGACATACAAGCACATATGCCACTGAAAGCCAATGGGACTTGTTCTGCCAAGGCCCTCAGGTGCTTCTGAAAGCCTCTCCCCAATGTGTGTGTGGGTAGAAAGTTTGCCCATTGCCAGCTGCAGAGCACCCATCATGTGACTCCCTGGTAGACTTCACTCTCCAGGAGCTGCTGGGCTGGAGATTTTCACCAGCACTCGTTTGAGTTTAAAAGTAAATCTTCCAACTAGAAACTCAGTAGCCAAACAAACAACAATGGTCCATCTAATCTCTCCTTCCAGGCCTCTGCACCATGCTCGCTGCTGTGGTATCTGAGTGTGAGGTGTAGAACAGGAATAAGCTGATGCTGGTAATTTGACTCAGCAAACTATGCTCATCCTTATCAGGATCAGGCTCACCCCTTTCATACTGTCCTCTGGCAGGAAAAGCATTGCAGAAAGCACTTAAGAGATCTATCACCAACTACGCCCCAAAGGGGCCCATAGACGACATGCAGCTGATTCAGGAAAGTCATGTCCAGATGGGATCTTACTAGGCGAAACAGATACCAGGAGCTTCTGAGATACAGCCTGTGTGGCCATACCTAGCTCATAGAAAACCAGGAGGTATTCAACCTCAGTCAGGGAGCAAGGCTATTTTAAGGACTCTCTGCCTCCCCTCACCAAGGAACCTTGCAATTAAAATAAAACCAGCCAAACAGAAGAGCTGAACGTGTCGATCCTTCAGGGATTGTTCTGCTTTCCTTAATCAGAGACAAAAAGTGGGTCAGTGCAACTCTCCTAACCTCTCTGTGTGCTGTGCCACTGCAAAGAGCTCCAAGAAAGCCTCTGTATGCAAGACGTGTCACTCACTGTCGTTAGAAGTCAGGACTCTGGGGTCTGTTCCCAGCCCTGGGAAGAAGGGGTGTAATAATCAGAGATGGGACTGGCAGACATGACTTCTAGTTCTATTCTGAGCACTACTGCTGCTGATTCACTAAGTCACTTCAATGCAGCTCCTTCGTGTATCAAATGGGGATAATGACATCACTTACCCACCTCCAAGTACTTTGTCTTAGAAGAAAGTTGGCATAGACAGGATTATTATTAAACTGAATGAAATGTCCCACATGGGGTTCCTCCCCCAATGATACCCCCTAACAGTTGTTCATTTTTAAGGGCCCTAAAGTTGGTTCAGGCCATTGCACATGCCATCATGGCCACACATTTCACAGTAGTGGCCAAATGGCAGGGTGCACAGGACACGTCCTCAGGTGCCAGGAGTAGCAGTCTGGAGAAAGTGTAGCGTGCATTATGTTACCAACAAAACTCTAAGCTGCTCCTTCAAGTCAGCTTGCAAGCCGCAAGGACCATGGAGGCTTGGGTTAACCCCAGGCATTCTTATACAGTGCCGAGTCTCCTCTGACTTACACCAATGCAAATCAGGAGTAACTCCGCTGAAGGCAATGGAGTTACACATGAGGTCAAACCACAGTGAGAGGAGAATCAAACAGTGTGTGTTTATCTGGCAGGTGCAACATGCTCTACAGGCACTCAATTGTGAACAAACTCTTGCAAAATCCCAAACTAGGAGTAGATTAGATTTGGAGTTCCCCTTTCATCCAAATCCTTTAACACCTTGACACGAGCCCCTACTGCAAGCTAGAACACTTGCTTCCTACAGGCTTTTGGCAGTATGGCCCCACTGGTGATTAATAAAGTATTAAGGGGTCTCCATCAATGAATGTACTTTCACGTGGACTGCAGAAAAATATTTAGTTTGATGCAGACTGACAGCTCTGAACAATCTATCCCTGTAACACGGTGAGCTTGGAGCATTGTAAACTGGAGCAGTAGGAAGGCGTGCTATGTCTTTACAGTATATATTTAAACGAGAAAAACCTACCCTATCTAAACACCAGTTCTAGGAAGCGCTTACTACAGTGTGCCTTTTTTTTTTTTTTTAATGACGTTTCTGGTTTTGGTGGCAGGAGTCCAGACCGTCACAGCGCAGAGTTCTCTGTCTTCCCCCACCCGACAGCTCTGGTGGAAACAGCAAGTATTCATTTTACCCTGTCATTTTGGGAGGCCTGATGACATGAAGTATTTGCTTTCTATTCCTGCCCTTCCCAGCATGTTCTCTGGCTGCCACTGTGTCGCCCTGCGTCTGACCTGTGGGGAGGCTTCATAAACCACAGCTGAAAGCCCTTCAGAGAGTGCCTGTTACATAGTGGTTTGAAAAGGTGTTGTGAAAAGCACCTTCCTAGAGCCTCGGTGCTCACCCTTGTATTGGAGACCTGACCTGGACTAACTTGGCCTGCTCCCGAAGGGAGAGCCTTCAGGTTGCTCAGAAGCCTTATTCTACTTAATCGACATCAGTGCAAATGCCACAACTTCCCAGCCAAAGAACGTTATGTAAGATGTACTGTTTAAGTCATATGGTGCTTCAGAAAGTTCAGCTCCAGGATTTGAGAACAAAGGGCCTAATTCTCTTCTCACACCAGTGTAAAGTCCTTTGACTCCAATGGAGTCACTTCTGATTTACAGGAAGGAAGACAGGAATTGGACTCATACAAAATGCTTCTCACTCACATTTTCTCAATCTAATACAATTTCTGACACAGAGTCTCTTTTGTGAAATGTCTGTAGTGAAGCAAAATTAAAACTGTCTTCTAGAAAATTCTTTGCTTAGCCCCAGCGGCTGCCTGAGCTTCCATTTCCAAACTTCTTGGCCAGCGTGCGGAGGAAGCCTCCCCCATCCCCCCCCCCCCTTTTTTTTTACTGTATTATTTTGGTCAGTCTCCATTTGGTGGTTGTACTTACACTCACAACTAGCCAATAGTGGATCCATATAAAAATTCTTCCAGTCCAATTTCCTAACAGTTTGTTCCAGTGGCTATCACAAAAACCACCACCACCAAAAAAGAAAAGAAAAGAAAAAAACAACCCACAAACAACTGACACTGCAGCTTGATTTTAAAATTTCACTAGAAGAAAACAACATAAATATGTGCATAATTTGCTTTTCAAAGTGCTAAATACAATTTAGCAACTACAGAGAGGTTGTGAATTTTGTAAACTGAAGGATCTTGGCAACATTTATGCACAGAAGCATATTTATTAGCACAAAAAAAAAATGGCCACGGTTTGTGTAAACACACCTCCTGGTATAGTTTCAGGTTGCTACAGGCTGTAGTGTGGCTTGCAAACTTATTTCTGAAATTAATATTTTGTAGGGGTGGAGTGGTAGAAAGAGCCAACTATTCCTGTCTGGACATTTACATTCAGAAAAAACTGCTCTATCAGAGGAACTGGCTCAATGTTATTACTGAACTCAGGAATTAAACTCTCTTCCTCCTCAACCTGTTAAATTGTTTGATTAAAATGATTCTTTAGGCCTGATCCTACATATTCTGACCCAAGGGAAGCTGAGGAGACTTCGTCCATCAGTAAAGGTTGGTAGAACTGGGTCCACAGAGCTGGATTTCAAGGCTTGAGGCCAGTCACCGATAGCTGGCTTAACAGAGAATACAGAAACATATTTGCAGCTTGTTGTTGGTTTACTGATTCCTTCAAGGGCACGATTAAGCAACCACTTGGGTCCACACGTCCTCCTGATAAGGGCACTTCCCTGCCTGCTTGAGCCCTAGGTGCTCTGACAGAATGACTTCAGCAAATGGACACCCTCCTCTGTATTTCACCGCATTCAAATCAAAGACTCCCTCTGCAAGGGTACAATTTTAACTTTTAACTTTTCTCTACTTTAGGGTTCAGATGCATCCTCACAAAGAAAAACCACAGTATATACATATTTTTTTAAAATAAGCAACAGCCAGTTTCAGCTTGCTGTTCTGAGAAACTGAGCCAGACAAACTGCTCTTATCCTTGAAATCACTCCCAGACACCTACAGGGTTGACCAAGCTGACTAAATCTGGGGAGGATTTTAGACATGCAGCCCCTTGGGATCCTTGCACATAACCACATCAAAACACACACACAAAGCCCAGTGAGGTTGCGCAGCTGGAATCAGGCAATCAAAAAACCCAACATACTTAAAAAAAAAAAAAAAGTAAGTTTGTGAATGCAGCTGGAATGTAACAGTGGATATTATTTTATAAAGGAAAGAAGGGGTGTGTGCGCGCGCGTGCATGTGTGTAAACATAAGTATTTGTGTGCACGCGTACATACGCATGTATATATAATAAATAGGAAGTATTTCACGCTGAGCAATCTGGAAAAAATGCACCGAGTGAAATAATGCTATTTATTTTTATCTGTAAACGAATTCCTTTTTAGATTTCAGCTGCCATCTAACCTAGAAAAAAAAAAAGCAGTGCTCATAGGGCAATGCACTAACACGACTTCACTAGAGCTGGACGGACCTGTCTCAAACCCCACCACCTATACTAACCAGTTGTCTCATACACACATATAGAAAGCGGACTGTAACATTTCTATTGCCAAAATAATCACAATCTCTCTCACACACTCTCTCTCTCTCTCCCCCCCCCCCCCCATTCTGAGCCACTATTTCAGAATCGGGTTTTTCGTTGGAGGAGGAACGGGGGGTGGGGGGGCCTTCTCTTTCCCTCCCGTTTCTCACTCCTGCATTTTAAAAAATTATGTTTCTTGCTCTTACAGGAGCAGAGATAACCTCAAAAAAGTAAAGGCAGTGATATCTGCCTGAATCTGCAGACAGGCTGAAACAATAGCTCAGGGAGTCAGAGAGTGGGGTTAAACTGAGGTCGCAAAACCCTTGGTGGTTGTGAAAAGATGTCAGGGAGTTATCACCATGTTTCCCTTCAGATGCTGCTAAATTGGAGGACGACTCTGGGGGATCCCAGTATGGAAAAAAACAATGTTCTGAACCAAAGTGACAAGGTGACTTTCAAAGTATGTTTTTCCCCTTTGAACCAGACAGCTGCCCCCAGAAAGCCTTCTACTCTATTTGCATGATGGTTTAAAACACATAGCTTTTTCAGTCCAAAGATCTCAAAGCACTTTGCAAGCATTCATTAAATAATTAAACCTCCCACCTATACGTATGTTATGCAAGAGATCAAACTAGATGATATCATGGCCCGTGTAGGCCTTAAAATCTATTAATTTACAGGGGTTATGAAACCCACATTTTATCCACAAAAGCCATCTGAGACTGTGTTTTTTCTATATGCATGAAATAATCCCACTTCTCAGATACCACTAGTAATCACTGGGGGTGAACGCTGACTTTCTAGTTCTGACAGCAGAGATTATTGTTCTCGTTGCACAGATGGGGAAACTGAGGCACTGAATACTCAAGAGTAATCATGGACAGGGCCAAGAATGGAATATGGAGTCCTGTGTTGTAATCACAACACTCCTTCCCCAAATAGAAAAGGGAGCATAGCTTGAATGTCAAGAACTAAACCTCTGGAGTACAGTGCTCCCACAGGAAAACCTTGGTAAAGAAAGTTCCAAAAAAATAAAGTTGATTATTTGTTAAGAACTGTACTTGGTGTTTGGCCCTGGGTCAAAGCCCCTTTTCCACTGGTGAAGATTCTGCCTTACCCTTCCAGCGCAAACTAAAAGTTATGGCTAGAAAAGAATTCCCTACCCTGAGGTTCGGTAAACACACAAAAACCAACCAACCAGCATACACACACACATCCCAATGCTGGAGCAGAGCCAGTCGCTGACACTAGTGGAAACCAGGTCAAAGCAGGAAAAATGGCCCCTTCTCTGCTCATTTTTGTTGGCAACAGTTGTGTGGGAACTCTTTGAATGCTATGTGGATTCCGAGAGGATGTGAGTGTTTGTATGTGTCAGAGCGAGAGAGAGAGAGAAACTGAGTGTGAGCGCGTGCACATGCATTCATATGTGTGCTCAAGGACGGTGCACAGGAGGGAAGAACCTAGGCTTACCAATGAAGTCAAGGAGAGTTTGCCATTGGGTTTCATGGAAGGATTCAACAAGGAAGCGAGCAACCTCCTTTAAACAGCCCTACTCTGCTGGTTTTCAAACCCTGCACTACAGGTTCATTGTCCTGGGAACCTAAAAAGCATTTAACAGATATCACTCCCCGTCTCCGCCCCTCCCCCCCTTTTTTTTAAATTAAAACCAGAATCTGATGCCCTATTTGCTTGTAAATTGACATCTTGAAATTCTCTCCAAGGCATCAGTTCTTCTATTTAGAGGAGTCCACTCTGCCAGCCAAGAATCTCATTTTAATTTCAAACTTTAAATAAAAGGGCAAGTATTCCCCTTGTGGCTTTCCCTAATGTTGGCTCTAGCAAGCGTGTTGTTCTTCCTCAAATATCATCTGACGCATAATAAACTTCAGTGGCCAGTGTTCACAAACTCAGAAAAGAGGTGGGAAACCCAACATTGATAGAAAACAGATGGGGTCTTGTCGTTTTGTTAAACCCTCCTCTAGTTTCAGGGCAGCCTATTAACAAGCTGTAAAATGGACTGATTTGGGGTTTTTTTCTGATTCCTCTGGTGCCTGTGGTAGTAGCCCATGGTCTCCTAAAAACACATAACCTGCCTTTGATTTAAAAGGGGAATGCAGCTAAATGCTGCCAGCACCTGAAGAATGGAAACTTAGAGGATTTCTCTGCTGCAAATGGTCAATGATGTTGTGGATTTCTGCATTTTTTAACAATTGATTCCAACATGCTGCATGGCAGACTTACCCCTCCTCCACCCGTCTGTGTGATTAAACATCTTGGATGGGGGACAGGGAGGATGTGCAGCACCACTAAACAATCAAGCTGCCTTGGGAAGTGCAGGGCAAAGCTCTATCTGCATGTGTCTTTTGATGGCTACTTAACACCCTTGAATGCATCTCCAAGCTTGAGATGGCTTATTACGTCTGAAAGTAGGCCCTCTGCTGACCTCCATAAACTGCAACACCCATTTGGCTACTCCCTTCATTACAGTGCACAGACTGACTGCCGCAGGGAGAGAGAGCTAACAAATATAACTGGTTTTGCACATGGCACCTGGTTACAGCTCTACAGATCTGAATGCCCGCATGTCACATGGGTCACTGAACAGCGCTCTTGGAATGATGCTGAAGCCCCTTACTCCACGGACCTGGCATTTGTTTTCAGACACCTTCTTGTTTTTCTCTTCCTCTCAGGCCCTTCCACTTGTGCTAGGATCTCTCCACCAGGTACCCTTCCAAAGCAGAGCCTGTGCCAACGCTACCCTACCCTCCCCCCCAATAGGTACCACAACCTTCCTTAAAGGAAGCCATTTGTTCCTGTCTTGCTAAACTAATGTCTTTCTGGTACTATCCCCATGACATAATCTGCTTCTCCCAGTCAACACTGAGAACGGTGTGCTTCTAACACCAGGATCACCCTCGATGCGAACCCCATATGCTAACTGACAGGCTGCTACAGCGCCGAGCTGTCAATCAAAGCAATTATCTCCCATCCATGCCATGTGAACAGGGACTTCAGCATGAATTTTACAGCCCAAGCCCTGCTGCTTTTGCAGAGAGATGCCTACAGCTAAAATGTGAATAAAATCCTTTATGGATGGCTGCCAGGATTATGATTTTTAAAAGCATTTTAAATATTTTATTGGTAGAATATTCTGCAAGTCAGTGCAGGAGCTTGGGTTTTTAAAAAAAAATATAACCATGGATTAAAAAGAAAAATAAAATGAAATAATGTAAGACAAAGATGCAATGCCCCCTCAGGAATCTCTTCTGTCCCTTTTGCAAAGAATTAGGCGGTCAGAGCCTCTCCCACTCCTCCTCCAGGCACCTAACCTGATACTGGTGGCAGGCTGATTTGCTGTCAGTACTTTTGGCAAAACCATGGCACATGTGCATGGCCACGTGACACTGACAGGCAGCAGTGGGATGGAGGAGGAGAGAAACAGAACTGTGAGATTCATCAGAGTAAGCTGGGAAGAGTAATCTAAGCACATCACAATAAATTACTTCAAAGTTCAAAGAGCCAGCAGATCATGAGAGACACTTCTTATATCCTGGAGGTTCCCAAAGGACCATAGTCCTAGACTCCTTCCTGGAGGCTCTTAAGGGACCACAGTCATACAGTCCTTCCTTTTAATTAAAAGCTGCAGTATCAGTGTTAATAATTTGCACTTATACAGCACTTCTCATCAGAAAATCTCGAAACACAAAACTACAGGTAATTACATCCATTCTACAGAAAGATAAAACAGAGGCTGTGGCAACTTGGTCAAAGACATATAGGAAGGCACTGTCAGAGCTAGAACCAGAATGCAGGAATATTGACTTCCTGTTCCCTTCTCTAATCAGTGGACGACATAACTTTCATGTCCAAGGCTGTTTAAAAGTCCAAGGGGAGTGTCTATTGTCAATTCAGTAATTATTGTGTACAGATCCCATTAAGGCTAATGGAAACTGCAAACAAATTCCCACTCCTAATACATGACAACGTATGTCCTCACACATCTCAAGAGTTTCTTACTACCATATTTTTCATCACAAGTAAACCTTTAGTGCAGATTGAAAGGGACAGATTGTGCCTATACAGGGTAACACATTTTGGGCCTAAACAAGGATTTAAAGTCAATAAAGGGACATAGCTTTTTCTTCCCACCTTTCTTTTCAGTCAGGCCAGGGCCCCCAGCAAATGCTGCATTCCAGGAAGGTGTCTCCTTCATCACTACACACCAAGTAGTGGGAGAAACCAAATACTTTGCTTTCAAAATGTTTTGAAAGCTACAGAAAAGACAGGCAGATGCTTCTGTAAGTACCAGACAACTAATGCGCTCTGAAGAAGGGTTATGATTCTAGGAAACCCACAAGAAGCTCATCTAACTTTAAGTAACCGTTATTACTTCTGAAACCTCCCTAGAGCTCCAAGGATAAAGCCAGACAACCAATTATAGTCTTAGACTTTCAAAGCCTCTTTTGCTGCCTTTAGAAATAAGCATCACGTGCTCTTTGCACAGACGTGCTTAGGAAGGGAGTTTGCAGAGAGGGGAAAGTGGAGGGGTAAGAGGAGGAAAGCTCTTCAGTTCAGCCTTTCCAGCAGCTCTATACAACTGCTTCCCTTTTCTTCTGGCACTTTACAAACAGTGTGTGTTCTTCTCCACTGCCTCAATTTCTTCTTTATTCCAACATAAAAATCATCCATTCAACCTATGATATTGCAGACAAGATTTTTTTAAATACAACTGATATAGATGTAGATATACATTTATATAACGTCAAATGAGGAAAGAAAAAGGAATTTTAAAAAATAGGGGATGGGATGGACAGAGGGGAAAAAACTGGGACACCACAAAAAGGCTTTCAGCTCTTGTATAATGTGATGGATTTTAAGCCTTAAGGGGCAGAACTGGCTAAGCAATATTACAAAGCAGCATGACTGAGCAGCCACATGGATTGTGTCTGCAACAACTCTATTAATAGGATAAAAGTAAAGATAGAAAAGATTTGGCTATATATACTGCCTGTATCAACCAATACTATTGCCTGGCTTTCTTTTTCTTTCTATATTAGTCCCTACAGCCTTCCACAGAGTGCAGTAGCAAGCACAATATCTAAAGGCCCAGCCCCGCAAACATGTACACGATTAAACTTTTTCGCCTGAATTACCTCGATTGACGTTTTTGTAGGCCTCAATTCAGCATCCATCTCAAACAAAGCAGTTACATGTGCACAGTAAGTCCTATTTAAGTTAACTGGACTTAAGCACAAGCTTAACTTTAAGCACATGTTTATGTGCTTTGCAGAAACTGGGCCTCAGGTGGTAAATGCACAATCAGATACATTCCTTTCGTTCAAATAATTAACTATCCAAACATTTACTGGACAACTTTACTATTTTTTCCACACTCCCTTCTCATTTTCTTCTTACAATGCGAGTCCTATTCCACATTCCCATGTGTGCAATCTGCATGACCCCTATAAAGATGGTCAAATAAATATCTGGTGATCTCACAAGTATGAAAATCAGCTTATTTAAAACAAAAAATTATATCTTCAGGGGATTTGGCAATAACTTTCAATTATTTTTAATTGCCTGGAAAATTAAAAGAAGAAAATAGTGTGGTATAAACGTTAGAGAACATTATTAAGCAGTTTTCATAACTTCTCAGTCTTAGCTTAATACACAAAAAGAGACTTTTTTTTTACGCCTACCCCTATGGTCATCTGTTCAATATGAATGGACTGTGTGTTCCCATGCTTCCTCAAGGGGGAACTGAACTGAAACATGCTATGATGGAAACCAGACTCAGCTTGACCTGGTGGGCAACAAAAACTCAACAGAACCCTCAAGACTTGGGTTTAATTATAAACCACTGTGGAGTTTGAATTGCAGCCTGAGATCAGACATACAGGGAACTAACTATGGCTGAGGGAAGTTGCTTTGGAGCTAGGAACATCAGCTCCCCTTCCACACCCCCTTTATTTTTCTAAAGTTGAGGTGGGTTTTTTCCCCATCTTTAACACAACTGATTTATTCACTAACCGCACACTACGCAAGATTTCCAAGGTAATAGCCCACGTCTGTCTTCCTTTCCTCCTGGGGAATCACACTAAGAAGTCTTTGACATTTCATCCAACGTATCATAGGAATCAACAGAAAACTGAAATTCAGCCCCAGTGTTGTGGCTTCAAGTTTTCTAATTAAGTCTGTGATGCAATGGTTGGAAAACACAGACTCTGAGCAGCATCATTTCTTAAGAAACCTTTTAAGCAGTCCAGCCGGAATGCAGCAAACCAAATCTTCCCTGAAAAGTACATGCAGTTCTATGGACTTTAGTACTCATATCCAGAGCAGAATTGGGCTAACAAGTTTTTAAGATTCCACTCTCAGCCCTCCGTTACACAAAGGCATCCTTATTTTTTTAATTATTTAGTAACGTGGCTCTTTGGAAAGTTTACAAGGGAGTACAGTGAATTACTTCTGACCTGCTAAGAAAACAATATTAACTTGACTCTACTCTCATTTACATTGGTGTAAATCAGCAGTGAAGCCAGATCCAAAGCTAACTGGACTTGGCGTCAATGATCTTTGGAACAGATGCTCACTTCACTGAAGTCAACAGTTACACTGGGGTAAGTGAAGAGACAATCAGAAACCACTAACACTCTCCATTTCACTAGTATCTCTGGAGGATGTTAAACAGCAGCTACTGAAGGTAGATGTTATCGAATCATCAGGTCCTGATAAATTGCATCCAAGAGTTTTAAAAGAGCTGGCTGAGGCGCTCACCGCACTGTTAATGTTGATTTTCAAGAAATGTTGGAACACTGGGGAAGTTCCAGAAGACTAGAAAAAAAGCTAATGTTATGCCAATATTTAAAATGTGTAAACAGGATGATCTCAGTAATTATAGGCTATTAGTCCAACACTGACCCTGGGCAAGTTAATGGAGAGGCTAAGCTGATCTATGACCCGATTAAAGAAGAATTAAAGGACAGTAATATAATTAATGCAAATCAACATGGGTTTATGGAAAATAGATCCTGTCAAACTAATCTGATATTTTTGGACACAATTACAAGTTTGTCTGATAAAGAAAATAGCGTTGCCATAATACACTTAGATGTCTATCAAGTGTTTGAATTTGTAACACACAACATTTTGTTTAAAAAACTGGAACAATATAAAAATTAACATAGTACACATTAAATGGATTAAAACTGGCTAACAGATAGTTCTCAAAATGTAACTGTAAACAGGGAAGCACCACTGAGTGGCTGTTTTTCCATTTGGGTCCCGCAGGTATCGGTTTTTGGCCACACTAATATTTTTACCAATGACCTGGAACAGACAAAGTCATCACTGACAAAGTGATCAGATAACACAAACATTGGGGGAGTGGAAAATAATGAAGAGGACCGGTCTCAGCTACCGGGTGATCTGGATTGCTTGGTAAGCTGGGGGCAAGCTTTTTAATATGGCTAAATGTAAAATGCTGATATGTAGGAACAAATCATTTAGGCCATATTTACTGGATGGGACAATCTATCCTGGGAGGCAGTAACTCTGAGTAAGATTTGAGAGTGGTGCTGGATAATCAGCTGAATAGGAGCTCTCAGTGTAACACTATGGCGAAAATGCCTTATGGAATGCATAAACAGGAGAATCTTGAGTAGAAGTAGAGAGGTTATTTTACCTCTGTATTTGGCACTGGTAGAATACTGTGTCCAGTTCTGTTAACTCTGCTCTATGGCTATGCAAGAGGACCTTTACTTTCTTCCCTCCCCCTGTGCAATGCTATTATGAAAAGCAAAACTTAAAGCCACAAATGGTACCTAAGGGATAACATCAGTGGCTCTAACTTAAATGCACCAGAGCACAGAAAGTCAGAGATAACCATGAAACTCCAGGCAAACAATCTGTCCTTAAGTCACCCTTCTGTGCCTACATAATCAAGGATATTTGACATATGTAACATCACTGTTGAGAGATTTCAGCACCAAAGAGTGAGGTAAGGACAGTGTGCTGGCAGTCCAGTGTTTCATTTAATCTTTCTATTTCCCTGTCAGAGTAACACCTTATATTACATTACCGGAGTTTTGTTTGGTTTAAATGGTGCAATACATTAAAAAAAGAGACAACCCCACTTACAAAGCCATGAGAATAAACTGTCTAGAGGACTTAGCTGATTTGCAAACCACCAGACACTGAAGTGCCTTGTTGCACCCAAACAGCAAACAAGAAGAAAGCAAAACTCAAACGTGATTAGAAAGAGGAAGCTGTACCACCTCTCCCGCTTTCACTTTTGAATCCCAACATAAAAGGGAAAGTTTCATTTAGCCTCAATGGAGAAGGCCCTGGCTAAAATGCTGCAATATTAACAAGGTGCTGAGGGGTGGGGGGAAGGGAAGAAAAGATGCACTATAAGGCTTTTTATTGCGTTAATTCTTTTTTTAGCCTTATGTTTACAGATTACAGGTGGATGATCAAAATTCCTAGTAAGTCTCTAACTATCCTATCTGAACGATAGGTCTCAAATCTGTGAGTCATGCAGTTCCCTAAACCCAGATGTAAACAGACTCTGGGCTGGCTTGGAAGCCTAGTGACAAACTGCTGTGAACCTCTGCACAAGACTTTGGGTTGGATTCCCAACTTCCTATTCCCTACGCAAGCAGGAGCGGGGAGTGCTGCAGGGGCTGCATGCTTAGCTCCTGGAGCAGGATGAGAATGGATGGTGCTACTGGTCACTCTGCAGCATACTCTCTGACTGCTCTAGTGTTTTGGGAAGAATATCATGACACACCACTTTAGGGGCACAGAGCAGGGGGACACGGTGTGCGGAGGAGGATAGGAGTCTCCAAATGTGAGATTTTTTTCCACCCCTTGTCTCTCTGAGGCGAGAGCAGTTGCTCTGCTAGTACTGTTCACTGCCAAATAAACAAGAACTGCTTCACAAACTGCAAAGGGTAAAGAAGAAGAGAGGTGGCATTTTGTCCTAGAAAGCCTGCTAACGTTGTGAGAAAGAGCACTGTCTAGGGGAGACTCTGGCCAGCCAGTGCCCAGGACAAATATGATCTAGCTCCAGAGGAATTGGAAAAAGGGATCAGATGGATGTAAAACCAATTACTCAATCAAAGGGCCTAAGGCTTCCAATGCTCAGATCAATCACACTAGGGCATGAACCATGCTAATTCACAACCATCCTCAGAATGGGTTTTCAACATAGCTCTTCCAGGCAGGCCTGATGACTGGGTTCAAAGAGGATTTGCACATAGTTTCCCCATCCACTTTGAAGAGGGGTCGTTGTTTAACAGACACATGAGGTGAAGCCGGACTGCAGACTAATAAACCCCTGCTAAGCAGTCTATGGCATGCTTTTATCACCACCTCCCACCCTGCTGCTACTGATGCCAACTGAGAGTTTTGCCACCAACTTCCAGGGCAGCCGAATCAAGCTGCCACCATGTGGAAGGAAAATGGTATGAAGGCCCAAATTCTGATCTGAGAGAGAGTGGTGCAAAGGGTTTAGCCACAGCACATAGGAGCAGAATTCATCTGCCAAGACTCCAACCAGTTTCAAAACAGGTAGAAAGGATTTAAAAGAAAGGGTGGAATCCTTCCCCACCCCCTTAAGAAGTAAAGAGAATGAATTTGGTGGGGAAGAAATTTATCATCTCATCTGCTGCTGTAGGGGAGAGAGCAGCGAGGGGAAGGCAGGCAAATAATAAGTCTGGCTCAGCTGTTCAGGGTGGCAGGTGTCCCGAAATCCTCATTGCAAAGAACAAGCCAAGAGGTCATAGGAGTCATGAGTATTCAGAATGGAGTGGGGAAACAATAGGTTTGGGGCCCTCTGTCCCCTTGCCTTTCTTGTCTCCTTTGTTAGCAAATACCTTCCCTCCCAGAATGGCTGCTAGTCTTATTCTAAGAGGTGTTGGTTTTTTAAATCTCCACAGCCTGGTGATTAAAAAAAAAGGCCCCTCCCCTCTCCTTATTGTCTGATTCTGGCATGCATGTCATCAACCCCTTTCAGTTGACAAGGGAGGGTGCTGGAGACTCTTGTTCTTCAATCAGGGCCAGGCAGAAGCCAGAATAACGGGGCCAGACAAAGGGACAGGCTCTTGCAACTTAGCATTCTTATGCTCACCCTTTGGTGTTGCTCTCTGAGGGCCAGCTCAGTGGAAACCCGGGGAACAATGCTAGCAGGTACCACGGCATATTAGAGCAAGAGATCATGCTCTGGTGGAGCTGAACCAGTGGTAGAAACAGTGGGAAATTTCAGGGTGGTGGTGGGGTGGGAGAAAGGATAATGTAGACGCCACCATTCTTGCATGCTTTATTACCACAGCTAAAACAGGTTGTAAAGAAACTGCCTTTTTCTTCCTGCTATGATCACAGATGTTTTCTGAGAGGGTGACCTACTGGTTAAAGCAGAGGGCAGTCTGTTATGACTCCAAGATTCTATTCCAAGCTCTATAGTGCTCACATATGTGACATTGGGCAAGTCCCTTAACCTCTCTGTATCTTGCTCTCAATTGCTGCGAAAAGCTTGATAATTTGTCCAGGGCTTTGAGGTGGTCATTACATAATGGCAAAGAATTTTTCTTTCTTAACCATGGTATGGTCAGGGCCTTGGGAGCAAAACACAAACCTCACAGAAGTTCAGATAAAGAAACAAGGTACAAGGATCAATTCTCCTCTCTCACAGTTTCTCATCCCTGATTTCAAAGGTCCTGAGACTCCTGTTTTTCACAGTTTGGAGAGTAGAGCGAGGCCCTAATTTTCACTCATGGAAGTGTGAGATAAGTCAGTTCTCAGCTCAAGTGAAATACTCTGAATTCATCATCAGTTTTAATTTGGGATTGACAGTTGCTTCCAAATATGTTTCAAAGGAGGAGAAGAAAAGAAGGTGGTCCTTGCCTCATTGATAAAGATGGACTGATGGGACATGATTTTACTCACTTGGTGTTTTTTGGAAGTTACAGTGGTGTGAACTCTAACAGGAGAATCAAGCTCAATTTATTCCACTCTGAGTGATCACGATAACCACCTTTCCCGAATTCACAGCTCTACATACAGCTTTCATTTTGCTCCACAAAACAAGGATTTTTGCTGTGTGCTGCCATAGACCATTTAATGGGATACTTCTTGTGCTTTAATCTCCATAAAGAGACCCATGTGTGGATTGGAGTAACATCTTGAAAGGAGATTGAATGTAATAAGAGGGCAGATGGATTGAAAGAAGATTAATACTTCATTTGATTTCAAACTGCCAGACCAAATATGATGGCTTGTCTGCCCCTACTTGCCCGATTTGAACGTGATTCCTGATACCAGGTCAAGAGAAATAAGCCACAAAAACAAAACCCAACAAAAACTGGCAGGCTTTATTTTATCATTTGGATTGGTCCCATTCATGTGAATAGGAGATGAGCCTGTAACATAGTTAAACCTTCCTCGTTTTGCCATTTGCCATCCAAGGTCTCACGTATCCTAGGTTAGAGAAACGCTGCATGATTTATGACACCATTGTATTATTTGTGAGAGCTAGAGCAAGCCTTTTTCTCTAAGGTATTTGGGCCTGTTGTTCTGAATCACTGTTGTTCTCAGGTTCAAGGGGAGACATTTTTTTTTTGTAAGCTGATTTCCCTGTGCCTGAGGATTTAATCAGGTCAAAATAGTGATTAAAAGCTGGACTTAAAGGACCAACTGCAATATTAAGCTTTTTTTTTTTTTTTTTTTTTTTTGACTGCAACAAAAAATATTAAGTATCTGTCCCTAATGCATGTATCTTTTTTAAAGTTTATCTGAAAATCTGCTAGGATGTGGTCCTCTTTTCCTCTCAGGTGGGGAGCAAGGCTATGGAAGGGTACCGCTGTCCAAATAATGTGACTGCATCTATGATTATCCACATCAGGACATGCTTGGTAGGTTTTTCTGATGTTTGGTTTTCTCCACTGCATGCCTTCTAAATTTTCTGCACCTTAGCTTCAATCCTGTAATACTATCTACTGTCTTTTCTTCAGTTTCCAGCTCACTAAAGTGTAGGCCTGTGGTTCTTTCCACCCATCCAAAGAAAACAGCTTCATACCATGATATATTTATAGTGGTGAGGAAGGGGATAAGAAGAAGAAAAACCCCAAACACTAAGCTGCATTTCTCCACAAGCTTCATATAGAGAGAAAGTACCACAAAGACCAAAAATGCTTCCTTCGTGAATTCCATAAATACAATGGTCACTGGGTGAATGAATCAATAAGCTTTGCCCATACAATGTGTCAGCCTCCTGCCCATAATGACATGGAAGAATTTTTATCTATATGTTGTCTTGCCAACATGAACTAATTAATGCTCATGCCACCCCTGGAGAGGTCACCGTAGCCTCGTTTTACAAATGGAGAAATTGAGACCAGGAAGGCAGGCTAAAACCACTCAAGGGAGAAAGCTGGGATTAGACCTCAGCGGTTCCTGGCTCCTACTCACTGTGCTCCAGCCACCAGACCACATTCTAGAAATCACTGTCCATTTTATGGGCATCATTTGTAGAAGCAATGAGTAGAGCTCTGGGTGGAAAATTTGTATCTGCATCCCATCCACAAAAATGATCCATGGATGGAAAGTGGATATCTGTAGATTTGCAGGGCTCTAGCAATGAGCAACCACTGTTCCTAAGGAAATTCATGGGAGCTGTAGATACTGATTCCCCCTCTGAATCAGGACCAATAGGGGATATTTTGAAAGGCACCTAAGGGATTTAGAAGCACAAGCCCCACTGAAAGTCAACTGCACTTATTCTATTTACAGGACTTGGTTCTTCCTCTCACTTTTACCCATGTGACCCTTATACTCCAGTGGAGTTTCTCCTTCACAGCACAATGGGACATCATTTCTCCCAAACTATCCATGATGCTATACTCCCTTCCATTCTCCCCACAACTCCTTTTCACATGCTTAACCATTTTCAAGCTAATCTGGGTCCTCGCTAATAGGATTAGATACTAAAACCACAGCCAATTGGCAGCATTCATTCTAGAACTAAAAGGCCAGTGTGGAACACAATAGGTAGTGGATTTAGCATGGCTGGGGGGACAGAATGATATTTAATCTTCCCGACATTTAATTATAATTGGTACAGAGCTTGGAAAGAGTATCTTTATGCAGCCCCTGGATTTCCCTATGCTGCATCACAATTTTAAAAGCAGGGTCTCCATTAATAGATGATAATGTGGTTTTGGAGTGTTGCTGTCAGTGTCCAGGAGCATCAAATAAATAAACATAGCAGTCTAATTTTAAGACTGGGCACTGTAGTTCATCACTTGAATAGAGATTCCTTTAAAAAAAAAGAAAAGAAAAGAAAAAAAAAAGCTGTGCTCACAGACCGTGGTCCCGTATAAAATTTACTTATTTCTTGCCATTTCTGCATCTGGCTCTTGCTAATGTCAGTGGCCCATTCTGTCGTGATCCACAGGAATATTTCAGCACTGAGACAAAGGTTCAAGTAATAAATTTTAAGGATGTCCTTGAGAGCTGTAATTGTGCCTGCATCCTGACACCAATTCAACTGCCTCCCTCTGTTTTCATGACATGAAATTTATATGGCAGTGCTTTCCCAATACATTTGGAGCATGTCCAATGCAGCTGTATGAAGCCCAGTGGAAATAAAATCATGTATTTGTATGTTACACTGGAGGAAGTGTGATCTAATGGTTAGTGCAAGGGCCTGGAACTCAGGATTACTGAGTTCTACTCCTGGTTCCGCCACTAATTTTTTGTGGGCCTTAGATAAGTCACTTAACTTCTCTGTGTCTCAGTTTCTCACTAAATAAAAATACTTGCCTCTTAGGTGTCCTGTGAGAATTAATTAATGTTTATAAAGTGCTTTGAGATCCTCAGATGAAAGGCACCACTGAAATAAGACTAACTGCTCTGGACATAGTACTAACAAAGCTCTGTGTAGGAATAATTCAAAATGCTTCTCACAATTCCCAGTTAAAACTCAGTTAAACTTCTTATATTCTAAGAAATAGCTCAAGATGGGAATTGTAATTTGTCTTCTATATACAACAGGCCTGATTTTCAAAAATTGGTGCTTTTATACAACTTCTAAAGGCTCAGATTATCATTTAGGAGGAAAATACCCACAGTTTCATTAGAGAGGCGATTTAAGGGTGTGAATATGTGTATATATTTTATAAGCCCTCTTACTTCACTTAAAGGAGGTTAGGAAATATTATCTCCATGACAGGATAGTTCACAATCCTCCACTATAGGGTAGGTTTGGGGTTTTTTGGCGCATCTAGTTCTGAAGCATCTGGTACAGATCACCAGATACTAGACTAAAGGAACCCCGAGTCTGATCCAGTGGCAATACTTCTCTTCCTAGTGTATAAATGCCCATTTTGTGCACCTATATTCTAATCAGGGCATCTGTACTAGAACATGCAAATAAGCCCTCCTTGCCTGAAACAGGGCACTAGATGTCTGATGAAAAACAAATTTCTTATCCATACTTAGGACACAGGCCAGGTTTCAAAGGTAAAGATGCAGAGGCACCAAGTGGGTTTTCAGGAGTGCTTAGGCACTTAACTCCTTTTCATTTCAATGGAAGTTAGGGTCACAGATGCTTTGGAAACCCCACTAGAGGCCTAGCTGCATCTTGAGCTACCCAAATACCTTTCAAAATCTGGCCTGCACTTCTAACAGGCTGGGCCCTGTCTGAAAGGACCATATTAAAGAATCTTCAAGATTCTCAGTCCATTTTTTCCTTATGACCACTTCTACCAGCTGGCTGATCTTGTTAGCCCCTTGGATGGTCAATTAATCAGGTTTCACTCTATGTTACACAACCTGGTTTACGCTTCATAAGAAAGTCAAGTATTACTCTTGTGCTACATTTCCCTCTAAGTGGAATATGTTGAGTTACGCTAAAAGAACAATGAACACAGAGCCACCTACAAATACTCCTTTACAATTCTGTTTTCCACAGGGGCAAACACAAAATATTTTCCAATTCAGAATAAGTAAACAATATGCATTCCTCCCAGCACAAGGGAAGACTTTAGAACTAGCTGGAGAGGGAATGGAAGCTAATTCTTGTTGACTTAGATGTTTTACCTGTAAATCCTAGAAATGTAAGCCAAAAATGAAACCTAGAATTAGTTGGAGTTAAACAGGTGCTACTATGGGACCACACAAGCACACCCAGATGTACACATACAAACTCTATAGTTTCACTCGTTTTAACACTCCAGCTCCATGGCTAGATCACTTTACCCTCTCTAGCTATGATCTGATCCAGTCTGACAGATTTATTTATAGTGTTAATAAGGGAAGGTTACAATTCTGCAGCAGGAACTGGCCTGGCTAATGTCACCTCTGTAGGTGCAATCCTGTTAAGAGAGCCAACTACCAAAACCATCACACAGAGGTATCGTTCAGACCCGTTCTCTTTTCTGTTTTGCTTTTCCCTAGAAAGGATTCTGTGAATTTGTATCTAGGAGAGAAATAGGGCAGCAATGGATTTTCTGAAGTCAAAGTGCTGTTAATATAGTGCTGAGGTTAGAACTTTTCCCTGTCCTCTACTTCCAGCTTCCCTTATGTCAGATCACATTAAACTAACAATCAATTTTTCTGTCTGGCCTTTTCCATCTCCCTGCCCAAATCGCAGAGAGTCTAGGGAAACCTGGCATATGGCCACAGATTCATCAATAGGTGAATCCATAGCTGGTGGAATAACCTGATGACACTGTGTCCTTTTTTTAATTTTCATTGGCTTGTGTTCAAGCCTCACACCTGCTCAGCACAATTACTACAAAGATTAAAATTTGCATAGGTGGGAAATAAAAATAGACAGCAAGGATGTCACTGTCTTAAAGGACAGGAATGAACCTGAGCAAAATTAACCCTTTCCTGTGGTGCTGGCATACATATATAAAGCATCTGCGAATGATCAGGTAGGCATGGGACAGACAACACTGGACAGACAGCATACAACTGCTCTGCTAAATGGAGCGCTCTAGCTCATGCACAGAGCTGGTGATGTATTGCGAAAACTTATGTCTGTCAGAGACCATCAGCAAGATCCTGCCCTCAGATCTCCAAGAGTGGAACGATGGTCATATGATCTGCAGCATTGCGTTCCTGTCCCTGACTTGGACTTCTTGGGTGACCTGGGGCGCTAGCTGAGAGCTGTCAAGGTATCACCTCCATGAGGTTTTTTTCCTTATATGCCACCCTGTGGTGTCAAAAGCCATAATTCAAGCTCCTGAAATGCTCTGAGATTCCAAGGTGGAAGTTCTACAACACGGTTTATAACTAGTGTACTATAATGGATCTCATCTCCAGCATTCTGCAGTACCCCACAGGAATGGACATCACTGATGTCGGACATGTAGGGAGAGTGGAACAACACAGTTCCACCCCGTGTATTTGAGAAGACCACTGTGCCTTAGCGTGGCAGAGAGGAGAGCAGGTTCTCAGGATGCTGTGCTCTCAGCACATCAGACTGTCATAATGTCAAATGCACAGTAATAAGAAGGGCAGGGGGGGAGGGATGATGATGGGTACTATGCACAAACTCCCAATTGCATCTGTGCGTGAAACCGGGAAGGAGCATTCTAAGGATCCCCCATTTCGAGTGGCATCTACTCACTAGCACCCTACAGAACATGTGCATGCACAAACATGCATTCAGAACTGGCAAGCAAGTACATAAGTAGCTTCTTGTGCACATACATATGAGGGCTTGTATGTGAAAACTGGCGCCCATGCAAATGCTGCAGGCACAAGAAAATTTGCCTTCTCCTAAACTCTGGACTCAGGTTAAGAACCAGAACTTCTCCAGTGAAAGCATCAGTGCTCTGTAACACTGCCCAGTTTACACTCAATGTAGCTAACATACTACTTCACATAGGTCAATTGTCTTTAAATACATCACAGGGCCACTTAGGTATGTATCAATATTAATTCACATACCCAATCAATCTTCCTAAAAAACTAATCTATTTAAAACCAATCTATTTTTGGCCAATAGCTGTGCAGCGTATTTTAATTTCTAGACTGGCTAAGAATCTCCAAGACAAAAGTACAAATGAAATACAAGAAATGCAAATTTCCGTTGCTGCTGCTCTGCTGACAAAAATAATCTATGACTTCCTCAAGGAAACTGAGTCGCCTAATTTTCGGCCTGGACGTTTCTCTCTCCCACGCCCCAGAACAACAAACATATTTACCATGACCGAGCACTATCTATCCATCTATCTGCCTGCCAACCTCTAACCAGGCATTTCAAATAAATTAACCCACTCAGCCTGAATTATAGTGTCATTGCTGATAACACTACTCATTATACAGTTGTTCTTGGGCAGAGGAGAAAAAATTGTTCGGTGAACGAAGGGCAAGTGCCAAAGATCAGCAAAGTCCATGGGAGTCTCTCTAGTGACTGCAGTGGGGTTTGCATCAGACCCTTAACGCTGAGGAAAGATGCCAGGCTCCTAGCCCTGTAGTTTGAAGGCCTTTCTCTAGCCACAGAACAGTTGCAGCAACAGAACATGTTTCATCCAAAGGGGTTTCAAACAGACAACTCGACGTGTGAGAGGAGAGCTCAGGTCTCCATAGCTCATTCAATCCGTATCACTCTGCTCAGCAAGGGGAACCTTCAGGGGCCATACACAACCTTTATACATGTACCCCAATGACAGGTGTGTAAGGAAAACCCAACCTCTTTAAGCTTTGCTGTTGGACCAAAGCTAATTATTTTGCTTTCTCTCTCCAGGGCTTAAAGCAGGGATCTCAAACTCAATTGCTATGGCGGGCCACATTTACATTGAGTTGAGTTCAGGGGGGCCACGCATAACACACACTTCTCTGCTCTACCTTTCATGCTCTACTCTCCGCCGAAAAAATCTCCCTGCAGGGTAAAATTCGGCGGCACAGTAGAAGAGGGAGAGGCTCTCACAGGGACTTGCAGACTCCACTCTCCGCCGTCAAATCTCCCTGTGGGGCCACATTCGGCGGCCATTTCCTTTTTAAGACGGCCACAGCTTGCCAGAGCTCCGCTCAGAAAATAATGCCAGCACAAGCCTGCAGCCGGATTCGGACTGCGGGCCACATGACACAAGCCTGCGGGCCGCAGTTGGCCCGTGGGCCGCGAGTTTGAGACCCCTGGCTTAAAGGAACTTAGGAGCTGAGCGCAGCAGAGCAGGTGTCTGTCAAAATAAAAAGAAACCACTAAGTCTCCAGGGAGGAAGAGCAGGGAGAAGGGGGGAGTTGTTGTAGTTTGGAGAGGAGGGGAGCTATAAAAGCACCATGACGACAGAGCAGGGTGATGGAGAGGTCAGTCCCTTTCAATGCTCTTCTTTCTCGTCCAAATGAGACACTTGACCATGTCTGTCACTGGAGTTCAATCAGAGGTAAATAACTAGATGGGGGGGCCATAAACAGTCTACAGATGAGAGGCTGTTCTGGAACAGGTGTACCCAGCCTTCTGGCCCCTTCCCCCTTTCTTCTACAAAGGCAGTTTCTATAGCAGGAGACTTTAATTGAGACGCACAAATGAAGTCCTTGTGGACATCACAGGCACAGAGCTAGGTCTTTGGACTATCCTTCCCATTTACCCAGATCCAACATCTTCTGCATCTTCCAACTCTTCACCAAGGAATGAACACACACACACACGAACACAGAGTCATTTTCAATAATGAAATGGGTGATTAATCTTGATAGGCATACGGCCCTTAGAATTACTTTTCAGCAGCTAGTGGTAGGTGGTCAAATTATACCTTTCCATCACATTTCACACTGTTGTATATCTCTTCAGTACATTTTCTCATGAAACACTAAGGATCCAGAACAATTAAACCTAACTACTGAGTAATTCCCACACTTTTTTTTTTTAAAGGATGAAATCACTTCTTCTAGTGCGGTACTGAACTGCTTTAGGGAAATAAAGACAAGAGAAGCTTGGAAGTTCCAATGCTACATTAAGTCACAGGTTTTTACAGAGAGCCACATGGGATAGGTGATTTGAATTAATCAGAAAAAATGGTGCATTATATCAAAAAAAAAGCGATGCTTTCTTGTTCCATAGTTTTAGGTGTAAGTGATCGTTCAGGGGCCATTTAATGTTTTCATCAATTTATCACAGGTACAGAGGCTTGTAGGAAGGAGGGCCCCACACAACATACATTTTTAGCATTAAAAAAATGCAGAAATTTCCTGTCTGCTACAATATCAGCTGCATTGGGGCGTGGGGCTTTTTTCTCGCTCATTGAAAGCTACAATCCTGATACTCTTAACTCACACTGATTACACCTTACTCCATGAGTAATTCAATTGAGTATCCATACATACCATTCAACACTGTAGAAAGATCAGAATATATCTTTAAGTTATACATTTCTACAAGGAGGGGGTTAAGAAAAACAAACACAGCATCCTTCACTGTTCTTAATATAATTATTTGAAAAACATTAAGTGTTCCCTTGATAAGCTCCTTAAGAAGAGTTAAATGGTGTAATTTCCTTCATCTCTTATTCAGAATTTTACACATATGCATACCCTGAAATCTGAAAAAGAATACTCAAAAACCGAAAAACAAACGACAGAAAAGCATTTTTTTCAGATTCTAAGTAAAGAAAATCAAACTCCATCCCCCACCAAATTCTCCGTTCTATTTTTCCATGCTGACCCCAAGTAAAAAATAATGGTAGTGCTTTTCTCAGAGCTTCTTTTCTGGCTGATCCGTATCAAACATTCCAACTAGAAGATTTGCCCGAATTAGGGTTAAGAGATGCATAAAGTAGAGTGTGCTTTGGTTAATGGATTTCTTGGTTTTTGCTGCTCCTCACAAAGAATCACTAGAAGACAAGCAAATTTTTCCATCCAGAATTAGAGGAAATGTTGCAGAAAAGAGAAAAGAAATTCAAAATGAAACACAGGATGTTGTGGTTACTGAGCTTGGAAAGTTTATTTACTAGGAATCTGAGTAAATTAAAAAAGAATGTTTTATAAGAACACTGAGGAAGTGTGGCTATGTTTATGGCTTCTTGGCTCATAACCTGTTCTTGGCCTCTTTTAGAGTTTTGCCGTTAAAAGGGCCTTAACAAAATGGATGCAGTTTTATCCTCCTTTAGCTTTTATATGGTAACATATCTAGGGATTGCGCTTTTATGGCTGCTTAACGGTTTATTTGCTAAGAAAAATCTTCTGAGTTAAAGGAGTATCAATGAGGATTTAAGAGAGGACATCATACATATATAAGAAAAATCTTCTGAGTTAAAGGAGTATCCATGAGGATTTGAGAGAGGACATTATACAGGGATGGTAAGTGGAGCTGGTGGAGAAGAGACAATGATTGTAGGGTGAAGAGAGCACTCAAGCAGTGATTATAACAATCCCCTGCTGCCTCAGAAAGTGCTTTAGAAGCATCAATCATGCAGGGAAAGTGTCAATCACCATTTTACAGAGAGGGAAACTGAGGCACAGAGAAACATCAACAGAAGAGCTGTCACCAGAACCTGGATCCTTTAACTCCCAGCCTTGTGATTTCATCTTGCTTCCCAAGGGCAAAATTACATCTTCAAATGTTTACTGACAAATTACTAAAGTTAATAGATAGGTTGGCAGTGCAATGATGTTTCCTTTAACAGTCCTTCACAAGCATTCGTTCTCTTGTGACTTAGCCTAAAGATCAGGAGAACGGAAAAGAATCTGAAATGTTAGATTACATAAGCTTGTAGGCACTACTCAGCAATGGGGAAAAGTGCTGGATATTTGCACTCACAAAACGATTTTCTAACCAGATGGCCATAAGGACTGACATCACTCTCATTCCAATTCATAGACACCCAAAAGCAGCACCAATGTTAAAGCTGCAAGCAGATTGGCCTTCTTAATAATCTTTCCAAACCCCTCCTTTAATTCTGCCAAAAGTATTGTTGGTTTATGATAATTTATTTCCATTGGATAACATTTGCCCGCAAACCCTCCCGGGGTTGTTTATGTTATCCATCCCTCTTTGCTGGAATGAACTCCAAATTCAGCAAGGTACCTAAGCACACACTTAGTGGAAGGCCTGGTCTACACTATAAAGTAAGGTTGACATAAGCTGCTTTGTGTCAACCTATTTATGAATGTGTGTGCACTAAAATTTATCTCCTGCTGACGTAAGTGTCCCCATTACGGCGATGCAGTAAATCCACGTCTCTGAACAGTGATGGTCCTCCAGCAGCTATCCCACAATTCCAGGCAGTGACTGCTCCAATCACAGTTCTGAACTCCCCCCACCACCAAAAAATACTTTGTGTATATTTGAAATGCCTTTCCCTGACCACCTAGCTTGGCAAGCACACCTGGGAGCTCTCCCTTGTTCCGTGCATCTGCCCAACCATGCTGGCTCCATGCACTTAGATGCACGCTTGCCTGGAGTAGACAGGAGGTATTGGATCTTCTAGGGCTGTGAGGAGAAGAGGCTTGCAGGGACAGTTACGGAATCATTGTAGAAATATGGACATCTATGAAAAGATTGCACAGGAGATGCATATGAAGGGGTACAACCAGGATCAGCAGCAGTGCCACATGGAAGTGAATGAATTGCAGCAGACATACCACAAAGCCAAGAAGGCCAACAGTTGATCTGGGACTGAGCTGCAGATCTGCCATTTTTACAACAAGCTGCATGCTATAGTTAGTGGGGACCCGATAGCATCCTGTAGACCACTGTGGATACCTTGGTGGAGCCCAAGACAGAGACCCCTGCCATGTGCAGCAAGAAGGAGGAAGACACTCAGTAGGACGGTCTGGCTATGCTGCGAGCCAAGACCTGTTTGCCGCAGTCTGCCCAAGGGTTCTCACAACAAATTGTTTGGTGGCCTCAGAGTACAGCCACCAACTTTGCTAGTGGCTGCTTTAACAATTTTTCCTAAAACAACCCAAATAAATATGCACATATACACATTCAAATCATTGTAATTTATTTAAGTAAGGTTGGGGATTTTTTCTTCAAGCTCAATAATAAAAATAACGTACAGCTGTCTCTATTCTTTACTGAACCTAAACAGAATAAAAACACAAATAAGGTGCTCTGCACATTCTTATTTTTTGTTGTTTCTTTTGCTTTTTTAGTTGCCCCCCCCTTTTTTTTTTTTTTTTAAGACTTGCAAGCTAGTACCTCTGCTGCTGTGAAAAGTGATATTTGTATGTTGGTTAATATCACTTTTCATAGCACATTTATTCAGCCCTGGCAAGCCCAGGGACAAATTAAGCCTAGGATGGGCAGGTGGGTAGGGAGGCAGTGGGGGCCAGGGGCGATATGGGGGTTAGTGGGGGGCCAGGGGCAACAACGGGGGGTGATGAGCCAGGGGTTGGAGCCTGCTGCCAGAGCCCATCACTGCATGGCTGGACGCATGAGCCCGAAGCCCCACGGCCAGGGCCATGGGGTTGGAACCTGAAATCCTGTGGCCCAAGTCTATTACCCCATGGCCAAAGCCTGGGGCCGGAAGAGGCAGTGAGAACCAGAGGTGATGGGGGTGGGATGGGTGGTGAGCTTGGGGCTGGCACCCAAAGCCTCATAACCAGAGCTTGTTGCCTGCCACCCCAGGTTTGAAGCCCAAGATCCACTACGCCTGGGAAAGTGGGGAACTCACCCGTGGCCTGCTCCTCCAGCATTTCTGTCTCCACAGAGGGGCAGGACCCAACCCCCACCCCCAACCTCCCATCATCACCCAGGAGGCTTCTGCTCCTGAGATTTGATGATGTTGGACTGCAGAAGAGCTGCCCAGATTTTCCCATAATGCACGGATGCAAACACTGATGGCCAGTGGAGTTTGTGCAGATGCACACATATACAGTTGTGATGGCACTAATTGATGCTTTGTGGAGATTATATTTCAACCACTTCAGGTGACTCTGTTTCTCTTTGCCTACAAAATCATGGTTAAACTATGTAGCTTGAATTGGGGTCAAATGTGAGGAGAATCAGACCCAGAGTTGATATCATTAATAATGATGATTTGGATTGAAGTAACATTTAGAGGTCACCAACCATGAAGCAACCCACCCATACAAAGAAAAGAGAGCTCCTGTCCCAAAAAGCATAGACTCTTTATCCATTAGAAATGGAATTACGTGCTACTTCTGTGTTACGGGCCAGATCCTGCTCCATTAAATGGGAGTTAGATAACTGGCTTCAGTGACAGCAGGACAAGGTCTGGAGTTATTTCACAGGGTATTTTCTGTTGCTTTGCTAAGTTTTTCCCCAAGCCTGACATTATTTGCTTTGACAGCATGTTTGCTTCCCAGCAGGGACAAACCTTTACAAAACAGTATTCTCATAAAATATTACAATTTCCCAACCAGTTCACCCGCCTCTGAAAGTAACTTAAAACTGAAAGAAAAAGAAATCAGTGGAGTTTAAAATGCAGTGCAACTAGTTTTATGAAGTGCTCAGCATCTATAACCTGTGAGCAGTTGGCTATAAATATGCTTCAGGAAAGTTTATCTGTGAAAGAACACTAGAATAAAACATTTCTATCCCACCAAGATGGCTCTTTTTTTCTTTAAAAGAACGAAAATAAGCAAGTGTAATTGTTACTTAATGGGATCTATCAGCCAAATTCAATCTGGGCACAAAAGGTAACTGCTTACAAACAACCAAGCTGAGGTTGATCCAGGGCCCATTTAAGTCAATGTTTCATTGACTTCAGTAGGGCTAGGATTTCACCCCAACATAACAAAAGGAACAAAATATATATATAAAAATAACCCATGGGACTAATTCAGGCAAGTGAGAAAAACCTTGCTGCCCTCCATGCAGATTTGGCAGGAAATTCCTATATGAGACTTTCTTCTTTTATAAAAATATTTTTCCATTCTCTAATCACAGGTCACCAAGTGTTTTAAGGAACAAAACCTCACTTCTCTCCCTGGTGTTGGCATATCTTAAAGGAAGTTATGAAGAGGCTTGGAAGGATTAGATTTTTATCGATAAATGTCAATTTAATCATACACACACAGTAAAAAATATTTCCATCAAGCATAACTGAAATTTACAAATAGGCAAAGTAAGAAAAATGCTGCTTGAGAACCTAAGTTTGATTTGGGGTTATTGACTTTGTATATTTGACGTGTAATATTGATCATTTGTGTTTTAACGGCTATCAAGCTTTTGCCTTTTTGAGTCTCAATGTCTACTGTCATTAAATAATTACTGTCTGACCTCCCCAAATTATCCCGCAACCGTGGAAATTAAATAGATTAAAAAGTGAAAAAATACTTTAAAATAACCAATGATATTATTCATCAAAATTATTTTAAAAAATCCAATTCTGCCAAGCCTGCTTATGAATTGCAACACATCATTATTTACAGCTAAGGAAACTGAAGCATATCGAGTTTAAAAAACTTGTCCAGTGGTACACCCAGAAATAGAATGTCTCAGTGTCTCCATCTGTAAAATGGGAGTGATGATACTTACTCTCCCTCATGAAGGAGGAAGGTTGTGAGGTTTCATTACTAGTAAAGCGCTTTGAGATTCTCAGATGGAAGAGCCTGAAGTGAAAGGCATTATCTTCACCATCATTATTAGTGCACAAGATATTAGCCAAAAGGAAGAGCCATATATTTCTTAAGCCTCTTGATGCCTGCAAAATACAGCACCAGGACGACAGTGCCAGGGGGTTGAGGTGAAGGGGAGGCATGGGGGAAACAAAGTGGATTCAAACAACAGTGGCCTTTCTAGTGAGAGAAGTATATTTCTTTAAATCATCCTCTGCACAAAAAAGAAGTCGGTATTAGTTGTGTCTGGGAAGCTGGCACTCCAAAGCCTGCCAAGTTTCCATGCAAAATAAAACCTTTTATTTGTTCAACTTTCTCCATCTCTCTCTCTCTGTACAAAAGCTTCATGGTTCAGCGCAGTGTGATGAATTATACATTACAGCTCAATTATGATGAAATATACTCAGGGAAAACCAGAATCTAAAGAAGGGGGGTAAGAGAAAGGAGGAGAGAGAGTATTAGGTAAGGAAGAAGAGGAAAAGAAAAAAATGAACTCGAGCTTTTGGAAAGTTGAAAAAAGAAGGCAAGGACGTGCGACTGCTCAACAGTTTTAGAAAGAACAGCCAAATCAAACAGAATGAGAAATGAAAGAGTTCAAAGATGTACAGTACTAGCCTTAAGTTATACATCAAAACAAATTCAGGACAAGAAATGTCCTGCTTACCCCAGAAGTCATGTACGCATTCTAGGAAGAAAAAAAAATCAAATTCAGCTTATCTAGGAATGGTGTGTCAGGCATTGGATTTAAAACCCTGATTCATCTAAGCAAAGATGAACTGTAGTAGTTTCAGGACCACATCAAGCTTTGCAAGGATAAGTTATTGGCAAGGGAGAAATCATCACCCCAAATGCTTTCATCTTATTCCACTCTTTCTCCTTTCCATAACAACTTTTGCTCTGAAAGGCCATAGCAAAAGCATGTTTGCTATCATATAAGATCTGACCTCCAGAACTATGCGAATAACTGATTTTTTTGGTTCACTGACAATTCTGAAAAAGTGAGAAAAAAAATTTTCGGTCAAAATAAAGAAAATTTTTCAAAATGTTCAACTAATCAAAAAGTTGTGGGGGAGGGGTTCAGCTTCAATGAAATGCTTCATGTGAAACAAAATGTTTTGCTTGAGTTTTCCCACCTCTTTTTAAATTGCTTTTAAAAATAGAATTATAGGGGATTTCAGAATTAAAAGGTACTTTATATAAAAAAGTCAAAACATTTCATTTAGAAAATGTCAAAATAGAATGTTCCAACTTTTTTGGAAATTTTAATGGCTTTTTTTCCCCAACCACAACAATTAGCCAAAAACGACACTTATTTATCAAATGTTTCAGTCAACCTGAATCTGCATTTTTCTCCCTCCAAAAAGTTTTAGTTTAAAAATTTCTCCCAGTTCTGATCTATTTATACAGGGACAGGCTGTAAAACACTTACAACATTTACAGCACTGGCCTGTTATAGTAACTACGACTAACACTAAGATGCATTAAGGCAGTGATTCTACTTTTTCATCCCACAGACTGCTGTGCGAAAGAGATCCCCTCAGAGACCTTGCTCACCTCTTAGCGACCAAACCCCAAATTCATTGGTTCTGAAAATATTCCATGCTGCATACCTCCGCAGATCGTGAGAGAGCAGTTTGAGAACTTCTGTATGAAGGTAACATGACTCACTACAGCATGTTTGAGTAGAGCTCTGTTCTGTCAGCCACATTTAACATGAAAGGTCCAGAGATACAGCACCAAAGAGGAAGTTTCATATTTTACAGGACTTCTTCAAAATGGCCCCATGTTTTTGTTCACACGAAACTTCAGCTAAAAAAAATGTGGTTATGCAAATAATTAGAATAGCTAATAGCAGCTGTCATCTCACAAGATTATTGCTAGCAATATTGTATGTGTGTGGGGGGGTGATTTTAAATAATAAAAAGGGTTTGTCACTCACTCTAACATTATGGGTTTATTATTCTCTCTCTCTCACACATGCTCACTTGCTCGCGCTCTCTCTCTCTCTCATTATCCTTCATTCTTCTTTCAGATCCCCATGCTGTATAACATAGAAATGATGACACTGTAATGATCCTTCCTGACTGCCCTATTCTAGAAACGGGCAGTCAAGAATCATCCCTGAGTCACCTTCCTCACCACTGTCTACTGCTCAGAGAAAACCAAATCCCGAACATTTTTGCTGAACTTGGCATTCCCTGCAAAATGGGCTTTTGACCTCAGACCTAGCTGCAATCTGCACAACATGAAAATTATCAGTAGAGAAAATCCTGTCTGAGTCAATTTTTCTATTGGAAAATAAATCACTGATAAACTGAATGCACTTCTTACACTGAAAATAAGTATGAGAATGTGCAAGGAACAAAATGGATGGGTCCTTATTAAAAAGAAGGGGACAGACACAGAGAGAGACATTAGTTTATCCATCTGAGTTAGCTGAGTGGAAAAAACAGCACATTACTCTTACAGGCTTCAAACATTATTTGTCCAATAGCATAAACCAGGAGATTTATGTTTCTCTCGAATTAGTATCTTTGCTAATAAATAAAACCTAACATTTTCACTACAGAGAATAGCACCTGGAGAAGAACTTAAACAGCAGCCTTGAAAGAGAAAGCACATTTCCATCCCGTCCTGTCTCCATGAATTCACCTTTCCATCACACTATAGGAGCTAATGTTCCATGGCAAAAATACTGCTCTTATTTATAAACACAAACTGCCATACAGCTTTCCCAAGTTAGGAACTGTGCTAAAAAGCCAAACTTTACTCAATTTATATATTGAGAGAACATACTTTTTATGAGTGAAGGATATTTGAAATTACTTGCAAAATCCCCAGGTATTTTGGACTGTGGCCATGCTATAAACCCAAGGACCTCCATGGAATGTGTCGGGATAATAATCTATTCACTTAATCAAGGGAGGGAAAGAAGGGTCCTTTTGACTAGAGTCAATAGAGATCTACAGGATTTGTTACAAAGTGAATCATCACCTTACCGCTTCTTCGGTGTCCCTTCTATGTCCCTTCCCTGACAGTCAGAAAAATCCATATTCACCAGGTACCATGTGTGTCCCGAAATCTGCTCAACTACGTAAAAAGGCCACACTGAATTCTCCAGGAAAGAGAAGGAGTCCACTTTCAGCACCATGGGATCACATGCATGTTATTTATAATTAATATGCTAATTTTATTATGGGACAAAAAGCCTGAAAATCAAAACACAAGTAGCAGAAAATAAAGACAAATAAAAACAGCCCATTTATTAGACAGTACAAAATCATCTCAAGGAGAAGCAGGTAATGCATTAAAAGTATCTCCTTGAAATGTAAGACACTCTAAGCCAAGGTTAATACAAGTACATAGGGCACTTACACTGCATAGCTCTATGTATTACTTTTGCAAGTGCTATTCCAGCAAATGTACAAGATGCACCAGAAAGATCCTCGATAGTAAAACAATTTAATATTTACGCTATATAAAGAGGTCACTAAATACCACATGCTCCCATATTTAATTATGTGCTAACAGAGTATCAATTTTTCAGCATTTGTACACAGAAATGATCATTTACATATAGCTCTGCTATACTACCAAAAAAAAAAAAAAAAAAAAAAAGAAAAGAAAAGAAAAGAAAAGAAAAAAAAGCCAACATGCCTAAAATAAAGTCCTGAAGAATGGGAAGATGCTTCATTTTTAAGACTTCTATTCATTTAGCGTTAAATCCATATTAAACAGCTTCCTGCACCAGAGGCGTAACCAGAACTGATTTTTGGCAGGGCCTGTGGTTGAAACGGGTGGGCACAAGCCTTGTGTCACAAGCGAAACAGAGGCTCATAAAAACGCGGAATAAATTGCTTAAAATCTGATTGGGTGGGCCTGCTTTCAAAGTAGGTGGGCCACGGCCCTCCAGTAGCTATGCCACACTGGGTAAGATTTTTGTCTGACAAGCCACAATGAAAAGCTGATAGCTTTTGAACACGAGATCTGCCACCATACAAATCTCATATTTTAAACTCTAATCCCAGTGTTTGGGTGCCAGGCTGCCCAGCAAAATGACTTAAACCCCTCACAAAAATTTTGAGCCGTAGTCATTTGTTCATAGGCAAAGAAGGTCATAGCTTGGAAAAGTATGTTCCCTTCATGGCTTTGCAGATTTTGAGCTGTGCTTAGGAAAATGTAACAAGGAGATTCAGTTATATACCAAGAAGCAGCTAGAACCAGCAGCCAGAGAGATATTTCATGGGAAGAATACCTTTTATACAGATCTCTTCATCCACAGATTTCAAACCACTTTACGAAGTAGTTAATTTTCATTATCCCCATTTCACAGATGAAGCACAGAGAGGGGAAGCAACTTGCCCAAGGTCACTCAGTGGCCAAATGGCAGACCCATTAACAGAACCATGCTTGCAGGAAAACTCGGAAACAACTCCTTCAGCGTAACAAACACAGCAACCCGTTCCTGCTAAACTATGTGTGGTCTGTGGAGACGGGTCAAGTCCTTGAAAGAATGAATATTCCAGACATACAGACAAAATAAACTGCTCCTTGCAACCCAAACATCCAGCACAATGAGTCTAAACTGTTGATCATTCCAACAGGCTGAAAAAAATGGCTGATGAAGAAACATCTGTGTAAATTAAAAGGATACTCAAGCCAGAGGAGACTTGTTCGAGGCCTCAGGATGCACTGTAAACACCCAAATGAGCAGTCTATAGTCTTTGCTAACCACAGGACAGCTGTTATGTATTTATATTTTGTCAGTATAGTGGCACCATTGGAACTGCTATATAAACAAAGTAATGTAGCAAATATTTTCACTATAAACCATCTATTTCAGGAGTTAATACTTCTGACCAAACAAAATGTGAACACCCTGAATCACAATATATAAAGTTGTAGCCCAGACATTAGAGGGTGTGATGGAAGATGGGGTAAATATTTATTCAAAAATACTTTAAATATATCTGGATGCTGTTGAATTTTTAATGTTTAAAAACATCTTAAGTTCTCTGGACACTTGGGACACAACTTTCCATCAATGCTAGTGCAAAACTCTTACCAAAGACTATGGGATTATTGCATGTGCACAGATGACAAGATATGGCCTTGATATATATTGGACCCAATTCTGCATTTCTCGTGCATTGTGAAATCCCATTAAATGGAATGCCCTCCTTGAATTTGTCAACGAAGTGGCCACCCTCACCTCCTTCAAATCCCATCTCTCCTGGGTTGGGTGCCAATCAGAGCAAATAGTATTTATTTTAAATACATATATTTATTACCTTCAGGAGCCATCATTGTGCAATAGCTACCTTCAGAATTGCATCATCTGACTCCTGTTACCTTTGTCCTCCATCAGCCTTTCCCTCCTTTTGTTTGTCTCACTCATGTTATGTCTTGTCTCAAAATAAGATTGTAGCATAAGCTTTCTGGGGCAACGGCTGTCTATTCCTCTGCATTGGTACAGCACCTAACACAACTGACCCTGATCCTGACTGAGGGCTTGAGCCACCAGTTCAATACTAATAATTATGAGTCTGGAGGCTTGGTAATACTGCAAAATTTGGATCTGAGATATACAAACATTTCACTGTCAACTACATAAGACTGGAAAGGGAGCTAACCATCCATTGCTCCACACTTACCCGAGGTAAAGATAAATTTTGAGGGATGGATTCCAATCCAAGTTACACTGGTGTAAATCTAATGGAGTAATTTTAGCAGAGTTATACCAGATTTACACTATTATAATCAAGATCTGAATTGGACATGGAGGATAAAAATTTAAGCAGTTCATTTGTACAGCTTACCCCCATTGCCTCCAAAATGCCCAGGAATCGGACACAAAGTCAATTTGATTCTTTCTACTGACACCAGTGAACTTTGGATCAGGTCCTTACACAGGTGTCAATCAGGCATAACTCCAAACCGTTAATGGCCAAAAATATAAATAAATAAATAAATAAATAAATATTTAATTTTAAAAACCCACTGGCTCTGAAAAATTTCTGTAAAGGTGCTAAACTCACTAACGCATCAGGTGAAATCACATTTTCTTTCCACAAGTGCTTTTTATTACAGAATCTCTGTGTGGATGAGAAACCTGTGCACTTTTCTCTTCCCTTGCAGAGGATAGAGCTGTCTGTTTAACAAGCTCTCCTTGCTGATATAGCTTACAAACTGTATAGCTTACAAACTAAGTCAAGGGACACATTTTTTAATACCGTTCTTGATAAGAGTTCAGCAAAGACTTTAAACACCTATTTAACACTCAATCTATGAGTCAATGCTTCAACACACTGACTATTCCGGCTGCTGTTTTCTCCCTATGGCAACAACTGCAGGAACCTTAAAAAAAAAAAAGGGGGGGGGGTAGATGCATGATGAATCTTTGCTGAACTTTTTCTGACTGTTACCAAATAAAAAAAATAAAATGAAAAAAAAATTAACAATGCAACTACATCTGCACAATTTTCCACTGGTCAGGGGAAGTGAATGACAGAAGATCCTCTTGGTTTAGAGACGGGAAGGGGAGGGGAGATTGGGAGGGGGAAAAAGGTCTGGAAAAGGCAGATTGTGTCTGAAAATCCAACTTCGTTTCTGCTCGCTCTCTCTCTCTTTTTTTTTTTTTAATACCAACTGTTGCTCAGAATGCTGATGTGTGGGTCTTTTGAAAGTTAACATTTAACAGAGATTTCAGGTCTACTGAATTCCAAGAAATAAAAATAAACTCTTGTCCTGCTTTAGTTGCCAGCTGAGGCCAATGTTTACTGAGAGGAATATTAGGAACCAAGGAGATTTTAGGGTGGAAAAGTTCCAAGCAGACTTGTTGGCCTGTGCCCCCCCCCCCACGCGAGCAATTTGGAGCCAACACTATTTTTCTCCTACAGACACTTGTCTGACTTTTCTCAAATATTATGCAGTGATTATTATTATTAATCATCATCATGTTTCTTAAGGGGTGGTGCATAAAAGCCAACCAAGATTGTCTCCCATTGTGCTAGGCACTGTTATATAGGACTTTGATACAATAATACAAACAATAATGATTAATAATAATTAGATGCAAGAGGGGGTCCGCTGTCAAATTAAAACATTCTCCCCATCTCTGTCCCAAACACCATTCTGTAGAACTCTATGCATCACTGCATCTTAGTCCTTCGTACTCAACATAATAATGAGGCTATAAAGTTTGTCTACTAGTCCACAGCCAGTTTGTTTAAACAAGAAAGATTATCGCACAGAGGACATCTCACTCTACAGACCATGCTGTAATTAAGATATATGAAGATGCCTTTTCCTGAAGTTGTGTTTTAATTATCTAAAAGAAAAGTATAGGCATGGTCAAGTTTGCTGATAAATTGTTTAGGCCCTGATTCAAAACCCAGCAAAGTCAATGGAAAGATTCCCATCGACTTCTGTGGGTTTTGGAGTGGGCCCTGCCTTCACAGGTGTCTCCCAATGATGAGATTTGGCCTATAGCTAAACTGTAGATAATTAATCAGTGCTGTTCAGATGCTCCACACTGTGGCAAGGGGCATTTTATACAACCTAACTCCACTCGCAGTAGGAAGAGTCAGATTCTAAATAAAATTTGTAGATACAATAAGTAAATAAATAAATAAAAATACAAACCAGGGCACATGCCATCTTTCAAAAGAAGGTAAAAAGTTTAATTCCTAGTGACTGGGAGGCAGAAGCTGAGCTGCTGTACTCCTTACCTCCAGGTAAAAATACCAGCATACAGACAAGAGATTCCACAGTCTTTTGAAAAGAAAATACCCTACAGCCTAAAAAAGGAGAAAAGAAGCACTGGTTTGCCAGGAGCAAGTGAGGCAAATTTGTATCATGAGCTTTTCTTTAACATGCAACATTCTGTATGGTCTCTCTTTTATGTGTTCTCAATAATCGTCTGTCAGTAAAATATATATGCGTCCTGTTTTGCAACCATTACTAAGGTTGACTATTACTTACTCATTGAGTCCCATGGGGCTACTCACCGGAGCAAATACTACTCAGCGTGAATAAGGGTTGCTCATTGTGTGTATATGACCTTATGTATGTAACTAAGATTTGTTCTGCTGGCCTGTCAGACTTCTCTTGGTTTCTAAAGGAAGATGTTGACCCTGAGACCTATCACTCTACCTTCTGAGACCCAAACATGAGACGCAAAAGCAGCAGCTCAGGAAGATTTACACAACATGCGTATTTTTTCAAGGCAATTACATGGTCTTTTGCACAGAGATTCATGATTCAGCATTCGAAGAGAGGTAAGTTTAGGTTTTAAAAGGAGGGAAATCCTTCGTAAAGAGGAACAGTTGAGTAGTTGTCATGTGAAACTCAGCACTTTCCGTTCATTGGGTTTCTAGTTTTGCTTCACATGTCAACATGCCCTTCGAGTCTCACTGAGAAGGAAAGAAACCCGAAACTCATATGAAACCACAGAAATTTTGTCTGCTTTCTGCCCAATATCATAAATTGTTCCCAGGCTCCCCAGGCATGCTCCAAAAGAAAAGCCTGCGAACCTTGGTGAACCTGGTCCAAGTTTAGAGTTTATAATGAAACCCAAAACCTGGTGACTTGCATCTGGTTTGAGGTTTAGGTCCAGCTTTGTTAGGAAAAATTGCACAGCTCAGCAAGGGACTGGGAAACTTCAGAGAGTAAATCCTGGCTTTCCACTAAGAGCACTTCAGTTTGAGTCATGTGTGATGGGAGGGTGGGGATCTGAACTCCAGTCATAAAACAGCACAAAGGTGTAAGATTGAGAGCTCAATCTTGCATGAGAAGAGAACTCCAAATGAACTCAAGAGCTCCCAGAGTGGATAGCTAGCAGGACTGTGTGCTGTCTTTCAGCATGGCTGGCTGGGGATGTTCTCTCCAAGCCAAAACAAGTGATGGGAATTGGTTTCTAAACAAAAACAAAAAACTTTTCTGCAACAAAAAAAAAAAAGAGCAGCAACTCTAAACTAACATGCCTAAATGGGGACATCTTCCAAAGGAACGGGGACCAAAGTACTAATCTCAGGATAAAGAACAGGAATTAGTTTAGAATGGGGTTTATTTGGTTACTCGCCTCCTCCCATCAAAAGGAATGTTGACTCTCCATATTTGGGGGAGCAGTGGGAGTGCCAGGGTGCCAGGACCTATAGTCAAGTTCATCTGCCTGATTTAAATGGAAAAGGGAGAGATGGCAGAGACCTACTCATCCGGATTGACAAGAAGCCTACAGTGATTTTTACTAGAGGCCAACATGGTGGTTGCTACTGGAACATCTGAAACAATGCGAACTGAAAATGTAAGTTCTGAGCCCAAAAGAAACAACTGTGGATGGGGTTAGCAGATGGAACTACTCCCAAAAGCGTGGAGCAAAGCGTACTCCCTTAGCCTAGCTCTTCAAAATAAGAACAAAAAGAAGAGCCATCCTGGAACTGTGTGAACAAAACGCTTTATCTATTAACCTTAAACCCTGAAGACAGTCCAATTCCTTTTTCTGGAATACCAAGCCACAAAACGCCTCATGAATCTAGAGTGGGTGAACCCACTTCCACTCCCCATATCACAAAACACATTGGGCTGGTTTCATATTGGGCAGCATTGCTCATGCTAGAATCCCCCCTTTTCCCTGCAAAAAACACTTTTTTTTCTTCCAAGATGCACATTTTTCCACCTGGCTTTGCAGGCATGGGGAAGCAAAAATGCTACATCTAATCCAGAGAAAGAATCCACATTTCACTTCCTGAGTGCATAAGGATCATATTTCTTCTTTTTTGCTTCCCTTTTCTGCCCCCCCCCCCTTTTAAAAAAAACTCTTCCAAGTCTGGCAACCCTAATGTTTTTTTTCTTCCATAGAAACCGACATAACAGTGAGACTGAGCCAGTCACTAGCTCCACAAATACAGGATGACCCAAAGCAGATGCAAGAGAGAGACGGAGACAAGGAGAGAAGCGTCCAGGGTACCCACAGGCTGCCAAGCACATCTGATCCTTCAAAGTATTGCTCTAAATACTGGACAAAGGCGACAGCCCCATCCATGCAGCACTGACCAGATGACCCAGGGGAAAAAATTCATTTCACACTCTGCTTTCATGCCACAAATTTAACCAATTAAAAAAAAAAAAAAACGCTTTGCCTCCCATATTTTCTCAAGCAGCTGGCATGAGGAGAAACTCTTATGTAAGGGGGGGATCAAGTATCCACGTGCGAGTCATACCAGCTCAGCGGGTTTTCCAGGGCACTAGCCAGGCTATAAACGTGCTGCATAGTTTTTAATAATATAACCTCCCCACACACACTTTAAATAAAAATCAAAACCCCTTTCTCACCTTCCTCTGTGAAACATACACCATTTGCTGCCCAGTTGGCAATATGATTTTATATAAAATAAATAGAAAGTAACAGAATTTATTTAGATCCTCATACCCCCCCCACTCCAAGCCAGGTCTACAAAAGGTTTGCTAATATAGCTACACACTGGTTCCCTGGGCAAAATGAGCTATACCAGCAAAAGCACTTTTTTGCTAGTACAACTACGTCTATCTACACTAGGACTTTTGCTGGCACAGAAATGTTGTCAAAACATCATACCCACTCCTCAACCAAAAATGTCTAGTGTAGACCTACCTATGGCAGGCAAATCCCTTTAATTATGATAGCTCTGCTTTGAATAAACCCTAATTCATACTAAAAGGGGCTGGTATTCCCCAAGTCAGTCTCAGGGTACATCTACACTGCAATAACAGACCCACAGCACAACTGCAGCTGGCACAAGTCAGCTGACTCAAACTCAGGGCTAAAAATTGCAGTGTGGACATTTGGAGCCCAGGCTCTGAAATCCCACTGGAGGGCTGGGGGAGGATCTCAGTGCCTGGGCTCTGGAGCATGCCCAAATGTCTACACTGCAGTTATTAGCCACCGCAGCCTGAGCCCTGTAGGCCCAAGTAAATTGACACAGGCTCTGAAACTTGGTGCTGCAGGCTTTTTATTGCACAGTAGATGTGCCCTTGGAGCTCTCTGCGGGGGGAGGCCGGCATCTTCCCTGGATGTAAATATATTCTGATTAACAGAGGAACAGATCAAAGCAAAGTCTCCAGTGCCCAATAAGAAACCTTTACAAAGAGTGTAATCTACAAGCCATATCCCCAGCTCCCTGGCTGCTGTGTTTGTCCCTCCACCATAAAAGCCATATTTTCTGAAGGTGTCTACCAATGCCAATGGGAAAAGGCTCCAGCCAACATGCCCCTGCACCTGCACTGTTGGGCAGAGCAGGACTGGTGTGCAGTATCCGCTCTCCCAGTCTTTAGGACAGGGCAGAGATGCTAAAGGAAACCCTGGAGACTTGCCCAGCACATAATGCCTCCATTTAAAATGTAAGAAAAATTCTCACACATCTCCCTCCCCCCCACAATTTGTGCCTATATTTTTCAAACAGGTGACTGGAAATTCCTAGCTTTTTGCACTCATCAGTCACGACAGGAACCCACCGTGGTTTGGCATTGCCCTTGTGCTGCAGAGAGTAGGTGTGATCATGCTGTTGCGACTCCAGGGGCTCTATCTGGCCCTCAGCAGACTGGGTTTGTTGAGTCATGTCATGCTACCAGCCCTCACTGTTACTACCACCCACTGAGGTAATGCAGGACGACTTCAACGTCGCCCTCAGCACCCCAAGCGTGAATCAAAAAGGGAACTACCTTCTATGCACTCCACTCACAGGGGCTTTCAGCGGTAAGGGAGCCCAGGCAGAAATTCAGTTGTGTGTTGCCTCTAACTCCAGGGCAAGAAGAGAGGAGACAGGGCCAGTCTCTGATTTCTGAACCCAGACCCCAGGCAGTCTCTGACACTAAAGTTATAAGTGCCATTTCACCTCTTTCACCAGCTTTCTTCTAACTGCAGCAGTATAAGGCCATGGATCTGTGGTCAAGAAAGGGAACAGCTTGCTCAAAAAAGGATAAGGGGCTGGGAAGAGATCCTTTTGGATACCCTGCGCTCAGTTTGGATCTTAAACTTGCTGCAGGTTGGATGGGCTTTAAATGACGTAACCCCACCCATCAAGGGGGTTTCTCATAAGCGCTTCATTGCTCTCTGAGTGCACCTGCACCAGCCCTGTCAAAGCTGGGATGCAGGGACACCCAACCTTTCAAAGCTGTATAAATCTCTTTATACTAAGCATCTGAAAGGACGTATTAAATCACCAACTGACCTTAAAATGTGATTTTATCTGGGCCTCATCTGTCTAACCCAGCTTAGAGAAAGCTTGGTGGTTACAGCTAACACTTGGATGAATTCTCTCTCCTCCCCCTACTTCAAACACAGAAATCTCATTGCTGGAAGCAAAGATGGTTGGGGAGGAGGGGTGGTCATGTGACCCTGTGGCACCAGCACAGGATTAGGAGTCAGGACTCCTGTGTTCTATTTTTGGTTCTTTCACTGACTTGGTATGGGACTTTGGGCATGTCACTGAATCTCTCTGTGCCTCAGTTTATGCGCCTATAAAATGGTATAATAATACTTGAGGCAGCTAGTTTGTCTGTGCAACCGTTGTTCTGCACTGGGTAACAACTCCTAGGTCTCATTTCATTCACATATGTCAAAGTGCCTTATAAAGGGTGTAAGAGTCATTAGCACCATTTTACAGATGGAGAAGCTAAGGCATAGAGAAGGAAACAGACTTGCCCATTGTCACGGAGCAGGTCAATGACAGTGCTGGGAATGTTACTCAGGTCTCCTGACTCACAGTTCAGTGCACTCTCCACAGCACTGAACAGTGTCAGAATGATTCAGCTGTGTGTCAGAGGCCTGTACTCATAATAGAGAAGTTCCTTTAGCTACACATCAAAGGTTTATGCTTTTGGAGCAGGAGAATCTGGGTTCTGTTCTCACAGCTGCAATGAAGTTTTGAGTGGGCATGTTGCGTTCTATAAAAGCATGCAGGTGGGCATGGATTTGTTACAGGATTACACAGCATATTGCTCACAAGACTTCAGATGACAAATTGAGGAAACAGGGTAACACTCAAGGAGAAGCAAAGTGGAGAATTTCTTCTTATGGCTTGGATTTGTCTTTTGTATGTCTGGCTTATCTCTTAGCACCAAAGGAGAACTCAAACTTCTCCAGCAAAATCTTTGAAAAGCTCAGGATGAAAACCGCACAAACCTGCAATATTATAATGGCTTCACTACCGCACTGGGAGAAAAAACAAACTCACTCCAGAACACAGGAAAACTGCCAAGTGGAAAACAATCCCGACAATCCAAGAGGCAGGCTCAAAACTCCCTTGCTACGGCCTGCCTCAGAGCCTGCAGGAATGACTGGCCTCCCCCACATGCATGGAAGACAATAAGGAACAAGAGCACATTGCGTGTGGAAAGCCAAGGGAGAGCTTGCTGATAGAGAGAAAAAGAGGCTGGGACTGATGCACATTATCCTGCAGGTTCTGAAAGCGCACATTCTAGACAAGGTCAATGACTCCTGGTTTTGTGGGTGGCTTCACAGTAAATGGTTTAACAGTGATTCAGTCCTTGGAAGGACAAAATTGCAACACTCTCAGCCCATGCTGACTGTGAAGCACCACCAGGGAGGCTGAGTGTACCAGCCTCCACTTTGCCCTTCCACCCAGCTGGAGAAGAGGTGCAGGGAAGGAATAGAGCCACAGCTTTCAGCAACGAAAGTGCTGGAGGAAAAAGCTAGGGGATAAAAGGCTGGATTCTGCAACGTGCTGAGAGCGCTGTGGCCATCACCAAGCCAAGCAGGTAAGCACCTTTAAGCCTTGGAGATGACATTTTACACTTGCTCTTCACAGGAGTGCGACTGAGGACACAAGACATGAGCCAGAGAATAGGGACCACAGCTGTTTTGCACCCACTGTGGATTCTCTGACTGCACAAGGCATGAGGCAGGGGATTAGTTCCCTCCTGTAGGTCCAACTAGCTCCATTTGACTTCAGGGAGCTATGCACCATTTAAATCATTGAGAGATCAGAATCGGCCCAGCTGAGCTGAACAGACTGTGCATCTGGCTCCCACTTCTCCCAGGCAAGAGCCCAGACCCACATCAGGAAGAATCTGCTTTTGCACAAGCCTCACCACATCCCGTCTTGCCCCCGGCTTCTCCTTCTATGAAAGGCAGAGAAAGAAGAAACCTTCCATGACTCAAATTGTACAACAGAGACTGCCACAGAGTCTCTATGCACAGAAATTCCATGCTTGGAGAATAACAGTAAGAACATGCTACCGACACCCAACCAGGAGGGCGACAGTGATTGTGATCAAGGGAGATTAGAGGCTACGAAGGCAGAAACTGCAATAAGAATGGGGGATTTTAACTATCTTCATATTGACTGGGTACATGTCACCTCAGGAAGGGATGAACAGATGACACTTCTAGACACATTAAATGACTGCTTCTTGGAGAAGCTTGTCGTAGAGCCCACAAGGGCAGAAGCAATTCTTGATTTAGTCTGAAGTGGAATGCAGGATCTGTTCAAGAGATGAACATAAATGAACTGCTTGGTAATAGTGACCATAACACAAATCAAATTTACAACATTTACAACAAATTTACAACATTTTGTAGGAGGAAAAATGCCAAAGAAACCCACTACAGTAGCATTTAACCTCAAACAGGGGAACTACACAAAAATGAGGAAGCTAGTTAAACAGAAATTAAAAGAACCAGTTACAAGGGTGAAAATGCCTGCAAACTGCATGGAGACCATTTAAAAACACCATAATAGAGACGCAAACTAAATGTATACCCCAAATCAAAAAACAGTAAGATCAAAAATATTTTAAAAAATGCCACCATGGCTAAACAGCAAAGGCATCCTTTAAAAATTAGAAGTCAAATCCTAGTGAAGAAAATAGAAATCAGCATAAACTCTAGCAAGTGTAAAAATATAATATGGTAGGCCAAGAAAGAATATGAAGACCATCTAGCTAAGGACATAAAAACTAACAGCAAATATTTTTTTAAAGTACATCAGAAGCAGGAAGTCTGCCAAACAAGCAGCGAAGCCACTGGAAGGTTGAGGTGCGAAAAGAACCCTCAAGGAAGACCAGGTGCTGAGGAGAAGCTAAATGAATTCTTCACATCTGTCTTCACTGCAGAGGATATGGGGGAAATCCCTACCCCCGAGCCACTTTTTTTAGGTGACAAATCTAAGGAACTGTCCCAGATTGAGGTGTCAATAGAGGAGATTTTGAAACAAATTGATATATTAAAAAGTAGTAAGTCACCAGGACCAGATGGCATTCACACCCAAGAGTTCTGAAGGAACTCAAATATGAAACCGCAGAAATACTAACTGTGATATGTAACCTATCACTTAAATCAGCCTCTGTACCAGATGATTGGAAGGTAGCTCACGTAATGCCTATTTTTAAAAAAGGCTCCAGAGGGAATACTGGTGATCACAGGATGGTAAACCTAATTTTTGTACTAGCAAATTGGTTGAAACTATAGCAAAGAACAAAATTATCAGACACCTAGATCAGGGGTCGGCAACCTGAGGCTCCGGAACGTGGCTCCCCTAGTGACTAGGGGACCACAGCAAAAATTCTTCCCCTATTGCAGGCATGTCCAAAGTATGGCCCCACTCTCCAGCTCCGCCCCGAAATTGACAAGGGCGAGTCAATTTCACGGCGGAGGGTGGTCTGAAGTGCTGGCTGCTGGGGTGCAGTGTGTTGGGTGCTGTGTGCATAAATGTGTTTATTTATGGCCCGGCCCCTCTGTCAAATTTTAGAACCCATTGTGGCCCGTGAGTAAAAAAGTTTGCCCACCCCTGACCTAGATAAAACACAATATCTTTGGGAAGAGTCAACATGGCTTTGATAAAGGGAAATCACGTCTTACCAATCTATTAGAATTCTTTGAGGGAGTCAGCAAGTATGTGGACAAGGGTGACCAGTGGATATAGCGTACTTGGGACTTTCAGAAAGCCTTTAGCAAGGTCCTTCACCAAGGGCTCTTAAACAAACTAAGTTGTTGCGGGATAAGAGGGTATGTCCTCTCCTGGATCACTAACTGATTAAAAGATAGGAAACAAAGAGTAGGAATAAATCGTCAGTTTTCACAATGGAGACAGGTAAATTGTGTGGTCTCCCAACAATTTGTACTGTAATCAGTGCTTTCAACTTGTTCATAAGTGATCTGGAAAAAGGGGTGAAAAGTGAGGTGACACAGTTTGCAGATGATACAAAATTACTCGAGATAGTGAAGTGTAAAGTTGACTGTGAAGAGTTACAAAGGGATCTCACTAAACAAGGTGATTGGGTGACAAATGGCAGATGAAATTCAACATTGATAAGTGCAGAGTAATGCACTGTTAATCTCAGTTACAGATCCAAATTGTGGGACCTAAATTAGTTGTTACCACTCAAGAAAGAGCTCCCGAAATCAAAGATAGTTCTCTGAAAACCTCTGCTCCGTGTGCAGCAACAGTCCAAAAAGCTAGCAGAATGTTAGGAACCATTAGGAAAGGGATAAATAGTAAGACAGAAAATATCATGCCATTATAAAAATCCATGGTACAGCCACGCCTGGAATACTGCATGCAATTCCGGTTGCCTCATCTCTAAAAAGATTAATTAGAATTGGACATGGTGCAGACAAGGGCAATAAAAATGATTAGGTATATAGAACAGCTTCCACACGAGGAGAGATTAAAAGACTGGGACTGTTCAACTTAGAAAAGAGATGACTAAGGGGGGATATGATAGAAGTCCATAAAACCATGAATGATGTGAAGAAAGTGGTGGGAAGCATTATTCGCCTCTTTACATAACACAAGAATCAAGGGATCACCCAATGAAATTAACAGGAAGTAGGTTTAAAACAAACAAAACAAAGTATTTCTCCATACAACTCACAGTCAACATGTGGAACTTGTTGCCAGGGGATGCTGTGAAGGCCAAAAGTATAACTGGGTTCAAAAAAGAACGAGGTAAGTTCATGGAGCCATCAATGGCTATTAGCCAACATGCTTAGGGATGCAACACAATGCTCCAGGTGTCCTTAAACCTCCAATTACTAGAAGCTGGGACTGGATGACAGAAGATGGATCACTCAAAATTGCTCTGTTCTGTTCATTCCCTGTGAAGCACCTGGCATTGGCCACTGTCAGAGACAGGATACAGAACTAAATGGACCATTGGTCTGACCCAGTATGGCCATTCTTACACTCTTTCCCTGTTATCCCCACACAGACAGTCACACACTGGTCTGAATTCACAATGCAACTACACTCTGCAAGGAATTTTCTTTGGGTTTTAATTTCCCCCCTTCTTTTCTCATCCTGTCTGTTTCATCTGAGGCTGCAGTTCAAAACACACAGAGAGAATTATCACGGCCCATTTTTTTTTTTTTAAACACACTGTGTTGGACTGTCTCCTCAGCATGATGCATTTTTAATAGGGTTTCTACACACAATCAGGCTGCTAATGACAAGCATTTTGTTTCTTTCCTCTCCCTCCCCTCTTCCCAAGGTAAATCGCTGCGGAGTTGTGATGTCTCACTGCACCTTCTTACAAACAGACATCGCTGGCATGACACAATAAAGTTGACAGCGTTTGTTCTCTAAGAGCTTTGATGCTGCTCATTGACATCCATAGCAAGACTTCAGTCCCATGTATCTTCCCTGCTTTTTTTGGGAGCTCATACCCAAATTTAACTCCTGCAGCCCATTCTGCTTTAATGACAAAGGAGCCTAGCACAAGATCTCAAGATACTGGACACAGAAACAATACAAATGGATCTCTGGACTCAGTATATCTGGGGCCAGTCCAACCTCCTCCTCCAGCTGTGGGCCTGGACGGGGAGGAATGTGAGATGATGAAAATCTATTAGCTCAACCTGATTCCCCCTGCTTAGCTCTCCAAGTCCTCAGTTTCCCAGCTAACCCCTCTGCCTTCCTGGGAACATCACAAACTGCAAGGCCACCCCGTACAAAAGAACTCATTTAAAGCTACTTCAAGCAGGTGATCCAGTCTCAGGATACATTGTTCTTATGTGTAATTCCACCATGACAGCCAGGTTATTAATAATATCTCTTAAGAGGTAGAAGCAGTGGCATACTGAGGGTCTCCGGTGCCTGGGGCCCAAGCCTACATTTGGCCCCTCCCCGGACTCACCCCCCCCTGCCCGCACACACAGGGTAGGAGGGGTCCATACCTGCAGGGGGACAGGGGGCATGAGGCTTGAGGGGAGCATAAATATAGCCTTGGCTCTCCTCCTCCCCCCAATGCACCTTCCCGCCACACAGTGCCCGCCTCTACCACTCCAGCCCAGTGCCGACTCTGATGGGGTGGCCTCACCCCTGGCCTGGGGAGGGGGCTGAGCTGGCCCTTCGTGATGCGTGGGGGGGGAAACTGCTATGGGGCACCCCATAGAGCCTCCTGAGCCCCCCCACCTGTTGTGAAGGACTAGCCTGGTACACCCCCCACCCCTGCACTTACCCACTGCTCTAGCTCTGCAGCCCAGCACCAACTTGGACAGGGTGGCCTCACCCCATCCCATGCGCCTGGGTGGGAGGGTTGCTGGGCCAGCCCTTCACCACGTGTGGTGGTGGTGGGGGGAGTGCCCCTCAGTCTCCTGCAACCCCTGCCTCCTGCGCGTGGTGAAGGGCCAACCGGACATCCCTCACCCCCCCCCCACAGGCCAGCACCCGGGGACCTATCCCCTCCCCCCTTGGTACGCCACTGGGTAGATCAGGAAGCACTGCTCAGAGACCACAGTAATGAATGTGAGGATAGATAGAGAGAGATTTATTTTAAGGACAAGGCGTCACACTTCTTAATCTGTTTCTAAACTGATCGCACTTAAAACCTCTAAATGTAAAGCTGTAATTTAGCTCTGAAAAGAAATCTGCATATAAATACAAAACAGGAGTACTGATGTCACTAGCTTCTTTTCCCCCTCCCTGTTCCCTCTGCTTCAGCAGAATATTTAAAATGGGCCAAAATTAAGGAGAAAAGGCTCTACTGTCTCCAGAGCTAAGATGTACCAGTTTGACTTGGCAGCTGAACAGCCTTCCACTGATTTGACACCATCCCCCCTCCCCTAATTCTCTCATCTAACTGCAGCTGGAGATGTCGTTAGAGAAAAGAAGAGGCATTTCCTGTGTGGGTTCCCCCCCCCACATTCTTGGCACAAAGGGGAAGGGAAGAGAAAGGGGGAGAGAGAGAGAAAGAGAGAATGTGTATGTGCCGGGGAGGTGACAAGGGGAGAGAGAGAAGTGAGGGGGAAGCCTGGCTTCCCACCAAAAACCCTAGACTGTGGGTTTCAGGAGTCAGAAGAGGTACAATATTCCCTTCACCTCCTGAGATTCTCTATGGCAAGTGACCTTAGAGGCCATAATGATGAAGGACCCATTTTCTATGCGATGGTGGCTTGACACATGGCAATAACATTATGTCCTGGCAGGACAATTTCCAGAAACTGCAGGGTTGCTGGAGATTTCAAGGATTTCCATTTTGAACCCCACAGAGTTTAGTTATTTACACCTTAAACCCAGCTGCATAAAAGTCTTTGAGAGTTCTGTATATATAAAATATAATCTGAAGAAACAGAGGCAAGGTTTGCTCTATCATTGCAGAGAAAGATAATGTGTAGTGGATATAGAATTGGCTAATCAATCCCACCAGGCCTTAGGACATCACTGCTGTCTTCTGAATAAGTGACCTCCTGGTCTACATTAGACGAGTGAGTCAGCGGCAGGAGTCATGGCTCCCATCCTGTGCCCTAACAACAAGGCCACATATCCTTGCTGCACCAAGGACACAGCCTGATTATCTAACATCGAAGCATTTTCCTTTGTGTAGAAGATTCCCCTTTCTGGGAGGAAAGTTCTTGTAAATATCTCAGTTAACAAGCCCAACTTTTTTTTTTTTTTTTAAATTGCATTACTAGCCACAACCTGCAAGGAGGCGGCCAGGCAGCTCTTTATAACACTGACAAGCTGCCCTCTCCTTCCATGCCAAGATGCATTGTAAAAAGCAGCCGCTTCTCCCGCCGCACTGACTTCGAAAGGCTTCTAGCATTCAGAGCTGCCCCTAGTGGGATGTTATACAGCAAAAGCCATAAGCTCGGCTACTGCAACCTGATCTCCCTGGTTTCACTTAGTCATTGTTCTCCAATGTGGATCAAAGCCCTAGCAAAACCTGAGTCAATTTAAACATTGTCTGTGAATTAAACAGATTCTTTGGTGGATGGGCAGGGACAGGTGAGTCAGTCTGCCTAAACTTCAACCTACCCTAAAGCTGAGGAACAGGAGAAATATGGAAGGAGGAAAGAGATTTATAGATGCTTTTTGTTTAAGCTGAGCATCAAACCAGGTTAGCTTGGTGCACCATGTGTTCTGTTTGTGTAAATGTCTCTTTCTCATTAGGTCTATTTTTTCTCCTGACTCGAACCCTCTTCCTAGATCTCCTGAGGCACTACACGGCGTCTGAGCATCACACCCACAAAAGGGAAGGCATGTGACCCTTACCTAGTCAATACGCTCTTTTGCTCAGCAACAAGGCAACAGCTTCAGGTCCATTTATTTCCCGTCTGTCCCTACTCTTCCTCCTGGCAATGTGAGGGGAAGAATTTTCTTCCTCATTAAGAGCCAGATCCCGCTCTCTCTGAAATCCATAAAGGTTTTAACTCGTTCTATCCTCAGTCCCTTCCTCTTATTATTAGTATAACAGTAGCCCTAACCAAGGTTAAGGCCCTATTGTACTAGATGGTGTAAACACTCCCACACACCATTACAGCCAGTCAGGCATTAGACCTTTTAAGCAGACAAGACCAACATGGGGCAGGCAGATCATGTCTCAGAAAAATTGAGTTGACCATGGTCACTCAGGAAGTCTGTGGCAGAACCAAAAATTGAAGCTGGATCTCCCAAGTCCTAGCACATCACCTTAACCACAAGGCTGTCTTTTCTCCCCCACTTTCATGCACTCAGAACTTTCTCAGTAGGGTTGTTCTATTCAGATGTCAAGCAAGAGATAAGCTATATACACATAGGAATTATCTGCTTTTTTACAAGCAATTCCTTAAAATACCAAGGGTGTTTTGATCAGCTGCCTTTCTCAAGGCGGCAGCAAAAGCGTGTTCCATCTGGAGTTAGACTTTTTTTTTTCCTCCCAAACAAAATGAAAAAGAACAAGGTACAGATATTGTATTGATTTGGCTTTTTAGACAAATTGTTACTGACACCTTAACATACACCATCTCATTCCTTTGAGGGCACTAATCTTTTCTTATCTGTAAATGGCTTTGGTACTCAGGGACATGGCAGTAACACGCACTTGGCAGGCAGTGCAGAAATGGCTTAATGCAGTCTGATTTCAAGGCGATTTAGTGGGTCACCTCCTACTGTTCCATTCTGCAGGCACAGAATCTCATTACCATCCTGATGTTTCACAAGGGGAGTGAAGGAGGGGAGTGGTTTTCAGAAGACCAGCAATCTTTGAAGGAGTCACTAATGTATCCCTCTCCAAGCTTGAAGGTGGTGACTGTAGGGCTAGTTCTCAACTGCATGCACAAGCCCACTTTCAAAGGCTCTAGCACCATAAAGGGGCCTGAAAACAGGCAGAAAGGGCCACCTAGCAAGACCCTCAGCAAAAGGGACCTCTCTAGCTGGTGCAGAGCCTTGGTATCACCTCTGCTCTCAGCCCCTCATGTAGAAGGATGACAGGATTTGTGTGCGCGTGTCAATGATATGGTTGTAGTGCTTCAAACCACAGGAAACAGAGTTTCCCTGAGGCTTACACCAGGGGCAAGGATGCAAGCCATAATATGGGGAGTCCAATGTTAAAGCCATCTAGGCTTCCCCCTGGTTCCACTCTCGGCTCACACATTGAGAACCAGGCTGTGTGTCTACAGAACTGCTTCTGAGCAAACGCTCAGGTAACATGAAAGGTGTCTGGCTTGCACTCAGAGACTTTTAGGGCTTTCACAATAGCCACTCATTAAAGAAAATTCAAATCCTCCAAGAAGAGCATGAGGAAAGTTGGCATTCATGTTACAATAGATAGTTACTATCTATGAAGGTAATCTAAACAGCATTCTACACAGGAAAGGAACCTTTGGGCACAGAATCAAGAGCAATTAATTCCCAGAAGACAGCTAGATTACGTACCTCCCCTTCAGATCTCCAACTCCATCATAGCTCAGGATCCAGCTACAGGAGTATGGATGTGCACTGAGCAGTCAACGCAAACACCATTTGTCTAGGAAAGCGGGTTAGGGATACACTACAGAAAGCAACCTCCATTAATGCTGCAGCTCCACATGAGCTATATTACACTGGCTTAGTGTGTCTGCTGGCCGAGAAGGCTGGATTGTCAAGTGAACTCTTTTCAGATAGCCTGGGCTAGTCATGCTGAAAATTTGCAACTCTTCTCCTCTGAAAATCGTTCCCCTCCCCTTTTCCTGTACGCTGAACTAGAGAAGGTAGCCATCTCCCAAAAGCCAACTACATGTCAAAATGGAATCCACAGCCCCACGGTAGAGCAAACAGAAATTTCACATAATCTTTAAAAGCTCTAGAGGGCATAGGCAAAATTCTCCCCTTTTATAGCCCTGAAAGCGAGGGAGATGCCTGTGCCTAGCAAACTTTCACCTTCCGTATGTCCAATGAAAGCAAGGGATGGAGATTCCAGAAAGTCACTGTGGGCTGCTGAGAAATTTAGGCCCAGCTCAAAAATGGGATAGTGATTTGGCATTTCTACGAGCTTACTTTTCCTGTATAACTTGAGTGTGGCCTCTAACTTGTGTCCCATCCACACAGAAAAATCCTTAACCCAACATGGGGGTGCTTTTAACTCTAGTTGGCTGACCTGGCTGGGGGTGTAGACTAATGCTCGAGTTAGCACAACCCAACAGTTGCTAACGCAACCAATCTATACCATGGACACAGACTAGCTTCTCTTAAAGGCCACTAGCCCTGCAATGCCTTCCCACATTTCTTCATCCCTGCGTGCCTAGAAAGGACCAACAAGTTCTCCTACAGTTCACTGGGAAGGAATTCACAAGGCAGCCTCAGCTTACTGCAGTGCAAAGAATGACAGGATAGGTCTCCAGAAGTCTTAATGCAATGCACAAGTGAAAGCACCACCAGTGCAGACACATCAGTGCAAGTGTTACTTCACACTCAGGCTGATCTCTCTGGAGTTAAGTTTGGTCTAAACAACTAAAAATGTTGACCTAGCTATCTCCCTCAGGGAGGTAAAAAATCCACACTGCTGAGCACTATAGCTTTCACCCCTCTGAGCACAGTGCTAGGTTGACCAAAAAATTCTTCCATTGACCTAGCTATCGTCTATCACGGAGGTGGATTAACTACAGCATCTATACTGAAGCTGTGCTGTGGCAGTGGTTTAAGTGTAGGCATAGCTTGTCTATACTACAAAGATAAGTCAACCTATGTTAGTTCATCTTACAGCCACCCCATCAGTTACTGCAGTGGCTGATATCCACACTGCCCTCCTTTGGTCGGTGGTGCACCTCCTCACCAGGAGCACTTCCACCAGCGTAGAGGGGCAGTGTGGGGAGCTGAGAGCCCAGTCTCTCAGCTCCACTAGCAGCTTCCTGCCAGGAGCCCGGCTGCCCCACAGACTCCTGGAGAGCTACCTCTCCCCCCCCACTTCCTGTTCCCCGCTGGGAGCCAGGGTAAGCTGCCCAGGGCTTTTTGCCCCCAATAAGGTCTTCTACATGCTTAATTTCTCAGGTCTTCTTGATATAAATAGCCATGCTCAGTTTGTTCTGTGAAAAATGAAGCAAATACCCTCCTTTTTATAGGCAGTGGTGGTAACCAGATGTGTTGGAGTTTACCAAGCAGTAATATCCACATGCAGATAAACACCCAGACAAAGCTGCAGTGTTTATCCCTGGTGTGTGGATATTACTGCCAGCTAAACTCTGATACTCCCAGCCATTATCACCATTATTTTGTGTTCCAAAATGAAAAAAAGCCACAAACTTCTGAACTGCCAGACAAGTATCATTTGACAATGGCTCTTCCTTCAAATGTTAATCATCCAAGCATTTTACACTCAATTACTGAGCCCTGGTAGGCAAGTATCCTTGATGTGTCTTCACAGTCGGTGACAGACTACAGCACTTACACCAATCACCACCCCTTGATGACTGACATCCACCAGTGAACCAAATTGGCTTCTGTTTTAGGGGCTCTTTCAGAGTCCCTATTCCTTCACCACAACAGTGTGTTCGCTGATTCAGTCTGCCTCTCCTTCCTCCCTCTTACCCTGAGGTTAGTGTGGGGAGCAGAAGAAATGGGACCAATTAAATGAGGGAGCAGGTGGCAGCCAAGTGGGATCATGGGAAGAAGATACGAAATTTCCTTTCTTCTCAAGCCTTTGCTATCTCCGCACTGAGCCTGTACTTATAAAACAGATGCCGCTTCACCATATGTCTTAGCGTAAGCCACACTACACAACTCTTGTCTTGTGACAAAAGAAACCCTTTATCGTTAGGCATTGTGCTACACAAGACGCTAGGTGTCTTATCCAAGAGAGGCAACAAGCATAAAATATATTGTGGTGCCTTACAGCTGCATGTGCACGGAAATACAGATTTAATTAATTTCTCTTTCAGTATGTGTGTGAGTGTGTTGTATGAGAGGAAAAGAACCCAGATTCCATGGTCATTAGTAGAGTGTTAATGATAGACAGAGAGCACATGTTCTGACCTACCCTTTTTCATCTCCCTTAGTCAATGTATAGCAATAATGCACACAGTACTCAAGAAAAATGTGTAAGAATTAAGTTAAAATTTATTGGGAAACCATTAAAGTAATCAGGATTGTCAGAAAGGCCTAATAGAAACACTTAAGCTTTCTGTCTACTGTCCTCTCCTTAACCCCTATTTTTGGCCTTTTTGGAGATAAATATCTTGCACAAACAAAATTACCTTTGACTGCAGCAGCTGAACTTCTGAACACATTGAAAAGAAGCTCACTGACTACAGGGAGTGGGTTGCCACAGACAAACTTCAGAGAGCAGACAAGAAAAACAAGTTTAATTAAAGACACTTTTGCATAATCCATTTTCCCTTTTATATCACAAACTTCTAATGTGCATCTGAAGTGACTGACTGACACAGTTCACTCCTGACACAGGCAGGTCCTGTAAATGAAAGTAGGCAGCATGTTATGAAAAGCCTGCTGCTGTGAAGTGCTGAGCACCACCTTCAGATCGCAATGACTTCAGGATCCAACTATGGGTGGGAATATGTTTTGCAGGCTATGAGCTTGTAGATTTCTGCAGCATAGTCATTCAGACCCAGTTTTATAAAACTGGGTGAAAATATAACAGACAGAAAATATGATTCTATTATGGCAGCACCTAATGCTCCCAACCTAGCTCATTGTGTTAGGTTTTGCACATGTGTGAGACATAAGGATTCCAGGGCAGGGACTAATTTACCTAGACATGGCAGACATAGGGTGGGAGTGGAAACAGGGAGGTGAAGTGACTTGCCCAAGGTCACAGACCAGGTCAGTGGCAGAGCTGGGAAGAGAACCCCGGTCTGCTCAGTCCCAGTCCAGTGCTGTAGCCCCTCTGATACAGAAGAGCCTAAATTTTAAAATAGACTCTAAGGGCCAAATCACTTATACTGGGAGGGATTCAAAGCTGAATTGAAGTAAACTGAAAGCAGATTCTGGTATTGCACTTGTATTTGATGGCTTTTATTTTTAAAACATAGATTGAACAGCCAATACCTATAGTATTTTATTACACACACACAAAATTAGAGGGTAGAATACACATATATGTATGCACGCATTCCCGTATATAATGTGACCCAATCATCATTGCAAAACACTTCCTTCAAACTAGGGAACCACAAAATCTTAGAAGATGTATTATTTTCATAATATTAGAATGGAGAAAAATCAATGGCATAATAAAGAGACTCAGTACAAAAAAGTGAACCCCAGCTCACAGACTGAGTTATTTTCATGAATGGGGAGTAACTTATGTGGTTTGTTTTTAAATCAAGAGCATTAGTGTTTCCTACTAGTTTGTCCCCTTTACCCACCCTCTTTTTCCATGTGCACGGGGCCTGTAAAAATTCCTGCGCGCTATTTGCAGGCAAGGTCACTGTGAAAGGGCATGGCTGTGAGCCAGGGTGTTTTTCAGCAGAGCTGCAGGGAGGGGAGGGGAAGCTCAGGAACTCAATTATAAGTTTCTACAGTCTAGCCAGGAGGCTGCAAGCCCAGACTGCCGCTGTTCTGTCCTCTGTATGCACTCCCTCCTCCTGCTTCTCCTTCTCTTCCTCCCTCCCCCCACCCATCTCCCTCAGTCTGCCCAGCTTGTCTGCCGCCTCAGTATAGCTGACGCATTTCACAGGCATTCTTAAAGTCACAGTAGGGTATTTATGGAGAAAATGCAGTTTCCCCTGATGGCCTGATAAATCCATGTGGTTTTCCGGAATGACATGCTGGTATGCAGAATGCGTATTACATGTCCTTTAACAGTCATTCTGGCTATTAACAATAGGAATTAATATTGTTTTTATAACACACTTTTTTTATAGCAACCCTGCCTAGCAATCTGCCAACCTAACTGTGCATCTAATAACACATCCCATCCTGTTAGCATTCATTTATGCAGTTGAAATGCGCAGCCACTCCGTCACAATCCAGATACGAGTTGGGTCACCCTAAAGGAACAGACAATTAATCCTGAGAAGCTCTGTTGTCTCAAGGCACATGACTTACAGTCAGGCTGTGCCATAGAAGTGATGCAAATCATCATCTTACTGGTTTGAATTAATACAGATTTTCAGCCAAAGCAAAAATCTTCTACACAATACCCAGATTTAGCTGTGACACTCTGAGTACCTTTCCCAGACCTGAAGAAGAGCTCTATGTAGCTCAAAAGCTTGTCTCTTGCACCAACAGAATCCGGTCCAATAAAAGATACTACCTCACTTACCTTGTCTCTCTAATATCCTGGGACCAACATGATTATAACACTGCATACTGTTCCCAAACACAATTCTGAGCCAGGCAAACCCTGCACAGTGGTTTAAGGAAGCATCTGAATTAAAGATGCTGTTGCTTTTTATATATAGTTATTAATCCATGGTGCTTTATGTTCCAAAAATGTTATCTGTGTCCCTTGTAGGTTCTTGACCTGAATTCAGATCTTACTACTAGGAGCAGTGTTGCTGGCAGCAAAGGCTGCCACGCAAAGGCAATATTCTGGCAAGCAAAGCTGCTGGGCATACATACACTGCCTGGGAACAACAAAACAGGAGCCTTTTCACCCTACAAGAAAGTCTCTTGTTGCCATTCCAATGGCCCAGAAGTCCTTATGACGTACACTGGGCACAAAAAGCACAGCTCCAAGGGGTAGTCAGCCTACGTGCTTTGAACTTTTAACCCCAAAAACAAATCAACTTTCAATTTGCATGTTCCAATCTGAAACTGATGGGCTTTTGGGCCACCACTCCAGAAATTAAGTGTTCTCTTGGTACTAGAGAACAATAAAATTTTAACTCTCTCAGGACCACAGTCATGCATAAATATTCTGAATATGTAAGCCTTTCCCCCCTCCATCAAGTATTCATTTGGGTAGCTGGAAAATGCACGAGTTCAAATCCTTCAAACAAAAGGGTGAATGAATCTATAGAGAGGCTACACAGGTAAAATGCCAGGAGTGTTTTCTAGCCTGCCTGAAAACAGGACAGCAATTCCATAATTATGCACAATGGATTCTCTGCTCACATACGTGAACCAGCTGTGTAAATGATTTCAGAACTTCAGAAGCCTGGATTTGTTCTACAACAGAAGAGTTTCTTCAGGGCCTGATTCTGATTTTAGATAAGCCAGAGTAGCTCCTGTGACGTCAACTCACACCAGCATTTTTGAGATCAGAATCCAATGCAGTATTTTTCAGGTCATATCGCTGTAGATTTTTAGATAAAGAAGCCTGAGTACTGCTTGCCTAAGAATGAATTCAGTCACAGCAAAGTCCTAAAGGCGTTATTACATGCCAACTGGAGGAAGTGATTAAAAATTAATGCAAGCTGAGAGATACAGAAACCTGAAAGGGTGTGCCCGTAAAACATACTTTCAATCTGTCTCATCAGCAATTTTTTTTCTCCTCTTCTGCTTCTTATAATCACAGTCTCATGGGAAGCAGTTGGGGCATGAACTCAGTGTTCTCATACAGATTCACCCCTTGAACAGCTAAAAAGAAAAAACTTCATGTTACCCAGAAGTGGGAGAGAGGAGATCTTTCTTTCTAGGTGGAGATGATGGGGTGGGGGGGTGTTTAAGGAGTTGGAGGCACAGTTGTTGGTGGCAATTACAGCACCAGGTAGTGTAATCTCTGCTAATTCCTCTCTGAACGTCTGGGGGTGGGCTGCCCTCATAGAATTCCCTTCTTGGTTTGTTTCTATTATTAGAAATACATCCTTAAGCAACCTTGAAAGAATCTAGAATGTCTGTTTCTCAAGGCTCCTCCGTAGCTGGGCAGTTGGGGTATAAAAAGTAGAATGTACACTCAGTAGGAAAGTGAAAGGCAAATATATGGCTTCCACTGAGTTAAACGCAGGGTGTAGCACTTTGTTTTGCAGCTAACAATACAGTAAAAGGCACACAAGAACCCATGCTCAAGGTATTTTATCTGGCTGGCAACAAGATTTAAAGCATTAGTGGAGGAACATCTCCCTCCAACATCTTAAAATATTGCTTTCCCTAAAGTTGAAAGCATTCACTTTCCCCAGAGCAGGCAACACTGGTTGGACATTTCATGGCTCCGTGGACTTTTAACAATTTAATTAGAGGATGTGGGTTTCTTCTTTGGGACAACAGCATGATTCAATCTGATTCTCCTAATCAGTCTGAGCTGTTTATGAAGAAAAGCACTTCATTTTCAGTTTGGACACAAAATAAAAGGGAGCTGGGAATCACACATTGGTAATAAAATCTGTGGTTAAGCTTCACTAGCGTTCATGGAAGGTCTGGACTTCTCCCCCTCCCACTTTCTCCTCCAAGTATGGAAAATACCAGCATCCGTTATGGTCATTTCACTGACAAGTCAGAGCTGCTTCTGTTCCTCCCAGTGAAGGGTCTTGACCTGTGACCTTTGCCCTTGCCAAACCCCCTGACTCTTCCATACACCATCCAGTGCTCCTGGGACTTCCAATTTTTATTGCGCCACGTACATTGCCAGCAATAAAATGAGAGTTGGAAGCCGAGAGCAAAAAGGGATGATGCTAAATACGTTGTGGCCTATACATTGTAACAGGTCCTGTACCTTATGATAAGGATACCATGCTACACTACTGATTGGAGCAGCTTGAAAGAAGATCGCTGCTGTTCAGTTTTTACTCCAGCAAACATTTAATTGATTTCCATGGGAGTAAAGTACTCAGGACTTGACCCACAGGAGCATGAGAGCATGATAGCCCTCAGCAACATTCCCTCCTTCTTTTTGGGGGGTAGAGTAGGCTGCTACTTTTCTTAATTGTTCCTGATGTTCCTTGCAGTTTGCATGATTTTGGAACATCAACTATCATTTTTAAAACTCTGGTTGCTATAGCAGCACAGAATGTGGCTCTTAACTGTACACGTTCTTTTGACGGGAGTCTGGCTTCTTTTTTAAATGTCTCCTCTGAGGAAGCTCATGATATAATGACAAAAATCCTCGGAAATAGCACACAAAGAAAATGGTGGCTATGAAAATGAAAAAAAAGTCGGGCAGAATAGGCAGCTGGGGCACTTCTCTTTTGAAGGCAGACTAAGTAGCACATTTCAGATGGTCTCAGGGAGGTTGTAAACATGGGCAAGTCAAGCCACTTTCTTTGTGGAGGCAGTTAACAGTACTGTACTCAGCCATTGTTCCCCTTTGAAAGGTCTTACGCTGGCCTGATTACTCAAACCCAGAACTTTAAACCTTGAGCAAGCTTTCAAAGAACGACTGGAAGAGATAAGGGCCAGGTTTCCATGCAACCAGGCAGACAAAAAGTAACTGCGTTACCCAACCCCTCCCACCTCTCCACTCCCTCTTCCCTTCCAACTATCTGCCAGAGCCTCAAAGGGCACAGCAGGAAGTGGGCAGGGCAAAATACAGTCATTGCTAGAAGAGAACTGATCTATCTGGATGACTGCACTAACAATGACTCCAGAGTGACCCAGGATTCCATTCTGCAAGGTAGCATGTAAAGGGTATTGCATGACAGAGAGTCCCAAGATCCTCATTCTCAGAGCTTGTCTTTGCACAGAAGTTTCTGACTTGTTCTTCAGGGATGTTATAAGCTGAAGTTCCAGCCCACCCTAGCAAGATGCTGAGCTCCTTCCCACGTTGACTGGAGCAAAGGGTACTCAGCACCTCACAGAATCAAGCCCTTAACCATTCACGCTGGGATTCTGGGATTCTGTTTTATTAGGACTGCACCTTTCACACTGCTTCTCCAAAGTTCTTGGGTCGTGAAAGCTGGCTGAGTATCTCTCATGAGAATTCCCATAGCTCCGGCTTCCAGCCAGGCTACAGCTCTCTTTTGCATTATTTCTGCTGCAGCTGGAACTCAGAAGTGCAGAGGAGTGTAAAAATGAAAATTAAATTTGAAGTTAAATTCTTCCAAAACTTCAAAAAAGAGTTTAGTTTGAGTCTTGGGCAAAGGTGAGAGTCACAGCTTACCCTCCCCACCAAACGTTCAAAGCAAATAAATAATACCGGTAATGCTCGAAATAGCTCAAAGTGCTTCATAAAAATTGGATAAGCATGATTGACTTAAAATCCCTGTGTCTGGTACAACGCATCTGTAAAAACATGGACAGAGTCAGTAGCAGTCAAAAACAGAACTCACATGTCCTGACCCTCATCCCTGTGCCCAAGTCACTAGACTACAACTGCCCTAGACTGCCCTGACCCCAAAGAAAACTAAGGATATGCTGTGTCAGAAAATCAGCCAATCTGATGTCAAAAAGAAAGACATGCTTGACTAAAGGAGGATCTGAATGACACAGCAATATACTGATTTTAACAAGGTCATGAGTTGCTGCCCAAAGTAGAATGGCAAAGTAACAGTTTCTCTTTCCTGTGATGCTGGCTGAAATTTTCAATGGTAGTTTGTGCTTTTGGGTGTCTGGATCTTTGTGGGTTCAATTTGAGTCCTTTTAAAGCATGGGTGTTTGTCACCTTCTGAAAAATCAAGTCCCTTTACGGTGTCTTGCATTTTGTATGCAAAAAAAATCACAAGTCACTTTTGAAAAACTTCACATTTAATTTGATACAATTTCCCAGGGTGTCTGCTAGTACTTCCACATTCCAAATACCTCATACCACATGGAAAATGCAAATACCTCTTGGGTTCTATGACCATTATATTCAAGAAATAACTCTGATCCCAACAGAATAATCTCACCTTACATCTGTAAAAGATGTAGCCAAGTTAACTGTCAACATTCTTTTTTTTTTAAGTTCTTAAATCTCTTTACTGTAAAGAGTCCAGTTCACTGCATACAGTACAAAAGACCATTAATCAGCCTTGACCACATGTGTAGACCACCAAAGCCTTCTTTAACAGAAAATAAAGTCTTGGACTAACCTGTTCATTTCCATATTTTCCCTTCAAACATGCGACTTATCCATAACTTTTTCAGAAGAAAAGGGAAAATGGGGGGACGGGAATATCATGACAGGGGTAAGAAAATTAACATGCAAAATTAAACCATAGGCCTTTTGGATAAAAGTATAATAGCAGGAAACTTGACCAAGTCAAACCGTTACCATTTAAAATGAGACATGTATCCACTCTGTAGCTATGTTAGAGTTCTCTCTTCCTCCCACACATCCCTAAGCACTTCTTGTTGCCACAGCTGCACATAACTGCCATTGCCTGAGGTCTCAGTGACATCAGAAGGGCAAGCGCTTCTGGAGACAAGTTCTATTGATTAGCTATTTGGCAAGTCTGTAAAATTTGCTGGCCATGGTTAACCATTTCTGGCTTGAAGGAAATCCATATCTAGTCAAATTCTGCATAAACATAAGTGAAACAGAATACAACAGATTCTCCTCTTGCATCAGTTTTTCATATGCCACTCCTTTAGTACCAGTGGACAGTAACTCGTGATTTATACAGGCCTAGAGGGTAAGAAGAATCAGGCCAACATGCTACTAAGAGACCTCCCTCACCAAATAAATAAACTGAGTCTCAATTAACTGTATAGGTTAGGTCATTCCCATTGACCTTGCTAGGTTCTCCACTATTCACCTTTTTTAAGTTGATCAACTACTTTGGCCAATTCCGGGCTCTGGAGTACATAATGTAAATAGCTCTTCCCTGCCACATGCTCAGATCTAATAGCCTAATTTCTTTGTTTAAATATTTAGAACATGGGGAACTGACTCCTGCCTCAGTATGAGGCCTGATGCTGCTTTTGGTGAAGATTAACACAAACTGAATTGTGCCCTCCATTCAGAGTTCAGCCTTATCTACAGTTTGCCTCTTTACACATTCCAAGAGCTTCTTACACATTGCCAGTCACTCAAGACTCCAACTTTAACCCTTTCTTCATTAGCAAAACAGACCCTGCTGAAAACTAGCTCTTTTAATCATTTGTACTGTCTCCTTTATTCATCCCCCACTCCCCCAAACAAACAGACATTCTTTTAAATAATAACTATATCCTTCACCATTTATCGTGACTTTAATTACTGAATTGACTAGGGTTACTCCAGCAAAATGCCAGCCATGGCTTTACTGTAAAATTTACAACTAAATTCTTCAAAGGAGGAAGACGTGAAAAAGATACACTGGAATTTGGAGTGTCGGGGGAGGGGTCAGGTGAGGAAGGGGCAAGAGACCCTAAGTTCTTGATCAGAAAATATTCAGCCTCCATCTTCCCTGTGCTTCTTACTTCCCTTCCCATCCTATTAACCAATACTGGTCTCCCATTCTTTTCCATCCCATCTAATGCAAAGCACTCTGTCTGCACCTCCTAGACACACATTCACATCACTGAAAACACCAAGTAATCTTGCAACCAAGAATCCAACCACTGGGGACACTAGTGTGCTTTCTTATGTCATTAGTCACACCTGTTTTGTGTGCGCGCAATTGGGAGTCAAACCTATTCCCAACACTGGTGGGTAGTTACGCTCTCAAATGAATATTGCTGTGTCACACTTCCATGTAACACAATAGCACTACAATTAAAACAGTGATTCCACTTATGAACCCTTCTTTTCAGTGGATTATGAACTGACCCCAGTAAACTTACTCTGGCCATGTACTCTAATTTACAAAGTCTTGGGACAAACAGCCAGACTAAAAAATTAAAGTATTTAAGATATACACTGTGCTGCTTTAGGGCATCATCTTGTGCTCCCCTATCTGTCTTTTATATCCATCAGTTGTCTCTCGTCTTTGATGGCAAGCTCTTCAAAGCTGGACTATGTTTGTACAGTGCTTAGTACAATGGGGCTAGAGCCTCTAGGTGCTACGGCAATACAAATAAACAGTGAACTAATAAAGATACATGAAGTGACCAAGATTTTCAGAAGTGACTAGTGATTTTCAGTTCTCAATTTGAGACGCCTAAAGATGCCTGAGAGTGGGTACTCAGCACTTTCTGAAAATCAGGCCCCGTTAAAGTGTATGAAGCTCAGCACCAAAGAAAGAGAGCGAGCGGGTGAGGTAATATCTTTTAATGGACCAACTTCTTTTGGTGAGAGAGACAACCTTTCAAGCTTACACAAAAAAAAAAAAATTACCTCACCCATCTTTCTTGTCTAATATCCAGGGACCAACACAGCTACAACAACACTGCAAACAGACAAACAAAAACAAACAAAGAAGAGGCACCTAAAATCACTGGTTACTTTTGAAAATCTTGGCCAGTGCTGCTTTGGCTAGTTAAAATACACACAATGTTTTCCTAAGGCCTTAAGTATCTGACAAATGATTAATCTATAAAATAGTCTAAGCACTTTTGATATTTTGTAAAAATATTTTTTAAAATATTAACAACAGGCAAGATGCTGAGATTTGACTGCCAGTGGCGGGTCAGGGATAATTTATTCAGCTAAAACATCATAATGTTTAGTGTTCATGTGTAGCAGTCCAACTGACACTAGATAGAAGACTAAAGGTTCTGGCCCACTGCTCCAAGAATCTGTGAACCAGCAAAAGATTTATACAGCAGACATCAGATCTGATATCAGGCAACAGATGATCCATTTGCACTGGAATATTCTCTCCTATTTTCTTTCTTTCCTTCTTTATTTATTTAGTATGAATACATTTAGAATTTGTTTCTTTCAAAAATATGAAATTCATAGATGCATGAAGCAAAACTTGATCTACTAGTGGTAAACCCCAGAAAAGCCCATATTACAAGACCTGTGGCCTAAAGTCAACCAGGTTCCTCAAGAAGAAGGGTTACAACGAAAAACCAAAATACCACAACACTAACATTGCATGGGCTAACGTAGTGTGCATCTCTCCACTCCTAATGCATGCTTTTCAAACTGCACCTTCAGAACAGCCATTTATTTTAGTGCCACCTGCAAGCTAAACTCTGGCAAAAAACCAAACCAACATTTCTAAACATGAAGATCCTGAGATTTTCCTGTGAGCATGAAAGTAAAAATGATAACTGGGACATCTACATATTCTGACTTTCTTGTGGTCCCCTAGTAGCAATTAAAAAAGGGGGTTGTGTCTCCACATATATCTTCTCACTTCCTGGTTTACAATGCTTTTTAAACTTTTTGGAATAGTGAATTTTTTTTTAAGTCAACAAAAATTACTGTTGTTCACCATAGTGAAAGTTGGATTCTAAAGACACCGCCACATGTATGTTACTTTTCATTACTCTCCTAGTCAGACTACTTTGGCAAAAGACCAAACACTCCTTTTACTAACTCTTTAAAGAATTTCCTGTGAGTGGAATGGGATGGATGAGAAAAGATACCCATAAATTATACAAGTTAATACAGAACACATTTAGCATGTACCTCTCAAACACTATCCTTGGTAAAATCATCCTAATGACTATGGTTCTTATTTCTTTAATGGTGTGCATTTATTTTCTCTACATGATACAATGAGCAGCAGCTTTGCAAATTCTTTTGCCCGAGGAGAAACGCATTGGTATGCCCGTTTGTATCAGGCTGCAAGCCTTTTATTTAAGATTAAGTACCCAAAGGATCTGTTTCGAAGATAGTTTGCTGCATTGGTTGGAAAGATACCCAGGGATAATTAGGGTTTGGTTATAATGCATAGGAACAATAGGCCAAAAGCCTCTTGACAGGAAAAAAATATGTAGCCACAGTGTTCGAGTACTTTACGGAACATCTGATTGATTAATTTTTTCTTGTTTTTTCCCCCCACTACTGCCTTTAAGAAGCAGGGTCCCAGAGGCACATGGCAATCCCCCGTGAGACATCACACCATTAACATCTAAAGCAGAGCAGATATGCTCCAGCGGAGCCTGGTAAGGTCATGCTGAGGCTGAAATATGTTTTCCAGTCAGAATGCAAGACATTTATCTAGCAAGATGCTTCCAATGCCAACGGCACAGTCTGAATAAAAGGCACATCACTTACCTGTTCCAAGATCCAGCGGAGAGAGAGACGAACACAAGCACGGAGAGGAAAAAATAACAGAGAAAAAGAACGTAAGCAATATAGAGTGCATCCATGAAGCTAAGCATTAGAATGAGATGCCCCCCTGCTCACGCAAGTAGCCCTTTGCCCCCGCCCCTCCCCAAGTGAATGGCAATACTTGCATGAGAAAGGTGAGCCAGACTGGGGCCAAATCAGCTACGTGCTCATACCCCACTTTGGCTAAGTGTGAAGTGTTGTGTAAGAAGCAACATATTGAAGAACTGCTTTAGATCGTAAACAAGGTAGAACTTTTGAAAGCAGAGACTTATGTTAACATCCCATTAAATAACCTTCCACTTAGGTACTGCAGCAAAAAAAAGGTTTTGACTGGCTCATATTTTAGGTTAACTATTCAACAAACCTAGACATGACATCAGAAACCCATTACACAAGGGTCAAGATTTTTGCTTACATGCTTCCCTGAATCAATTTCCAAAAGGGCTCAGGACCCCCGAGTGCCCACTGAAGTCAATGGGATTTTGCTAGGTGCCCAGACCTTTTCAAAAATCAGTTAACTGATTTAGGTCTCTAAATATGGATTTGGGAGCCTAAATTTAGGCTCTTGTTGCTTGGAAAAATATTGGCCATTGTTTTTAGTTTCAATATGAAGTCATAGCTTTTCCTTTAGCACTGGCTCATCAAAGCAAAAAAAAGTCTTGAAAATCACAGTGATGGTTTAAGAATTTACTTGGCATTAATAAGCAATGGCTATAAAGGATTTTCACTGGGAGTAGGCTGTTTTGGTGTGATAGAAAAGACAAAGATAATGCAAAGCTGTCCCGACTCACCCCTCCCCACTCTTCACTCCTAACTTTTCCCCCTGAGCTGTTGCTCCAGATGGCTGTAAAGTCTCACAATTGCCCTGGCTTTCAGTGTTTTGTGCTGTTTTAAGGTCCTGTCTCTCAAAAGTAAAGTAAATATGCAGCTATCCTTAAATAATAAAATATGCCTTAAAGATCCATGGCTGGAATTATTTATAGGTCTTTTAAATGAGCCTCACAAGAAAGATTCTCCTAAAAGACACCAAGTGTCATAAACAAAGAGATAACATCCCTGACCTGTCTGATGCCCTGCCAGGGATGGGAGTGGTCATGAAATGGGAGTCATGAGAACCAAGCTAAAGGCAGTTTAAAAAAAAAAAAAAAAGGTCTATGCCCTTTTGAACTGTGGGTCTTTTACAACAGTGCAGAGCTAGAACTGCAGTGGAGAAAGGTGCATGCAGTTGTGGAGTGTGTCTTTGGACGGACTTTGGTCAGTTTTAACTAGTGCAGAAGAGACCTGGGTTTGAAGGAATGGGTGATGCGGAAAGGCAAATGGAAAGCAGCTATGGGCATTGTGGCAGCATGTTACTGCTATCTTAATAAACCCCATCAAACTGACAGCACGATGGCAGGATGATCAAAGGCAGCGGCACAAACTGAAATGCATGGTGAAAAAGTGAGTGAATTAAATATAGGGGGAATTTGAGGCTTAAGGGGAATCCCCTCAATTGTCCAAATATGGTAAGGATAGATTATCTCAGCTATTTTAAGTGGACCATCACCTGTATTTCCCCTCTGCCTCATGCCATCTTCCCATCAGTAACAACCACATCAGCCAAGGATGTGGGCAGGCAAACAATCCCTGATGATACCTACAATGATCAAGGATGCCCAGTCATCCACATGCTAAAGGTAAAACTATTTTTCCCTCCAGGAAGCAGCCCCCACCACCCCCCACTCCCAAACCATGGTTCCAACCTCTGAAATGCATCAACCACCTCTGTTGCATCTACCAACCTGAATAGTAGTTCTTAGTAATGGCTAAACATACCTTACCCTATCTCCCTCTGAGTCACCATTAAGGCCTTGAATGAGGCTATTTTACAGGCTAGTGTATGTCTCATGTCTCCTAACAGAGCTTGGAAGAAATTAGCCAGCACTGATGAGGATATTGCTATGTATCACAAACCAAGAAAACATCCATCTGTGCCAAGAAAAAGGGCTCAGAATAGTTTTATTAATAAAGCTCTAACAGAACCTGCAGCAAATGTTACTGAGTTCTTTAAAAATTATAATATAACAATCTGGTATCATGTAAAAGAGAAGAAAGTAGCACTCTTGCCACGTAACTGTAATTTGTTTCAATTAGTGGGGCACACCAGTTTTATAGGACATTAATTTTTTAATGATTGTCTTACTTATAGTGGCTCCTCCTCTTTTCCACCGTGGATGTGTAAAAGGCAACATTTAGCTTCAGGGAATGTTTATGTTACTTTTACTTTATTTTTTATCTTTGCACCTAAAAGAGGTTGCGAAAATGTCTCCTCTTCCATTTAGCCCAGGTCATTTAAACTGAGTGATGCATTTTGTATACCAATAGAGCTGTTAAACAGCCAGCAGAAATAGTCGCAATTCAATTGTCATGCATGTCAGCAGTCTGAAATACACCCAGTAGGAGATTTAAACTTCCTCTTTAGAGGAGGGCAAGGTGTGATTAAAGAAAGGCGAAGGCCTTGACTACATGGGAAGGTTGCACTCCTGTAAAAACTGATTGAAATTAAACAAATTTAAATTAAATTAACTAGAGTTAAGCTGGTTGCAGCCCTTGCACAGACTCTTATTTTGGTTTAAGAGAAGCTTATTTCAGTTTAATTTATACATGTTCCTAAATTATATAAACTAAAACAGAAAAAAAAGACCACTCTTATCAAAAGCATCTACAAGGGGATTATACTGTTTTAACTATGCTGGTTTAAATTCACACCCTAGATTAAAACTATGGAACCTTCCCATGTAGACAAGACTTAAAATGGACACTGGATGTTTATTATCTCAGGCCACTTCTTCAAACTGCTGAGCATTTTAAATCTTCATTGCCTGCAGTGGGAAAGGGTGCAAGGCACTCAGCACTTCACAGGATCAGAACCTGGTATTTTGAATTTTTTTCCAAATCCTCCCTGCATTGCAAGTGGACTTCACACAAGTTCTTATTAGCATCAGCTGTCATGCTAACTAGCATGCAATTTATTTTCCTCATTCCCTTTGCTTATCCTTCCTGCTCTCCCCTGCATGAAAATTAAAATAAATAGGGAGCAATATTTCAACTACAACCTTAAAAAAAGTTACGCAGCAAATTTTATTTTCACAAGAAGCCTGGAAACTCCACTTCTGTTCAGAATATGAAAGATAATTCAGATTAACAGGATAAAATGTTCCGGGAAGGTGAATTACCAATTCTGAGATGCCCATGAAACTGGGGCCAAATGAAAGTCATGCATCAAAATCACAAGTAATGTGCAGTTTTGGTGGGAAAGCCTAATGCAGACAGTGAGAATGAGGTCAGGCCCCCAGCCCCGCCCCCATGCTGAGCAGCCTCAACCCCGTTTGAAATGTTTCCAGCATGACAACATCCCTGCCTGGGAGAGTTCTTTGCACACCTGTGCAGACGGGTAGCAAAATTGCGTACCCAAACGTCAAAGTGATACTCAGGGCAGGGTGAGACCATGTGAACTGAAACCAAAGGAAACATCCACACACCCCAAGAAGAAAAACCACTGAGGAGTTTCACAGTGCATCTTCAGCTGCCCCACTACTTAGTCCTGTATAACTAACATGGGCAGAAGTGTCATAAGAAGAGACCAGTTCTACACATAAAGATAGCAGTTCAGCCTCTGTGTCCATTCAAGTCCTTACTCCTCTATGTAACAGCAAACCTTAAACAAAACTGCAATAAGATTATTTCATGCCAGAGCAGGATATACTTGTATGCATTCCCCAGTGCTTCCTAGATTGTTCATTGATAACATTGGATAAGAAAGGAAAGCATGGCACTTGAGGACATAAGAATTCACTGGACAGGAAAAAGCCACTTGGCCAACAAAGTATGTTGTGACTGGAGGTCTACATAGATTAAGGTAGGTTTTTGTGGTTTCCGGTAGACGGTTGTGACTGACACAATGCTAAGAAATCAGCCCTCCTTCTTCCTCTTCCTGTCCTATGATCTTCAGCGTCATCTGTTAAGATTTTGCTGTATGCAAAAATATTAGGAAATGTGCTTTTAATTGAAAGAACAAAATACTGTCTGTAGCTCAGGAGATTCTTGAGCCTTGAAAAATGCCATGAAAATTTATTAACTCAGACACCAAATCTACTCTCCTGTCCCTGATAAAGAAAAGAAGAATGATATTTTGGGGCCACATCTACAGTAAAAGGATGACAGCAGCATAATCCCTTAAGTGAAAACACAGCCTACAAAACAGAAGGGGTTTCTCCGTCGATATAGAAACACCGCCTCCCTAAGCAATGGTAGCTAAGTCGACAGAAGCATTCTTTTGTCATCCTAGGGTTTAGATCAGCATAGCTACAGCACTCAGGGATGTGGATTTTTCACAACCCGCCACCCCTCAATTACTCACACTAGGTAAGAATCTGAAAAAAACTGGGGTATGCATGAGAAAAGCTTCACTGATCCTGCACTCCAAACTTGGCTTATCCCTTACCTCCCAACCGAAACCCTTTAGGAGGCACATAACCAGCTTTTAAGGCCTGATTCTGGAAAGCATTACTATTTAGGACAGCACTCCAAAGTCTCAGGGACTTAAACACTTGCTTAAAATTAAGCATAAAAGTGATGTCCCCTAAACTGAAGGCTTCCAATGCGCCTATTTTCATCTGCTGCACCATCAGACAACCTTCACCTCTGAAAACTACCCTATGTCCCTTTTGGCCACTAGACATTGTTCTTAAAATTTCTCACTATTCCTCTCATAGGTGCAACTCTGCCAGTGGGAGGGGTGCTACGTTGGACAAAGGGATGGCATTTTAACTATTGTCATCCAGACCAGCTCTGACCTGAGCTCAGATGGTGGTTAAAATGCCTGTATCCAGTCTTCACTAACCATGCCATAATTGCTACCATGGGTAGAGCCACCCAGATTGTAGCAACAGTCAGAATTTCAGGAAGAAAAAAATCTAGTGTAAACAAAGGCTTAGATAGTATCCGCCCACTGTCTAGTGTACTGGTAACTCACGGCCTCCGGGACAATTGGGAATGAGGGTCTGTATGCTTATACTGCCTCCTGAGCACCCCAGCAGGACAGCACATTGAGCATAAACGAGCTGTTTTAATAAAAAGTGCTTGGCAACAGGGGTTTTGTATAATACAAACATTTCTACATAAAAACCCAAGGTAGCTCTCTCTGTGCAATTACAGCAGAGTCCACAATAACACAGACCAGATGTGCACTCTGCATTCCAGAGAACTGGTTAATCTGGAGATTCTGTATGGTGAGCTAAAATAGTCTGTAGAGTGATTCACGTTAACCGGGTTTGACTCCATTTTAAAATGGCCTTCACTATTGTACAAAAGAAGGGCATCAATCTATCAAGACTTCTTTTAGAAAAAGCTGATTCATCACTTTAAAGACAGTTCCCATTCACAGTTTAACCTCAGTTCACAGCTTTTACACCCCGTTCAAGAGATCTCTTTCATCTTACACTTAAACGTGCTTGATACATTTCTCTTTGGAAAAAACAACGTGCTGGGGCTCTTGTGACCGCTCACTGATTTTACACTGGGGCCAGGTCTACACTATACACTTATGTCGGTATAACTACATCACTTAGGGGGGTGAAAAATCCATGCCTAAGTGACACAGTTATACCAACCTAACTCCCTGTGTAGACAGAACTATGTCAACAGGAAGGCTTCTCCCATGGACACAGCTCTTGCCTATCATGGAGGTGGATTAACTGTGCTGACGGAAGTAGTATTGCCATTGGTGTAGTAGTGTCTTCACTGAAGCACTGCAGCAGTATCACTGCACCAGTGCAACTTTTTAAGTGCAGACCTGCCCTGAGTGTAGTTCCATTCACTACAGCAGAGGTACTCCTGCTCTACGCCAGCATGAAGTAAAGAAGAATCAGGCCCAATGAGTACAGTGTCCTTCTGATACATATAACACAAACATACCCATCAAACAAAACACTTTTTTCACTTACACTGGTGCAGTAATTTGGGAGTAATCCCGCTGCAGTGAATGGATTTACACCGTGTAACAGATAGATCCACTGTATATAGTAGTGCATGCACAGACCGTAAGAGTGGGAATCTTGTAGAGTTGTCCAAATCCATGCTCTCCATAACGGGTGAGGTTGTGAGAAAGGATTTAAATCGGACACATCTCGTTCTTTTCTACCCAGAAACCCCCTTAAAATGATTTGGTTCTGGGGACAGCATTCCCCCGAAGGTGCCCTGCTGCCAGCACCCCTTTCTGTCCGAAGCGGCTGTATTGAAACTCTATACTGCAGCCTCTGGAATTCCTGTCTCAGCCTTTCCCTCGAAGGTCTGGTATGGCAGCACAACAACCTTTCATAAACTACTAATTGCACCCAAAGGAAAAAGTAACCGAGAAGCCTGAACTTGCCTGTTCATTGTTCAGGAGCCTGCCTAGCTGTTTCATCTAACTAGAGCATTTTACAAAGTTCAAGCTGTGTCTAATCTGTCTATTCTCCAGGTCTTCTAGCAATCAGAGCCTGCCTTGCTCAGCCTCCACCCATAACACGGGCAGCAATGTACGTGAGAAGGAAGGAAAGGGGTAGGAGTGGCCAGTTAGGACAAGCCATTTTACAGTCCAGGCATTCCAGCTCCCCTGCCTAACTCCTATCTTTGAAAAAAAACCGGACAGCCTGAACTTTTGACCCTCAGTACAGACGCCCAACCAGAGTAGAAAAGAACCATAAAGGTGTCTGGTTAGGGGCGTGATCTCATGACAACCGTCTGCAGCTCGTTTCCTCACCATCCTCCTCAAAAAAATGTGTATTGCCCATTTTACGATTGCCAGATGGTAGACCCTACTGACTGCAAACCTATCACCCACGGTGACCGTCCAACCCCACATAAAACTGGGAGACTGAATCTTGCCCTCTCCATCCCGGCACAAAGGTGTGGAGAGCTGAAAATCTCAAAGAGGCCAACTGTGTTGGTTCCAGTCCAGCAGTGCCCGTCAGTCTGTTTACAATCTCATTCAATTCAATTCACACATATGCTGGAAATAATGGCAGATTAGTAATTATTGTAATTTATTTATACAGCATCAAAGGTGTGCATCTGCTTTAAGAGGCAAATAAGAGACAGGTCCTTGCCCTGAGGAGCTGAACTCAGAACGGATGCTGCAATGTAAACACCAGAGGTCTATGAACAGAGCACTGCACTGTTTATTTAAAAGAAAATAAAAAGAATTAGAAGCAAATTGCAAGTTCTTTCCTTGGGTTTCATTCGGTGAGTGGCCAGTCACAGCACAAGTATGGAAAACAACATTGCAACTTGGAAACTAAGGTCTTGTCTGGAATAGCTCCCCATGTGGACACACTATTCTAGAACAAAAGTAATTTATTCCAGAATAACTAGTGCATTTCCAACGCAGAGTAATTATCCTGAAACAACCTGTATTCCAGAACACACACAGTCCACACAGAGAGCTATTTTAAAATTGCTACTGCAGAATGGCAATAGCTATTCCAGTCAATTTCTCCATGTTCCCGGCCAACGTTCCCACCTTATGGCATTGTGACTAAGGTTAGGTAATTTTAGAGACCTGACCTGGGGCAGACATGATTGCCTCTGGTATATTTCCTGCATGCAGCTCTTTAATTTTTTTAAATACATCATTCTACTTTTCCCCTCCTCACCTTAACCCACCACCTTCTATTTATGTAGCATCTGGATTAACCTTTCACCTCTGTCATCAGCCTCAAGCCATGCTCCCATCTCTCTCATATGCAGATACAAGAGCAGTTAGACATTAAGACCCTGAACCCAGCACTGATCAGCACAGGCAGGTTTCTGCAACCCAATGCAGTCCGCAGGGCTCCACGCACACAGCCCTGATACAGTCAGAGACTTCTCTTGTGACTGATCAGCAATACTATCAGTTTTTGCTGGCCTAAAACCTCATATTTCCTGCCAATCCCAGGCACCTAGCAAAAGAGGCAGTTTGAAAGACTCCCACCGATAAACAGAAAATTCAACAGCCTCATCCTCTTAAGAAGCAGAAATCATCATTATGGAGTATGGGGACCATATATAATTCTATTAAAAGCTCCTTTAATTCTGGTTACTGGACTGAAATGATCTAACTACCCATCTTGAGCCATGGTCCTCTCTAAATAAGAATAACTAACTGCACATCTCATTTTTTTCAAGGACATGTAAGGTGCTGGTGTACATGGACATAGCTTTACTGAAGTCAACAAACTGCATCCATTAATTGCAATAAACATAGGGCCAAAGTGTGAGAATCTCAGTTTTCTGAGTCTTCAACCAGCACAAAACTTTTACTGAAGTCAAGAATTTGTTAAAAATAGAGTAAGAACCATCATTAATAGACTGTCTCTTCCTTTTCTCTAGCTCCAACTCACAAAGCAGTTATGATGGTCAGATTTAGAAGTATGTCACGTGGCCTAGTTTTTGTTACTTTCATTCCTTCTTTCTCGCTGCCACTTTAACCAATTAAACCCAAAAGTTCACAACCCCAGTGTCCTCAAATTCTCCCCAAATGTAGTGTCCCTCCCATCAACAATGAAAGAGATTTATAGCCAGGCTGATTATAGACCCCCCCCCCTTCTCCCTCCCCACACAAACATACCATCGTGTCATAAAGTTCAGTCTGACCCTTTTTGTTGTTGTTTACGATGCAGTTCTTCTTTAGCTTCTGTCCTGAATAGCGATCAAGAAGGATATTTAGACCTAATTGCTCTGAGTGCCTCCTAATGACCATAGTCACCACCTTTTTAATGACCAGAAGAGGGAAAGGGGAAAAAAGAGGAAAGAAATAACCCAGACTTGACTCAACCATTCCAAAAAATAAAAGGGGAGCGGGAGGGGGGGGAGAGAAGGGGAGACAAAGCAAGCTTAAACTCTGAGGTTCTCTTCTCCCAGAGATCTGCACACAACTTCAGTGAAGGTTAGTGAAGATGCACACACAGAATACAGAACATACCTCTATGACTCACAGACAAGGATTTAATTTAGGGTTGGAGTCTCCTCCCACTAGCACCAGTGGATTGACATCAGTGGCATTACATTCATGCTGGTCTGAATGGAAGATTTATATTGATATGGTATATACCATTGTAAGCCTGAACTGAAATGCTCTCCATGAGGTGGATCCTTTATTCACATGGCAATGTTATGGTACTGTACTTAATTACAGCATGAAAGACCAAACGGGGCTGCCAACGCCACCAGCAAACCACACATTTGTGCATGCAAAACAAGTAATGGCTTACAGAAGCATTGTACCTGCAAGGGTTTAATTTCCCATTTAAACACAGATTTGGGGAGAACCAATGGTCTGATATAACCTCGTTTGCATGTACACCTTTGCCCACATCCTAAATTGTCTTCTTTCCCAGGCAGTTATCCTAGGGACCGGAGGGGGTTTCACTACTTCTCTCACTCTTGCTTGTGGCTCTGCAAATGATAAGAATAGCCCTAATCTCTAAATATCAATTACAGATTCTAGCTGAAATCCAGAGGAGATTCTCTTGCAATTTATACCAGTATAAAATCAAGAATGACTTCAATGTAGTTACTCCTGATATTATACACTGGAGTTAGTGTTACAATTGACAGCAGAAGGAGGCCCAAGTAAAACAAACAATGATCAGACATACTTAGTCCAGTATTCCATCTCCAACTGCAAACAGACTCAGATACCTTCAGAGGAAGCTGAGGGTTTCCAATGCTACAGTTACTCTTATTTTTTTTACTTGCTCCCATTTCAGAGAAACAAATTCAAGGTCAATATTTCTCATGGAAAGGGAAAGGCTTCTGAATTTTTAGCCTGCCCTGGTTTTTCGCTAGGAGACTTAGTTTTGTCTTTATCAGCTTTTTTGCCTTTTCTTATTTCCGGGGGCCTGGATGTGTTTTTGGTGCTGTTCCCATGTTGGCATTCCCTATTAAGTCCCCTAACACCAGACTTCAGTGCTGTCACCATAATGAGGTATTGCTCATTGCTGTCTGTTGTAAAATCCGCTTGGGGTTCAACAATAAATTCTTAGCACAAATGGGTTTTTCTGAATTTTTTTCTCTTTCCCCTCCAACATCTGGCCAGCAGAAGTGCTGATATATCCCTCTTATTTACTGCGCTTCTGTAATTTACATCCCAATGCTAAACAAAAACCACATGCAAGCATCCAATAGTGCCAAAGAGTCTAATACTTAAATATACTTATAAAAACACAGGAAGTTATTTACTGAATTTAACATGCACATTGCCTATAAATAAGTTAACACCAGGAGGAAAACATGGTGTCTTGTTAATTAACACTAGACAGGAAAATGTTTTTAGAGAGCGGTATGGAATCTAGGTATGTTTTATAGTGGCATCTGCTACAGTTACTCTCATTTCTACTAGCATTTTCATTATACACCTCTGTACCCTTCCTTTTTCTATATGCCTTCTCAAGATCCATTCTGACTGGGGCATCTACAAGAAATTAGTCAGGCTGGGAGGCAGGTGGGTTTTTTTTGGTTGGTTGGTTGGGTTTTTTTAAACAACACTTTCAGGTAATCTGGAACTACCAAGTCGCACAATTACTAACCTACATAACTCACAATCCTCTCATCCTGTCTACCCATTTCCCTCACCTACTCGTACTGCATCTCATCTCACAAGCTCTATAGAGCAGGAGCTGTGTCCTCCCATGGGGTTTGTATACCACCTAGCATAATCAGTGGCCCTGATTGGGGATTTTGCATGCTACAGCACTACAAATTATAAACAAACAACAACAACAACAACAACAGCTAAGCCAAAATTAAAGGAAGAAAATGAGCATAAACTCTTTGCTTCCACTGGCCAGAATGCAGTCTTCAGTGGAGTTACTCCAGATCTACACACTAGTGAAACTAACTTAAATGTGGCCTCTTGTCCTAAATCATCTAGCTCTACCTTGCAGTTAAAAGGGTATTTCCAGACAAGGAACAAATTCAATCCATAGTTTCATCTATGCAACCTTGTTGACTTGGAATGGAAATGAGAGCAGGTTTTGGCTGCACTGGCTGACTTCACATGCACTGTATGCAGCAACAGCTAAGAACAAAGGGGGAGAGGTTGGGGTGCAGATCAGTTTAAAAACCCAGATTTGCTCTTCATTATAGCACCTGTAAAACCAGAGCAGTTGACTTCAGGAGTTTCTCTGAATTTACACCATTGTAACTGAGATGAGACTCTGATCCCCATGTCCTGACTTATGTGTATTTGTCAGACTGTGGTCATTATTTGATATGAGAGGGTTGTATGTGTGGTTTAATAAGAGCAGACCCAAATCCTAATTCTTGGCTCCTCAAGGCAATTTTTACATAGTGTACATGGAAATCTTGATGGTTTTCCAGCCCATACATGACTTATTTTGAAATAATATAAAAAGACGACCCACAATCTGATTGGTTGTCTGTGCTCCATTTTGAAGGAGTTGTTAAAATCCAACACCAGTAAAGTTATGACAGTCTTTATAACAGAAAACCTATGCACACAAAATGCATTTGCAACCTGACTGTCAAAAATTTGATGCATTTAACCTGCTAACTAATTTCTCAAGCTAATGCTCCACTACAGCATGGAGGTGGTCACTGTATGGTATCTGATCAGAAAATCTTGTACATTTGCTCTCTCAAAATAACCCCACTGTATTCCAGCGTGACTTTAAACTAAGCTATATAGGGCCAGACTATGATCTCAGGAACATCAGTGTAATTCAGGAGTAACTCCAATGAAGTCAATGGAATTTTCTTAGATTTGTATGAGTGTAAATGAGATGAAAGGATTAACATTTCCAAAATGGATGTCTAGGAGTTATATGCCATGCAATTGTAGCCATGTCAGTCCCAGAATACTAGAGGGACAAAATGGGTGAGGTAATATCTTGTATTGGACTTTGCCAGACCTGAAGAGCTCTGCATGGCTCAAAAGCTTGTTTCTTTCACCAACGGAAGTTGGTCCAATAAAAAAAAAAATTACCTCACCCACCTTGTCTATTCAAGGCTTAGGCACCTAAATAAATGGCTTGATTTTCAGAAGTGCTGAGCTCCAGCAGCTCCCACTGACTCCATCAGCAGCTGCACCCACAGCTGTGAGGGCAGAATTGGACTCTCAGGGTCAAATCTTACCTCACTGAAGTCTATGGGAGTTTTGCCATTGACTTCAATGGGGCTGCGATTTCACCAAAAGACTTTTTTGTGATTAGAGTCACAGCTCATACAGGATCTGACTCAACTCCCCTGAAGTCAAGTGAGGCCTACACATCTAACCAGAGTAAGGACCATGGAGTCAAAGCTTGCTACAAACCAGAAAAGTTCTGACTTTTTCATGTGTTATTCTGAACCATTGGTGTGTTTATAATTAGTCCCTGATAAAATTAAAGAGGTGTAATAAAGAGATTAACAAGGCTCTTGTTTTAGCACACCCCAAATGACTCCACAAGGCCAAAAACAAAACAGAAAGTACTGTCTCACCCAATGCCTTCTTCTCTGCATCTTACCTCTCACCCAGATACTCCTTTATAAAAGGCATTCAGCATAAGCATCTTTCTCTGAATGCCATCAATGAATTGTAGAGAGAGACACACACACACACACACACACACACACACACACACACACACACACA